>CM008282.1:38778345-38962086 GCA_002319775.1 Fagopyrum tataricum | reverse complement strand
CCCAATTGGAGAAACGGTATATGTCAAAATTTGTGTCTAGCAAATTGTATCTCAAACAAAGATTGTATGGGTTGAAAATGGTGGAAGGTTCTGACTTGGTGAAACACGTGAATATTTTCAATCAAATTATTGGGATTTGGCTCGGGTGGATGTAAAACTTGGAGATGAAGATAAAGCTATGATCTTGCTATGTTCTCTACCCCTTTTCATAAGAGAATCTGGTGATGACGTTGACGTGTGGGAAAGACGAGATAAGTCTTGATACGGTGTCAACAGCGTTGCTTTCACAAGCCGAACGACGACAACATACCAGTGAGAGTTCTCAAAGCGAAGGGTTGTATGTTAGAGAAGCAATCAGGATAGAGGGAGGACGAAAGAGAAGCAAGAAGGAAGCAACAAGCAATCCTAGGTCTAAGTCAAGGGTAAAAAGCCAGTAACTTGTTAATTCTGCAAAGAGGAGGGTCACTTCAAACGTGATTGTCCTGCTAGGGAAGAAGAAGTACGAAGATAAGAAGTCAGATGAATCTTCAAGATCAGCAAACGTGGTGCAGAAAGATGACTCAGATGGTGCAGATTCTGATATGCTCTCTGTGACGTCAGGCAACTACTCAGATGTATGGATCATGGATACGGGATGTTCGTTTCACATGACTCCGAATAGAGATTGGTTTGAGACGTACAAGTCTGGAACTTTTGGCTCCGTCGATTAGGAGACAACAAGGCTTGTGATATTGTTGGCATTGGGCAGATAAAGGTGAGGATGCACGATGGTGTGATTCGAACATTGACTGACTGTGCGTCACATTCCAGCTCTAAAGAAAAATCCGATTTTCTTGGGACTTTGCATGTGAAAGGGTTCTGTTTCAAAACAAAAAGGAATGTGTAAAGGTGAGCAAGGGGGCAATGACAGTTATGAAGGGGAAGATTACATCGGGTAATATCTACCGGTTGGTAGGGAGTACCGTTGCAGGTGGAGTTGCAGCCGTGGCTTATGAGACAGATTACACAACTCTGTGGCATATGCGCTTGGGTCACATTTGACGAAAGGGGGATGATTGAGCTTCACAAGCGAGGTCTCCTGGATGGTGTGAAGAGTTGTAAGATTGACTTCTGCAAGTTTTGCGTGATGGGAAAACAATCCAAGGGTCTTTTAAGACAGGTCAACACAACACAGGTGGAATTCTTGATTATGTGCATTCTGATATGTGAGGACCAACTCAGGTGTCGTCCCTAGGAGGATCTAGGTATTACGTCACTTTCATTGATGATTATTCAAGGAAGGTCTGGGTGTATTTCTGAAGTATAAATCTGAAGTCTTCAGCAAGTTCAAGATATGGAAGGCGGAAGTGGAAAATCAGACAGGGAGGAAAGTGAAGTATTTGAGATCGGATAATGGGACAGAGTACATGGATTCTCAGTTTTAGAGTTTTTCTGGTGAGCATGGCATTCAGAGACATTATACAGTGCGGAAGACACCACAACAGAATGGTGTTTCTGAGAGGATGAATCGGTCCATTGCAGAAAAAGCGCGGTGTCTTAGATTGAATGCAGGACTTCCAAAGCAATTCTGGGCAGAGGCAGAGTACATGACTTTAGCAGAGGCAACTAAGGAGGCTCTGTTGATTAGAGGAATCGTGGAGGAACTGAGTGTTGAGCAAGGTGGAGTTGAGGTACATTGTGATAGTCATAGTGCTATATATCTGGCTAAGAATCACGTATACCATGCTCGGACTAAACATATTGATGTGAGATTTCACAAGATTAGAGAGCTAGTAGCTTCTGGTGAGATCATCTTGGAGAAGGTGCACACTTCTCAGAATGCAGCTGATATGATGACCAAACCGGTTACCGCAGACAAATTCAAGCATTGTTTGAATTTGGTTCATGTCACTCGTTGTTAGATGAGTGAGAAAGCCCCTGTCAAGAGAAACAAAGAGGATCTGGTGACAAGATCCTAGAGTTGTATATGTGTGTTTCCAATTTTTGTATTAGATTATGTTGTCTAGGTGGAGATTGTTATAATAAGACAATAAATCTAGGGCATACTGATACAATGGGCCAAGAGGAGAAACATATTTTGGGCCATGGATTAATGGGCCCGGAGCGACAGGGGGGTGCGGGGTAGTATCAGGCGGAGCCCCCCGTGGTACAAATTCTATCTTTTCATAGGACTCTATCTATTTATAGAGGATTCTATCTATTTATGGTTATAAATAGATAGGTTTAGGGTTGTATTCATTATCCACCAAAGTATATTGAAAACCTTAGCTGCAAGGTTTGTGCAGCAAAACCCACAAAACGTTTTGTCTTCTCTTCTCTCTCTATTTCTGAAGTAACTCGTTGAAAGATCACAACAGTATTCCCTCTTCCATTAAAATACAATTGGATTAATCGCTGGATTTTTAGTGATGTTTTTTCAAGAAAGAATCTCTTATGAATGAGCTGATAGCCCTGTAGAGGGGTAATGAAACAAGAACATCGCACAGTCCGTTAACTAAAGAGTTGAAGCCTATGCGAGAATGTGATCATTTGCATGAATGAGAGACGAAGGAGGTGTTTCTCCTCGACTATTACTTGAATGGGAGCCGGGAGGAGACGTATACGCCACGACACCTACTCGATTTGGAGCACATCGATGGGCGGATGTTGTTACCCGTCTACTCTCTCGCCACTTCTTATTTCTAACTGCCATCTGAATTTTTTAAAACAAAATTTTACGTTTCCCCTCACAATAAATAGCAAATAAAAAATAAAAAGGCTTGTTGGCGCGTGAACTATATGCGCCACCATGCACGTGGTGTAACGCGTCTTGGGGCGCACCAACAATGCGCCCCATTGTGTCTTCTTTCTCGTGCAAAACTTCATGGTCACCTGGAAAAAAACTCGAAAAAAGGCTAAATCTTGCAAATTTCTAATCTTGATTTATCCTAACCGATTCATCCGTCCACACCTAATCTAACAATTTTCACTTCAAAAAACGTAAAAAGCGCATATGCATCCAACTGTTGTGGATCTACATTGTGAGAGTCCCGATCCATTGCTCGTAATCGAATTTGGACATGAATCGAACCCAATTTGTTACGTTTTGTCTCCCTCGCCGAATCGCCTTTGTTTCGTATTTTCTTTGGGAGAAACTCGTATGTAGTGCAAGAGGAAGGCGGGTCACACTTATAGGGTTAAACCCGGAAGCATGTAGTGAGCTCGCAGAACACACTCTCGTTCCGCTTACGCCACGTGTTCGTGGTTCTAATACACCGCACACCCAATCTCCAACTACATTGATAGTTTCCTATATTTTTGTGAGACCAAATGACATCCCTCTTTATTAATTTAAATAGCTAAAATATATAATAATAAGATATGCTTGTAATATCTTGGTCCAACTCTTTCCCGGATACTACCTCCATCCATCGGCTTCTGAATCCAGTTCGGGTCCGGACTGAACACCAAACCGTACATCCCTCAGCTCAGACCGCCCGGTCCTGAAGAGTATTTCTGATCCAGACCCAAAAAAATCACTCCTACAGGTTAGATCCGAAGGGAAAAAGGACTGGCAGGTAGGCTCATCAGTCAAAAACACCCCCACGCGCCCCCGTTTCCCTCATTCCATGTTTCAAAGAAGTCAGGGGAGAAGATGATGCCAGAAGGAGTTGAAGATGAAGAGAAATTGCTCTCCTCCGGCATCGCCGGCCTTCAACAGAACGCGTTTCACATGCATCGCGCTCTGGTATTTCTCTTTCTATCTATAATTCCCACTATTTTTCCGATTTTGCAAAACCCTAATTTCGCCGATCGCAACTCATTTGTGTTTTCCTTTGATCTTCTCGCAAGGATTCGAATAATGTCAAAGACGCGCTCAAGTACTCTGCTCAGATGCTGTCTGAGCTTCGCACTTCTAGGCTCTCACCTCACAAATACTATGAACTGTGTAAGTTTTTCTCTGCTTCCTGTTTTCCGTTTGATACTGTTCCTTTGAACTAGAGAATTCCATTCGGCCATTGATTCGGCTTGATCATGCTTGAAATCATAGACATGCGAGCGTTTGATGAGTTGAGAAGGTTGGAGATGTTCTTCTGGGAAGAGTCTCGGCGAGGTAGTTCGGTTGTGGATCTCTATGAGCTCGTGCAGCACGCTGGCAACATTTTGCCCCGACTGTAAGTGGACTATCTCTCATCAGTATTTGTGTGAACCCTCAAATGCGTGCAAATGGCTGATTCATTTTAAAGACTTAATGTTTCCGTTGATTTTCTGTCATGCACTGCGATGTGTTGTAGTTGATAATCCACTCAAGAAATTATTATTTGTACAGTTATTTTCTTATGTGAACATACCCAGTCCATTTTAAACTGGAAAATGATCTTTTGATGTGAAACTTGAATCAGGAGTTCATTAATGAAATTGTTTATAGTGATATCATCTATTATCTCTCAATTGTAATGAATGCATCAGCTTGGATCAGTGTTTGCTCTGGTTGCTGCATTTTCTGATGTTGTTGTCAGTTCTCTTTCTGACCTTAAAAGGCTTCTCGTTATAATCCCAAGGCTTCTACGTTTTTCCAAAATTTGCTTCATCTTTTTTACTGTTTCTATTTGTGGTGAATTGGCTAGATGTATCTAGTTGCAGCTACTCATTTGTAAGATATTATGCAGTGTACATCTGATATTGGTTCATGTTCTTTTTCATCTATTTTTCAGATATCTCCTCTGTACAGTAGGATCTGTCTACATAAAATCAAAGGAGGGTCCTGCTAAAGATATTCTTAAGGATCTCGTAGAAGTGTGTCGTGGTATCCAACATCCTTTACGTGGGTTATTCTTGAGGAGTTACCTTTGCCAAATCAGCAGGGATAAATTACCTGATATTGGTTCGGAGTATGAAGGGTGAGGTGTTTGGACCCCTCATGATTGTCAGGATGTCTATGCTAATATTTTCATCACTTTTGATGATTGTCTTGGTTATCCTGATAATTTGTAAAGTATTATTTTGGCTGTTTTTATTGTTTCCTTAAACTTGGCATGCTATAATTAATTGGAGTGGTTGTGTTCCATGTTAATTAGTGTGCGTTTTCCTTCTAGGCGTGAACTTTACAACATTTTCATTTTTCTTTTGATTGTTTTCTTTCATTGTATTTTTACATGTGTGAAAATATTAACAAAGCCACCAGCATTCCATCTCAATGTTAGCCTGGACTCTGGAGGGACACATCAAAATTCAAAAGTATGGCTTGTTTTTCGAATCCACCCTCGTGGCTTTCTGCCTGATTTTTCGTAATAATTGGAAATTTTTTTGTCAAGGGGAATCATTAAAAAAAATATCAAATTCTTAGATCTGATTTAGTTTAGAAGTGCCCCCAATCTAGGTGTTGCTTGTTATATTTCTATTGAATATTGATATTGTAGTTAGTATTGTATTATTGAGTAAAAAAGAAGTTAGTATTGCATTTGCAGCATTTGCTAAGTGTAGAAATTTGATTTAAAAATTTTTTAAAAAAACTTTGTTCTGTAACTGCCAGCATTTTGTTTGCACAAATAGAGTTTTACACTTATAGACATGTAGCATCACATGACATTTCTAACCTTTCCTTTCTGCATGCCCATTCAGAAAGTTTAAACGGTGATTCTAAATGAATGTTGACGTGTAAGTTATGAACCTATGGAATTTGTATTTTAGAATCAACTCATTTTGAATACAAATCCTTCGACTTTGGCATGCCCTTAGAGTTTAATGCGAGTCATGACAGTTCCTTTTCTGACTTATGTCCTTGGACACATAAAGAAAACCTTATATATTCACGAATTCTGATGATACCTTGGATTTTTTGTCCCACTTTATAATTAGTCATCTCCTTGGCGTTGATCTGCAACTTTCTTGCTTTGAGTCTATCTTATACTGTATCGGACTTTTTGTTGGTTTACACAGGGATGGTGATACTGTTATGGATGCGGTGGAGTTTGTACTACAAAATTTTACAGAAATGAATAAGCTCTGGGTTCGGATGCAGTATCAGGTGGGTTTGGCCGTCAATATTATTTCTTCTATATGTACTTCCTATATAATGTTACGTCTGAGTAATTTAGATCTGAATACTATGTGTTGAGATAAGAGTTGTGTCTGTCTACTTTTCACCTAAACATCTTCCTTGAAAATTGGCAGATTTGCATTGACATCAAATGTCATTAAGCTATTATTAAGTCTTCAGTAGTTCATGCCATTTATTTCTATTTGTTTATAATTGGATTTTCACTTTCTAGTTTCTGCTCCTGAATCCTGATGGATATGCTTCCATCATAAAGGAATTTCATGTGAAAATTTGCATTGAGTAATTCTTTTGAAGAGGGAATATGCCATCTCTATCATAAGGCCATAATAATGATCTGGATTGACATGAAATTGATAAGGCTTAGAAACCAGGAATCTCATGTGGTACAACTGTACTAGAAGCATGACTTAATTTTCTGTACTTATTATACTTTGTGTTTTTTCAGGAGAGGAATGTCTAATGAATGTTAGGAGAGATGATTGTACAGGAAAGAAAGAAACAGAATTTAGATGCTCAAATTTCCTACTTTGCATCAAAGATTAATCAAGCAGGAACTTTTAGTGTAGTTATGAATGATTTGTGTTTTATCAGGAAAGGAATGTCTAATGAATGTTAGGAGAGATGATTGGGCAAAGAAAAAACAGAATTTAGGTGCTAAAATTTCCTACCTTGCATAATTGATCGATCAAGCAAGAACTTCTAGATTGGGTGCTCAGGCTTCTCTTCCATGCGAGGATCCATTATGATTGCTATATCATAGACAATAGACTCGTTCCATTGTCATTGTGATGGAGTCCTTGCATGTTAAAGGTAAAAGTCAGTCATGAGTGCATGCTTTGTGGTCATGCAGGTTATAGTGCTTGTCAATGATTCATACTCTTTGCTGACCTTGAGTTGAGGCTTGCAATCGGGCTTTCTGGTCTGCAGGGACCTGCTCGGGATAAGGAGAAAAGGGAAAAGGAGAGGAGCGAGCTTCGTGATCTTGTAATATCGCTATCCTGAAGCAAATAATCGTTTTGGCTCAGTATGAAGGCTGGTGCAAACTTATGAGACTAGTACTTTGTTCTTGTTATTTAATTCACAGGTTGGGAAGAATCTTCACGTTCTAAGTCAGATAGAGGGCGTTAACCTTGATCTTTACAGGGATACTGTTCTTCCTCGAGTCTTGGAACAGGTATAATAATAATAATAATAATAATAATAATAATAATAATAATAATAATAATTATTATCATCATTATTATTAATATTGTTATAATTATAATAATAATAATAATAATTATTATTATTATCTATTTTGGTTTTATTGTTGACTTGTAATTCAGATTGTGTTGATTTGTTAGTGGTTGATATACCTCCACTTTCATTGCAGGTTGTTAATTGTAAAGATGAGATTGCCCAATACTATTTAATGGACTGCATCATCCAAGTCTTTCCCGATGAGTACCATTTGCAAACTCTTGACATTATATTGGGTGCATTTCCCCAACTTCAGGTGAGCATTGTGAAGGGTTGCTTTCTCTGTTTTATCTTCTTTTGCTTCAGATGCTCAAAATCTCTCCTTTTCTGGGTATTATTGCTGCTGAAATTTAGAATTATCTTGCAGCAAAGACATTTGATCATTCAAAATCATTTTTAAAAATAATTGCAAGTGATTATTGGATATTTATTTAATTTTATGCGTGAAGCTGGGTGGAGTGGATGCAGTGAACTGTTGTCTCTGTCAGGTTTTGTGGGTTGGATTTTGGGCAAAGGTGAAGTTGAGATGCAATCTGGGTGAATTTATGGTCCCTCTAGAAATGTAAAGGGTTGTGAATTTTCTTGAACTTTTGGCCTTCAATATAGTGAAGTGGCACATTATGGGTGTTGGTAAAAGTCTATTAATAAGACTTATTGAATTTTATTTATCTATAGATTTTGTGTTTAAAGAGAGTAGACAGATTTCAAATAACTGCTCTCTTAACTGCAATCCTAACTGTAAAACTGAATTAACTGTCGCAGACAGTTCAGAGAATTCTCTATAATTAGAGTACAATTCTTCACTTAAAAAATATAAGAAAGAAACTCAGATTTGCTGTCTGATTTCTTTAAGGTCTTTGTTGTATCCTGGAGGTGAATTTGTCTGCAACCCTAACAGCAATTAGAGGGGACAAATATCACTTTAAAGATAGTGAACTTTTCACGCCTCAAAGCATTCTATAAAACACTAAATTACCAACAATGGGGCCATAAGTGCTCTATAATAAAGCAGATCTGGTCTTTTTTCTTTATGATTTGATATGCTTCTTTCTCATAATTTGTTAGCATACAAAATGTTCCAAATAATGATTATAATAATCAGGCCAAGTTATTTAGAAAGGGAGCAGCTACACAGTAGGGATATTTTAAAGGGAATTATCTGATGAGAAGTGCTTCCTATGTTTACACGGGGGGCATCTCATCAGCAAGTTATCTAGTATAAGGGATATCCTACATTTTAGGTTTCTAGGAAATAGTATTTTGGAAGGCTTAGACCTTTGGTCAGAGAAGTTGATTCTCTTGGTGGCTTAGTGGAGTTTAGCTCCCTAAGTAGTATGCGTGTGTGTTCTAGTCCTTGTAATCCGAGGAATAATCCTATTTTGTGTTGAATTACTAGTCGACTTGTGTGCTTATATGAATCCCAATTTGCGTTCGTCGTATTTGTATTGATAATGTGCCCTCAGATCTCATGGCTTTTTTATATTTTTTTTCCAGCCATCTGTTGACATTAAGACTGTGCTGTCTTCTCTAATGGAAAGGCTGTCAAATTATGCTGCTTCTAGCACAGAAGTGAGCCTTACTACTCTGTTGATGACGCTTCTTGTGTTTTTTTTTTACCAAATATAGTTTTCACTTAAAACTCTCTTTCATGACTTTGGACAGGCTTTACCGGAATTCTTGCAGGTGGATGCATTTTTAAAGTTAAATAATGCTATAGGAAAGGTAAGAAAGCAGCATCTGACATCTTTGCAATTGACTCGTTTGTCTAGAAAATGGCACAACGGTTTTATGATATTATTAGGTAGTAGCTTATCAAAATTATTGTAGAATTTTTCCGCATTACCTGTGTTGAGCAAGAATACCTGGCCTGGTCCAAGGGCTGCCTTGTCTAGGTTTGATCAGTACTTAAATCCATTAACTAGAGCAAATAGGGGACTGCTATAGGTTTGACAAGTCGAGTAGTCACTTATAACTGTATCAGGTGGATCTGTCTTCTCTGCCTGCTTAAATATAGCATCTAGTTCTATACCATTAATGTTAGCAAGAGTATGTTGTGCTTTTTCGTTGCTTGTGATCATTATGTTGATGATACTTTGTTCAGTGTGTACTCAATTGTTTTTTGGAAAAAAAAAAACTGCATCAAAACTTTGCCTTCTAGCCTTATTTAGCATGCATCATTGAGAGGATATTTTGAGCTGAGTTGTGAGGTATTTCCTACAAAGATTAGCTTTGAGAAATCTAAAGCAGCTTGCAATAGTTGGATGGTGTTAAAAAAGACAAGTATTATAGTGCTATGCTTATCTACCCCCATAACACGAATGGTTCATATATTCTTTCCTGGGACCCAACTGTTTCTGTTACAATTGGCTCTGTTTGCTTGTAGATGAAGTCTTTCTGTTTCACTATGCTGGTTCATATTTGACCGAATAATAGTAACTTGCTCACATCTTTGCATCTTTCAGGTTGTGGAAGCTCAGCCTGACATGCCTGCATTTGGGATTGCAACTCTGTATTGCTCTCTCCTTACCTTTACCTTGCACGTATATCCTGAACGGCTTGATTATGCAGATCAAGTTTTGGTATGGCACTTCTTATTTTTATTCTTCTCCAAACCATCTTTACAGATTTTATGTTGTTGGTTGCTGATGTATGTTTATGTGGATCTTTATGTCTTATATCTGATGTATCTTTGTAATTCTGAATGAAGAATTATTACTCTTGACAATGAAACTCAGTACTACTGTCACAATATAGAACCAACATATCTCAAGTTACTACCGGAACTGACATATTTCAAGCGTTCTTTTTATATCCTATGAGATAAGATGGTTTTTGTTAGTGCTTGCTATTCTTCTACTTGAATTTTATAGAGGGGTGTTTTAGATTTTTTTTGCTTAATCATATTTGTTCCGAAAGGGGTTCTAGATCGCTGAATTTGTGATTTTTAATTAGCATTTTTTATTTTTATGCACATTTATAAGTCAAGCGACACAAAGATGAAGCTGACAGATCAAATTTACTTACCTATTGCCACTTCCCACGATCAATTCAAGTTAAATTGATCGTGGTTAATGCAAAGCATTTAACACACTGTTTGATAGCTGAATAGAGATATTTTATGCCCAGAGAAACACTTTTATTTCTTAATCATCGTGTACACATGCTTATCTCTTCTTTGTTTCTTTCTTTTTACCAGTTGTCGAATATAACCAGGATTTTTTAATAGGACAGCCTTGTATAATTATCTGTGTATCAGGGATCCTGTGTGAAAAGGTTATCTGCCTTGGATAAAATCGAAGATAAAAAAGCATTCAAGCAGATTATTGCACTTTTAACTGCCCCGCTGGACAAGTACAATGATGTAATGACAGCATTGAAGCTCTCAAATTATCCTCATGTAATGACATACCTTGATAATGCATCAAAGAAAGTGATGGCAACAATAATAATTAAAAGCATCCTGAAAAACAATACTCATGTGTCTGCCAGTGATAAGGTACATAACTATTTTGGACTTGTTTTCCTTTTTAATATAACGCATGTAGCAATTTGACAGAACAATTTGTTTGCTGTAGGTGGAAGCACTATTTGAGTTGATAAAGGGGCTTATCAAGGATACAGATGGAAGTGATGAGGATGAGGTAAGCTAAAAGATGAGAGTACATTTCCCTTATTGATAGTCCTTAAATGCAACTGATACTGGTAAAGGGGGATGAATCGAGGGATTAGCAGGTTTGGAAATCCATCTGCTGAAGAACTTAGTATTTCTCGATATGCCGTCATGCTTTATAAATTAGATTCTCTAGAATTTATGTTCTTGACATTGCAAGGTTGATGAGGAAGATTTCAAGGAGGAGCAGAATTCTGTTGCACGCCTTATTCAAATGCTTCATAACAATGAGCCAAAGGAGATGTTTAAGGTAATGATTAATGAACAAGGAAACTGAATTTACACTCATTTGATGCCATCTTTATGCTGACAGTTTTTATTGAATTTTAGATACATGTTTCTTATGTTCCACTTCCAGCTTTCCACAAGTATATACACCTGTCTTTTACATGGGTTTCCCTAGATAGTTTTGTCAAGGTTGATCTATAAGGGTTGGAGAAATGTTGAAATATGGATGATATTATGGGTAGTTCTGAAGTTTTAATACGTTTAGTTGAGGATTTTCTCATATTTATTGCTGACGATTGTTCATTCTTTGAATTACAGATCATAACTATTGTGCAAAGGCATATTTTGGACGGTGGACTAAAACGGCTTAAATTTACTGTTCCGCCTCTTGTTTTTACCTCTCTCAAGGTCTCATCTGTCTCTCTCTCTTTCATGCACACACAACATACACAAACACGTACACACCTGTTACTATGAATCAAACTTTATCACTGGACAAGAAGATTCTATTGAGTTTTTAGTTGCAGAATACTTAATTACTTCCATTCCAGAAGAATCTATGTACCTAATATAGTAGTATACATTAACGCTGACGTGACGCGTTGTGGGAGCTCTATTTTGAAATAGAGTTACCACAATTAAAGTCAATAAATTTTTTTTAAAAATCAATTAATATTTTTTTTCCACCAATTTTAGAAGATCTTATTGGAACATTAAATATTTTTAGGATTTTTCTATTCCATATCGATTAATCAGTAAGTCTGATAGTTTGAAATAGATTTCCCACAATTAAAGCCAATAAATATTTTTTTAAATCAGTTAATTATTATTGTTTTTTTTGCCACACCAATTTTAGAAGATTTGGAATGTTAAATATTTTTCAGGTATTGCTATCCCACATTGATTATTTAGTAAGTATGATAGTTTGAAATTTTGTATATACCCTACTAACACCGTACATCAACACTGACGTGGCGAGTTGTGGGAGCAATATACATTTATTAGACTTTTGGCTAAATTGAAGTATAATTTTTATTAAAATCGGCTAACTATCCGTGTTTTATGTATAGTTGACCTACTGTTTTGTGGGGTAATTGACCTACTGTTTTTTAGATCGTTAACCTACTATTTTAACATACATATACATTCAACAAAAAAAAAGAAAAAGAAAAATACACATATAACATATTACTCTCGTATTAAAATCTAATCATATATATTAAAATATCCGAGTAAGGCTCGGACACTAAACTAGTTAAATGATAAACTGATGTCAGGGTTGAAGTTCTGCTAGGAGGAAAATAAAGCAAAATGAATGATCACCAGAGCCTCTCCACAAAATATAATAGATCTATATAACATTAAGCCAAACCGTTTCTTTTAAAGAGCACGGGTTTTCAATAATCTACACCTTGAAAACTCTGTTTTAACTTCTAAAGCACATTGGTTCCTCCCTCGGCTTCCCAAAAAATCACATAATGGAAAAAGTAACGAAATACCAATATTCCTCTTTTTGATATATATATATAATCACCTGCCATCATTGGTTGAGCTAATATATATATATATATATATATATATATATATATATATATATATATATATATATATATATATATATATATATATTAATAACTCTATCAAACATGTTTTCCTTGTGAAATAGAGTCATGTGAATGAGTAATGCTTCCACAGATAAGCAATTTATGGATTCATCAACAATTGAGTATAACATTGGATCGTATATTCTCCATTGGTTTGGATTGTCAATTGTAAAATTTCATGCTACTATTCAAATTGAGGAAATCAACCTCTGTATAAACTGCCGGATTCTACGCAATCTTCCATTGAAGGTGTAGAGTCTGTTACTTAATTCTTCTGAACAAGTAGCTCGTTTAGCGCGCGTGACACAAGCACACCACATACAGATAAATAAACTTGACACACCAACATTTTTAGTGATGAGAGGCTTAGAATTAAGAAACTGATTATCCTTTCAATTGTTTTCTTTTCTTATTTATGTCAGTTGGTGAGGATGCTCAAAAACCAGGATGAAGGTGAAGCAGGAGAAGAAAGTGCAGACTTGTTAAAAAAGATCTTCCAGTTGTCGAATATGGTAATTTAGACAGGATAATTATTTCCATCTTTTGAACATCAGGGTCGTGCATCATGAGGCAATGTGGAAGAAGTTCAGTAAACATAACCAAAAATAATCCAAACTATTACCTTTGAACAAAAAATAATCTAAATTTTAGAAATTATATATTGATAGTTGAATTATACCACTAATTACCAATTTAGATATAACAAACATATCCGGTTAAAGACCCGACCGAAATGATGATGTTGCATCCGGAGGCCTCAAATTGTAAATGGAATCAAACTAGTTTGAATTTTTGTACCTTATATGGGTAGGTTATGTATATGCAATAATCTAAATTTTAGAAATTATATTTTGATAGTTGAATTATACCACTATTTACCAATTTAGATATAATGAACATATCCGGTTAAAGACCCGGCCAAAATGATGATGTCGCATCCGGAGGCCTCGAATTGTAAATGGAATCAAACTAGTTTGAATTTTTGTACCTTTTATGGGTAGGTTATGTATATTTAATAATATTGTTAGCATTTTTAAATGATGAATGACCAAATAGTTTCTTATGAGGATAACGTTGTAAAAGCATTGGCACAAAAATATATTTATTAATTAAGATGGATTTTCCAAGTACATTTGAAATTACCCTATTCAGTTTTATAAGTAAACATGTATAATTAAGTACCTATTAATAGGTAATTTAATAAACTGTTTTAATTAAATAGGCGATCTGACTGAGTTGGTTGCCTGCAACATCACCTTATCTGGTTATTCTTTTTAGCATATGAAGTGTTAATTAAAGGTACCAAATTGATGGCCGGGTGGGTGTATGGTGCGTCCATGAAATTGGTGCTTGTTCCATGTTCGCTGATGTGCAGATTGATATGTTTCATGTTCTATTCATATTTCCGTGATGAACTTTGTGCAAATTTGAATTATTTTACTTTGGTATTCGAATGGAGTGCGATTGCGAGTTGACTTTGGGAGCTCTTTGATATGGTCTTGGCATGGCTGGTGGTGGGATGGCTGTGATGGCACCCCACAGCTTGATTTTGAGGTCATTTGCCCATTGGAGATGCATGTTCTTTATCGTCCACCATTTGAGATAGTTTTGAAAGACGGCAGCCATTATTGAGGGTTTTTAAATATTGTTTTCTTATTTAACCTTTGATAACCATGATATATTGCTAATGACAATTTGAGCCCCAGTTTTTTCCCAGTCGATCACTTTGGACGGTTTTTTAACTGGAAATGTTGGCCAAATTAGAATTGGTAAATAGCGGTAGAGTTTGGCTAACTAATACTAAAGTTTGGATTATTTTTGGTTAAAGAGTAATAGTTTTTATTATTTTTCCTAAATATGATGGTGCTCTTGAATAGCTTCCTTATAGATTTGAAGTTAGGGTTACTTTGATGCTCTGTGGAGTTTCTTTCACGAGTTTATGAAAGTACCAACTTTTCCCTTGTACGGTTCTCCATTCATTTAATTGAAGAGAAGAGTGGGTCCGTTATTTTGACATGTTTTTCTCCATTTTATCTGTTCTTCATATCCAATTTACTTTGTTTTTTCATAGAGATCATCCTTGACATCACTTATGGTAACCTTAGCCTTTTAAGGATTATAAAATTTGGCTCTTTTATGTTTACCGTGGAACTTTTCAGCATAATTGTTAAGCTTTTCTTCCTTTGTTTTTGTATCTTCACAAGATCATTGAGACTCTTTCAAATGTTCCAGCTCCAGAGTTGTCCTTGAGATTATATCTGCTATGTGCTGAGGTATTTTTAAGTTAAGGACGAAGATTCTACTTTAGAATATATCTGGCTTGCTGCTTCTGACATCATCTGTCTTCGTCTTGTAGGCTGCAAGTGAATGTGATCTTGAACCTGCTGCCTATGAATTTTTCACTCAGGCATTCATATTATATGAAGAAGAAATATCGGTAATAACCTATTAACTATAAATAAATATTCAAATGGTATTATTTCTCTTTCTCTTACAATACAAAGAGATTTGTAGTTTTGATGCTTAGTTAAAACTTATTTTTCACTCTTTCATGTCAAATGTTGTAGGATTCTAGAGCTCAAGTGACTTCATTAAATCTGATAATAGGGACGCTTCACCGGATGAATGTATTTGGTGTCGAGAACAGGGATACTCTAACTCACAAAGCAACAGGGGTATGTGTAGTCTGAAATTATACTTCAGTATTCATGTCTGTGTATGACCCTGCTTTGCAAAAGCTGTTACATAATCTTGTAATTTTGTGCAGTATGCCAGAAAGCTATTGAAGAAACCTGATCAATGTAGAGCTGTTTGTGCATCTTCTCATTTGTTCTGGGCTGATCATCCTGAAGGCCCAAGGGAAGGGGAGAGGTACGCTAGTCAGAGCTCTCTGTTTTGAAGAAATAATTTGAAGTACATGCATGGTTGCCACTTGCTTTACTCATATCTATCCTCAAAATTTTCACTCGCAAAAATTTAAAAAAAAACAACTTTTGTGCTTTTTCTTGTTTTGTTTTCATCTTGTGTCATGTAGTACAGTACAATTATAACTTATGCAAGAGTTTGCTCAGCAGCCTAGTAAGAATTTTTAGGTTTTTTAAAAAAGAATGTGTACTTGGGGCTCATTTGCACAGTTAGCTGAGATTCTGTTTAGTCGTGAATCTTGATATTGCATTAGTGAAACAAAATGTTTAAATTTCCCTGCCTCTTCAGAGATTCCTCATACATGAGATTCTTCTTTGCTGGAAATAATGACATATTTCCTTCTTAGTTTGAATGAAATATTATTGACAGCCTCTCCTTTTCCTATTTAAAACTCTGCAGGGTTCTTCTTTGCTTGAAGCGGGCTCTCAAGATAGCGAATGCAGTTCAACAGATGTCCAATGCAGCACGGGGCCGCAGTGATTCTGTTGTGCTTTATATTGAAATTCTCAACAAGTAAGCTGCTTTCTTGTGCTAGTTGACGTGGATTATACAAATTCTCCACAAGTAAACTGATCTTCTACATGTATGAATGTCCAGGTATCTCTACTTCTATGAAAAGGGCAATACAAATATCACTGTGGCCACCATCCAGGAATTGAATGAATTAATCACGACAGAGATGCAAAGTGATAATTCCGCAACAGACCCTCAAGCAAAAGCGTTCCTTGCCAATACACTGCGTTACATCCAGTTCCAGAGACAAAAGGGTGGTTCTGTGAGCGAGAAGTACGAGCTTCTCAAAGTCTAAGCTGTGATAATATGCGTTTTTTCTGGATTCTACTCACCTGAAATGATGATGAAGAAACAGAGCGGTTGGTTCGGTGTTCCAGGATTCCTTATCGCAAACAAACTTGCCAATCAGTACAATCTAGTTTTGCTAACTCATGCATGTTGTTCCGATTTGAATGAGGGTGTTGCATATTACGGACGATTTGTTTGAAAATATTTGGGTATGGCTTATATAACTTTTTGCTAATAAAATAATCAGCCATTTTGCTCTTGTATTTAGAAGTGAAGATTTTAATTTTAGGGCATTTTGTGTTGAAAAAACAAGACGTCCAGTAATTTCAGATTTATTTTTAATTCTAAAAACAAAGGGAATTTGAGGGATAAAGTTTCAGGTTTGGGTTTATATTTTGGATTGCGTTAGAATTGAAATTACCAATTAATTTTTTTAATTTATTCTTATAAATAAATAAGAGAAACTTAGTTTGTAGTATAAGTAAAATGAGCTCTTTTGTTACTCATCTTTATAAAAAAAAAAAAAAAGTCCTTTTAATTAAAAAAGGACTATTAATTTATTTTTGTAAATAAATAATAGGACCTGTTTGTCCTAGAAGAATGAATGAATATGAGCTTTTTTTGGTGCACATCTTTAAATTAAAAAAAAAACTCGACTTTCTCCGGAAAGGTCACAAAAGACCCACTTTCTCCGGAAGGGGGAAATCACTGTATAAGTAGTTGTTTACGCTGTCAGGTCTTGTGAATCATCCAAATCTGACACTAGACATTCTTCCGCAGTTGAACAATTTCAAGAAACAACTCAATGGTGCGAATCATCCAAATCTGACACTACACATTCCCTTCCGCAGTTGTACAATTTCAAGAAACAACAACTCAACAAGAATGGGAAACCATCTTCATGGCAAATTTGCAGATTTTACAAAATCTTCTAATTAGGATCATTGTATTATGTTGTTAATGATACATGTACGAAAACTGAGAGAAAAAAGGAAAAGAAAAGATGCAAACAAAATAGGGAAGGTGGACAACAAATGTGATCCTAAGAAAGCAAAACCGATATCTGATGCAGACCTAGTACAGATTTTCTTGCGGATTGTATACTACTGTCTGCCCGGTTCCTCGAGTAAAATAGTACGATGAAGGGCGGAAACACAGGATAGACCAACAAAGCTTCTTCACTTTACATTGTTTTCTGGCTTTATAAAATGGAGCAAGCTTTTGCCTTTGACTTCTTTTTCTTCTTGCTGGGTGGCTGTAGCACAACCTTAATGGCCTCGTCAAAAACCGACTTGACGTTCTAGATACCCCGAAAATTTTCAAGATCAATGGCCAGATTAATCTAATGAAGTGGCATCCTAAGTGAAGAAATACAAGTTACCTGCTGTGATTTTGCACTGCACTCAACGTAAGCAGGCGCACCAATTTGTTCCTTCAACTCCTCTCCCTAAATGATAACATTCACAATCTAATGAAGTTACCAACTTGAATTCAGAACCAAATTAGACAATCTGCAATGTAGCAAGGTATCTTTTACTTGAGCTGTTGTAATTGACACAGAACCAGGGTGGTCAATGCAAAACTGTTTGTCATCTCGAAGATCTGGCATGATACACATCAAATAATCAGTGTTTGATCAAATACTTAACCACAAAAAACTTCTGCTATTGATTTGCAGTGAAGAAAATACAAAACTGTATCTTTGAGAATAAATGATTGAATTTTTCCAAAACTACACAAAAAATCACAAGAATTCTTTAGACATGCAATCCTAAAACCAAGAAACAATAGAAATAAGACAAAATACAGAAAATATAGCCAAAAAAGAGAAGTTTACCAATCTTTGTACCAACAAGAACTATGGGAACACCAGGTGCATAATGTTGCAACTCTGGAATCCACTACATTTAAGCCAGACAATGCCATCAGCAGGAAAGAAAGGTAGCATTATGATCAAAATATTGATAATTGAGCATCATATACCTTCTTGGCAACATTTTCATAACTGGCCTTGCTAATCAGAGAGAAAGCTAGAATAAAAACATCAGCACCACGATAACTCAATGGTCTTAATCTATTGTAATCCTCTTGCCCTGTACCGAAAACAAAATATCAGTCAGAACGGAGCATTTCATACCCCCTAACGAATGACAACCATACGCAGAAGCAAGTAAGAATGACAGGGAGGCTGAAGGCAAAACCTGCAGTGTCCCATAAACCAAGATTAATTGTGGCGCCATTGACAACCACATTTGCACTGAAATTGTCAAAGACAGTAGGCACATAATCCTGGGACAGTAAGTGAAAGAAACCTTTCAGGAACTGTAATTCCATCATTATTTTGTCCAATAGTTCAGCAGAACTTTGCAATACGAATCCCCAAAATTTGACATCTAAGCATGAAATAGAAAGTGACTCCATCAAACCTAAACACATCAATGAATTATGCTCTACAAATATTAGAATCCATCTGACCTAACAACCAGAACATCAAGGCCTTAGCAAATTTTAGCAAATACAAACTTTTCACGATCAAATCCGTACATTAGCTTCAAACCTAAAAGTGACAAAGAGGAGTCTCACCGTAGGGAAAGTATTACTAGTGTAAGAAATCAACAAGCAGGTCTTGCCAACAGCACCGTCGCCAACAGTGACACACTTAATGAACCTAGAAGCACTCATCTCTTCACCGTCAGATCTTATCCGGAAGACCTGGCCGCTACACTTGCCAAATGCTCACAACTCACAAGCCTAAAGAATATAATTTTTTCCCCCTCCCTTTCTATTGAATTTGTATAGTTTCGGGTTCGTCTGTCAATAAATAGATCATGAACGCATCACAAAACAAAACACTAGAATCTGAACGCGGAAAATTTACACATGAAGAGATGACAATGATAAAGTAACGAAACCTTAACCAGAGAGCAAGTAGTCAAGTAGATATGTTTAAAGAGAAAGGGAAAGTAAGGGAAGAAGAGGATAGCAAAGAAGAGAGTGGAGGTTGGGGCTGTACGACTGAGAAGCCGGGAAACAATGCCGTTAAAGCGGTGGTAGAGCGTATCAAATGGAGTGCCAAACACTTGTTATTTTACAGTGACGAGACTTTTGCGCTTACTCTCCAATCAACCATAAGACATTTGTCAACGAACGAATAAATTTGTACTGAAATGACCTATAAATTTTGAAATTGCAAAAGTAACCTCTAACTTTTTAACATTGAAAAAATAACCACTATAAATAGCATAAATTAAAAAGAAAAATTCCCTCTCCTCATCAAACGATAAATTAATAAGAAAAGCGGTTGTTTCATTGCTTGGATTCGAAAACACCATCAGTAATGGAGAAATAATCAGGTTAGAACATAATAAATCTTTCAATTTAGCCATAAGTGTTTTTTTTTGCCTAATGTAGCCTTGACTTAAATCTCTAATTAGATTTAAGTTGTCTATTATATTATTGTTTTTTGTTAAGTTATACTAAAAATCAAATGTTAATACACACAATTTCAATTACACAAGTCCAATCGAGTTATACAAGCCCAATTGAGTTACACAAGCCCAATTGAGTTACACAAGCCCAATCGAGTTACACAAGTTCAATCGAGTTACACAAACCCAATAGTCTGCCGTTTACACAAGTCCAATCCCAATCGAGTTACACAAGCTCAATCGAGTTACACAAGCCCAAAAGTCCATTGTATAACAATTAGATGTTTGGGACATTTTCTGTATTTATAAACTTATCCATATCCTGTAATTATAAAATCCAGGGTATTTGATGCACTTTCAAAAGTACCGGCCATTAAACACAAACATAAAGTACGGAAAAAAATTGTAATTATACAAAAATACTTCCCACCCAATTATCAAACCCGATTAGGATTTCAGACTCCAGTTGCGGCGGCAACGGTTGTCTTCTCCGGCGGTAAGGGAGCTCGACTATAGTTTGGAACATGGCGTGGCTTTCTCAACAGTGGCGGAAGGTTTATGTTCCCGGTGGGTAGCCTCTAACGATGACGGCTCCAATCCGACACGAACAAAGAAGATGCTTGTGTTTGAGCTGGCCTTTCTCTCCGGCGACTAATACATAACAAGATGGCGGTCTCATCCAACGACTACTGGTTTCCGGAGAAGCCATCACCACCACTGTGATCGAGGAATATTGCCTCGCCTCGCCTGCACAAGCCCGGCTGAAGAACTGCCGCTAGAGTTCGAAGAAGAAGGGAAACTAGTTTCGCGAAGCAGTTGCTGATGCGAGTCCGCTTGCTCTCGCCGTCAGAGTTCGAAGAAGGGGCTCTAGTGGTTTGACTGTGCGAGTCCGTTGGTGTAATTCCTCTTGCTCTCGACGGCGCCGGATCAAGACTGCTATTAGGCTCGGCGGCGACTACTTCGTCATTAGGGTTTTTGGATTTTGGCAATTGAGGATGATTTTATAGGGTTTTGTTGTTGACATCAAATACACTTGTTTACGTTTTGTTGACAATACTTTATATTGTTAATTTTGCTAGTTTTGACAATATCTAAACACATTATATTGCGATTCTAGTGTTCTTGATAGGATTAAACAAATAATATTATTACTTTTAGTATTATTGACAACACAATCACAATTTTATGTGGGTTTGTTGTGTTATTCAAAACAACTAAAGACATTATTTTATTATTCTTGTGTTGTTGACGAGCTTAAACCCTCTATTTTCTAAATTTTGTTAATATTGACAACACTTAAACGCATTATTTTGTTAGTATGATATTGTTGATGACACATGAACACATTTTATTTATTTATTTTGGTGTTGTTGATAAAACCTAAATACATTATATTGTTATTTGCTATTCTATACAAAAACAACAACTTATTTTTTTTCTTTATCTTTCTTTCGGCATTTATTATTTTCTAATATTATTTGGTTTTTATTTGAAGTTATGGAGACCAACCAAACCTTATTATGAGTTGAGGTAAATTTAATATATTTGTGATTTTTATTTATTCTTAAAATACATTTTTCTAAGTGTTTTTTTTTACCGTTATAATGTTGTTGACAACACCATAACTCTATTCTACAATGCTTATGTAAATGTTGATATCATACCAAAATATATACTTTTTACATCACTGTTTTCATCTTGTTTTTTAAACAAGAAATTGACGATGCAATAAAATATTTTAAAAAACAATAAACAAAGAACAATCTAAGTACAATGAAATTTCAATGCTCGATAACTTATGTTATCTCTGTTTAAGTCCATTCAACTGGAAGGCTCAAGTGTATTGGATCCATAATCTGCGTCAAAAACTAAAAAAGGATATTGTACGAGTTTTACATTCAATGTAGGTGATCTAAGTCCTTATTGGTCAAGTGATGAACAAGTTGGTAATTTGAGGACAAATCCTATACAACAAAGGGAGTATGCCGAGGGATCATCCCTACACGATCAGAGGCTAAGAAACTCCAACAAGAGGTGGAAACCATGCTTATATTTTTACATCCTAAGGATACTATCATGGATACCAATTTGATCAAGTCATGAGTTTTCCAGCCCCTATAAATGCGGAGAAGAAGCCATGTACACATGAGGATGATTCCATGCAACCAAGAAAAGAGTACTTAAAGAAGCTAGGGTGAAAAAGATCATATTATATATTTTTATCATTTCATGATATTTATTGTCATCCTAGACATTTTATTAAAATTTTAAGCTCTTGAACTTATTAAAGGTTTAATGTTTTTGTTTGTAATTATTTTTATGTACTCAATTTGATTTATCAATATAATTTAGGTAGACGGATTTTTAAGATATATAAAAGCCTAGATTGTTTTTTCTAGTTAGATTATTTTCAACCAAAAAATGTGTATGCTTGTGCATTATTTCGAAAATTCATTCAAAAAGAGAGAGCCTTGATTGAATCATTGTATGTGTGTTCTTGCATGGTTGATCTTGTGTGTATTAAAATCCTTAGGGATTAGTGCTCCTAGTTTATCATTAACCTCCTCCTTGTGTTTGACTCCATTGAAGCTTGTGTAAGGTTGAATTGGGAAGGGTTAAGGTAAGATATTTATTAGGGTCTTGATCATCTAGATCAAGGTTCTTACAGTTGATCTCCTTAGTTTTATCTTATCCGTTCTTCTTGTATGACCTCGTATTTGTCACCTTCGGGTCACATAAATTGCGGTAATAAAACAAGGAAAATTTGTAGAAAATAGGATCGAAACTATACCGTTAGTTATACGATAAGCGGAGTCAAGATAAGCCTCTTTGTCCTTAACTCTAACGACCCGTATTACGACGGGGTATGACGTTTAAGAGTCTCAGGATAAAACCGCAAATGGATCCGAGCCACATAATCTCTCGAAAACCTACGAACCGATCTGTGTTTGTACTCGGTTTGAGAAAAAACAGAAAGCAAATGGAGGATATTCTATAATTCAATATTGAATTTACACCACAATTGGATGTTACATATCGGGCATTTAAAGGCTCCGATTTTGACTGCAAACAGGCTACGGATTGGTTGACTGACCTGTTACGAGATTGGGCCCAAAATGATAGTCTTGGGTGGCCGGCCCAACACTGTCAGCCCGAGCCCGACCCGGCTCGCGCGTGTGGTGGTTTAGCCACGCCTCATCCCCATTGAAAATGGGTAGTGACCCAAAGGCCACAACCTTTACTGGTATTTTCCTCCTTATATCCTTACGATATTTCTCGCTCTGGTCGATCTGGGATACCCAAGTTTTGACAGTTTTCCCAAGTTTTGCCTCTCGAGCAACCAACTCCGAGTCTCCATTTTTCATTCAAACGGAACTCAAATTTGACGTATGAATATACCCCGAGCACGAGCTCGCGAGGAGGAAGCCAAAGCTTCCACTTTTCGGTGTTGACAAAGGCCGAAGCCCATCGGAAATGTGCCCGGAAAGTGCCTGGCGCACCATGTATTAAATACATGTCTTATTCATATAAATTAGTTCCAACACTTTTATCAATCACCCATCTCTATCTCTATCTCTTTCCATTTTTGTCTTTCACCATTGTTATCCATTTTTTATTTTTGTGTTCGTTTGTGAAGAAACTTGTTCGCTGGCTTTACACCCCTATAAATTCCTATCAATAATGATAGAAACTCACAGGATAGCAAAACTAGAAAGGGATAGTTTTATATTTATAACTTGTAATAATTCCCCAAAAAGCAACAAACCCATAATGTATGGATCGTACGAAGTAGGACAAGTATTTCAGGGTCGAACACAAGGACTGTGAGGATTAATCTGCAACAATGATTAAGAATATAATAGATCTTGAATAAAGAAGGAGGTTGGAAAAGATAAGGGAAAGAAGTCAAAAAGGTTTTAAAAAGGTTTAAAGGACTCGCAATCAATTGTAATTATTGATTGAAAGTCAAAACAAACAAACAAAAAGGGAAAAACAAATATAATCAATTTAAAGGGAAGAAAATGGATTCCAAGGGTTCAAGATCATTGTTTATACATATGGACTCAAGAAAACTCATAAGGCATCTATGATTGGCTAGCACAGGGATGAACATTTCTAAGCTGATGGTCTATTACCGGGTAAGTCTCAAGACCATCTAGTTCCAAACTCAACTACCTATTACCGGGTAAGTCTTAAGGGAGAGAGGTAGAAAATTCTAAACAAACTAGATTACAAACTAAGGATCATGTAGACCTTTACCTGGTAAGTCTCAGGAATTACCTAACTTAGCAAGGAATCAAGGCACATTCAACCAATAAAGAATAAACCTTTATTACCTAGGATCAGTTCTCTAAGGTATCTAAGAAGGGATATCACCGGGTAAGTCTCAATTCCAACTTAGGTTACTAGCTAGAAGGATTCTAACTAGGTTCAAGTCCAAACTAACCACTAGGATTTCAAGGCTAAACAAACCAAACATAAACTCAAACTATTCCATCATAATACAAGGCATAAACAAATCTCTGTCAACCTTGGAACCACAAAGTTAGCCAATAACAATCATATCAAAAGACAAATAAATAAATAACAAAAAGGGAAAGAAAGAACTTAACTTTTAATGAATGAAAACCTGCAATTGTATTAAATCTTGAATCCAACAATATCTCTCCACAAATCTGAATACAAAAGTCTCCAACTTAAATCTAAATTATGAAGAACAATGGTGAAGGAAGAAGGGAAGGGAAGGAGACGACTCCCTCCTCTAGGGCTAACTCTGGGCGACTCCCTAACACACCTTGAAATAAATCCAAGGCTTCCTTTTATAATAAAAATCTAGCTAAAAAGACATTGGGCCAAAAAGGAAAAAACCCGTAAATAAAATATAATGTTAAGGGAAAAAGCCCGCAAATAAAATATAATGCGTCAAAAAGGAAAAGACCTGCAAATAAAATATAACGCTCAGGGAAGAATCTCGGGCTGGATCTCGACCAAGATGCTCTTTGGTCGTTCCCTCCATGCCTTTAGCTTGATTCCTAGCCCTTCCCGTGCACGTATGCTCGCTCCAATGCATCCACTTCGAGGCTTGATCCTCAAATGCGTCGTTTTAGCTCCAAAATATGTCAAACTACCTACAAAGTCAAAAATAGTGTGTGTAGACATCTATTCTTACAAAGTAGAATTAAACAAGCATAAATGACACAAACTAAGGCTAAAGCATGAATGCGAAAAGGGAAAATCTAACTAAAAGCATGACTGCAACAGGTCGATACATCATATTATCAAAAATCGTCTATCCCAAGGTGTTGTAGGACTCTATGTCTGAATCAAGTCATTGCGGCCCCATGACCAAATTACAATCTCATGAAAGACTTCTTGATATATATTGTATTTCCAAAAAAACACACGGTAGTGATCAAGAACACTTTGGTAAGGTTATGGTAACAATGGTTGCATGTGTGTGAAGATTGAGTGTTAGTGATTGACCGACCCGACTTATAGAGGATATTGAGTCGACTGAGCTTTGAGACATCTTACTTCTCGAATTATTGCACCACATGACCTAAAGTATTCCTCACCCTTTAGTCCTTTGCTCATATCCCATGACCATGTTACAACCTTATGAAAGACATCTTGATTTATATTGTATTTGTAGGAAAACGTGTGGTGGAGATCGAGAACACTTTGATACTCTTATGGTAAGAATGATTGCATGCATATGCATTGAGATTGAGCGTTAGTGCTCATCCCTAAACACAATAGTAGGAGAGCTATACATATATATCTTTAGAGTTTTTGAACTATTGATCTTGATTTTGACGACTATGATTTGTGTAGTGATAATATTATGCTTAAGATTAATCGCATTTGTTGAGGCAACTATACATCTCGCACATAAAGATGCCACAAATCTAACTTGAGGAAAAGTAAGGTTCCAACATGCGGTATTCTTATGTCATCCGATTATGCATTTTACCTATCCATTTGCATCCATATGTATTACATATAGTGTAGATTTGCAAATATTATAGTAGAATCCATTGAATTTTCTATTTTAGTCGTCTACTTGTGCTGTCATTAAAATGTAGGCATTCGAGGTCATATTGAGAACCATTTAGAGCTAAACTGAAGGCATGTCTACATCAACCTAGAATTATCCCAGTGATTGATAAGATTTTCATGAAGATTAGATCGATTGAGAATCAAAAGTTAATGAACCAAGTCAAAAATTACATCTAGGCCTTAGAAATACCAATTTCCGACCATATTCCCACCGGTTTCGAAATTCCATGACTACAAAGTTGTAGGTTGAGCTTTTAAATACCTTCAAAACTCAAAAGTAGTATTAATGGGTCTTTCAATTCCAACCATAACACGAAAAAGTCAATTTTATTGAAGTGTCAAGAACGAGTAAGCAATAAGAAGAATCAAATGCACTAAGGAGAGAGATCAACACAAACAATGTAATTTAAAAGGAGGAGAAAAAACATTGCGGCTAGAGACAAACTTTAAAATCTTGTTATAAGACTCAACATATTAGGATCAACGACAAATAGAATGCCCAAAAGCAGTTTCTAACAAGAGGTAACAATAGATGAATCATAAAGTTAGTTAGATGAATTAATGAACATTCCCCATACCTTTAATCTTTTTTATCATCCTTTTTCTATTTTGTTTAGGACATTTCATTAATGGTCAGAGTCTTTTAGGTTAAATGGAAGAGTGAACATTTTTTATAAAGAAGAACATTAAGAGGGCTCATTCTCTTATTAAGGGACAAAGTAGACCCCTTTTATTTACTTATAAAGATAAAATAGAAGGGCAAATTGGTAATTTCAAGGTAAACCCAACCCTAAACCCAACCAAACACAAACCCTGAACCGATCCGGAACCCGAGCCGACCCTGAACCGAATCGAAACCCGAGCCGACCCTGAACCGAACGGGAATCCGAGCCGACCCTGAATCGATCCTGAACCGGAATCCGAACCGGAACCCGAACCTAGATAAATCCTATTTTATTTTAACTTCTCTCTAAAATTCCCTTTATACCCTTGATTTTAAAATTAAAAACAAAAGTGAAATTACTAAGGGTCTAGTTAATATCAACAATATAAAAAAGGACTTATCACCTCATTATTCTCGAGTCTTTTCTTTTTTTTTTAAACAAAAATTAAAGTTACAACTCTCCGCCTAACAAAGAAGACAAACTTGTATATTTATTAGAGTATAAATCAAGAATACGAAAACTTTGAGTAAATAAGTACAGAATACTATAAATTTTGACCAAATATATGAAACTAATTAAATTTGTTTGACGAACAAAATTAATCGTCCTGGAAACATTTATTTATTTTGGTATTCAATCTTGACACATTTCTTATTTTGATGAAGTGAGATGCCGATTGATCTCAGACCAAAATACCATGTTAGGATTATTGGAGACAGTGTGAATAAAATTAAAGTACTAATATTAACAAATGGCCCATTAGCTCAGTTGGTTAGAGCGTCGTGCTAATAACGCGAAGGTCGCAGGTTCGAGACCTGCATGGGCCAAAATTTTGCAACTTTTGCCATTAATCGATTAATTTTAACCCCGAAAACAAACAGAAAGTTTTATATCTTCTCCCTTCATCTTCCTATTGTCCTACATCGCCGCCACGCTTGCCATAGCCACCTTTCCGACGATCAAATTTCAGGGTGCCGCTGGCAGCCATCAAAAGTCTTTATTCATGTAAGTTTTACAACCCAAATGCTTATTTATTGTTAGTTCTCGAACTGATTGATTCTTCGGAGCATTGGGGGAACTCTCTTTTTCTCGTCATGAAACCTCCCAAGCTCTCCGGTCTTCGAAAGTTCTCGTCTTGCTCCTCAAACCCCTCTGCATCATCACTCTTTCCTTCCCCGCACCTGAACCTGACTCGTTTGAAGGATTCAGTCCTTAACTCTCGGTGGCATATCATCGAACAGGTTGCGTGCTCTCTCACTCCAAGTTTGATTTCCACCACCCTTTTCGACCTCCGAGGCAAACCCAAGCTACTCTGTTCATTCCTTGACAAAATCCATCCTGCTTCTCTCGATGTTGGTACAAACCTCCTTTCCATCGTTATCATGTCCCGTCTTCCATCTCCAAAGCCCGCAATTCAGCTTTCCAAGCGGTTGATTCAATCCTCAGATGAGGATAATCATCAACTTTTTGCAAAATTAGCTCAAGCTAGGGAGAAATTGGGGTACAAGAGTACTGCTGCTCTTGACAGTTGGATTTCGGCTTTGTGTGAGTTGAATAAGGTTAAAGAAATATCTGACTGTTTTAGTATGATGAAGGATATGGGTATCAAGCCAAGTGTGGTGACTTGCAATAAAATGTTGACCTTGTTTATGAGGTTGAATAATACAGGTATGGTCTGGGATTTGTTTGCTGAGATGTTTAGTTTGAAAATTACTTCAAATGCTTACACTTTCAACATTATGATTAAGGTGTTGTGTCAGGAAGGTAAGTTGAAGAAGGCAATGGAGTTTATAGAACTTATGGGTACTTTAGGACTCAAACCTAATGTTGTTACTTATAATACTGTCATTCATGGATATTGCTCGAGTGGTAAAGTAGAAGTGGCTCGTAAGATCTTCAACGACATGAAGGTTAGGGGCATTTATCCAGATTGTTATACATATACTTCGTTAATTAGTGGTCTGTGTAAAGAGGGGAGGTTGGATAAAGTAACAGAGTTTTTTGAAAAGATGGAAAAATCTGGCATTGTTCCAACTGCTCCTGTATATAATGCTTTGATTGAGGTGTATTGCAACAAAGGGGATTTAGATGCTGCTTTTGTTTACAAGGATGAGTTTGTTAAAAAGGGTATTGAACCAAATTTGTCAACTTATAATATGCTGATACATGCATTACTCATGGAAGGTAGGGATTCTGAGGCGAATATGTTGATCAAAGAGATGAAAGAGAAGAATATGGCCTTTGACGTCATCACATATAATGTATTGATTAATGGGTACTGCCAATGTCGAAAGGAAAAGAAAGCTTTTCAGCTTTATGATGAGATGATAAGCAAAGAGCTTGAACCCACAAAGGTAACATATACATCTCTTATTCATGTGTTGAGCCATTGGAAGAGAATGAAGGAGGCAGATTATCTTTTCAACAAGGCAATAAGCAGAGGAGTAAAGCCTGATATTGTGATGTACAATGCCCTGATAAACGGGCATTGTAAAAATGGAAATATTGATCGTGCGTTCTCAATTTTGAGGGAAATGAAGGGAGTATTTGCTGATGAAGTTACCTACAATACTTTGATGCAGGGTCTTTGTCAACAAGGTAATGTTGAAGAAGCTCGGGTGATTCTTGATGAGATGATTAAACAAGGGATTAAACCAGGTCAGGTTAGTTACAACACTCTTATAAGTGGATATAGCAAGCGAGGTGATATGAATGACGCGTTTAAAGTAAGAGATGAAATGATGGATATAGGGTTCAATCCAAACCTTCTTACTTACAATGCCTTAATACAAGGATTGTGCAAAAATGGGGAAGGAATTCTAGCTGAAGATCTCCTTAGAGAAATGGTAAGCAAGGGGATTACTCCAACTGACAGCACTTATCTCAGCTTGATTGAGGTTATTGGAAACAATGAAAATGTTGCGGAAAGTAGTGTACAGGAAACACTGTGATATTTCAATGTTTTTACTTCCTTGTTTGTTAGCAAGCTTTGGTATGATAATCCATTCATTGTAACTCGATTTAAGCAGTTTACCCTAATCTGATAATGTTTATTGGCAATTGGCATTTCTGTAGCTATTTTTGTGGTTCTACTCTACTCGTGCTTTATATATTTTTTCTATAGCAATTTTTGTCATGCCTGAAGAGAATTGCATTAGGATAATTTTGACCCATCCAAGTGTATATGTTGTATTACCATTTTGTGTGCTATGGAGTTTTGCAAAATTTGGGCATTTTATAACTTGAGTTGCAAAATGTGTTTCTGTAGTTAACTTGAAGGTGATAATGTGATATGGCATCATATGTAAGATGTGTAGGAACTGTAGTTTGAATAAGCTGCTATTTCCTGTAAGAAAAGCAGAATATACTCATATTTTTATACGTATCCCACCAGTCTAGCTAGGAAGCTATCTATAACATCAAAAGAGCCTTAAATTGCAGAACTGTGCTTATCTTGCCATATATCGTGTAAGATGTGGAGTAACTTTACTTTTTCCAAACTGCTATTTTAACTAATGAAAGATATTAGTATTGTATCACAGAGTCAGCATGTCAATACTGGCCAATGTACCAAGTCTAGGTAGGGTCATTTTGCCTTGTTAGTGAGAGGATGGTGGATACCATGAGTTTGCAGTCAATTGGTTTTGTAAGGTATGCATCCATGCCAACTTCCAAACATTTTGCTTCATCTGATGTCATTGCATGCGCAGTGAGCGCCACGATTGGTATGTGAGAATTCGTTCCCAGTTCACATTCTCTGATTGCTTTTGTGGCTTCATAACCATCCATCTTCGGCATCTGGTGACCGCATTGAGAATATTTGGTAAGTCAACATCACAAATAACACATCAACTGTTCGACACCAAAATTTTAAGCTAAAATATACATATATGATTATGTGGTCTATAATTTGATACTATCTTTTAGAATGAGGAGTGTAAAACTGCACATATGTGTGATAATGTGCTTATTTCGTACTGAGAGTGTATTTAAGTTTTAAAAAAATGTGCAATTTCAAAATTTAGTATTCAGTTTTTCAAACTTGTTAAATGTGCACTTTTCAGTATAATATATGCATATGACTCATATTTGTTCATTTTTATGCTCCTAGTTTTTCACTATAAGAGTTGCTCACATGATAATTTCTTACATTTTCAAATTCCAAGTTTTACTAAGAAACAAAATTTTTAGCTTTGTAAACCATATCTGATCATCAAAAGATTTTTTTCTTTTTTCGAGCAACATTTAGTTAGCAAGCTTAGCATGGATGTTCATCTGTTATTCAGAAAGCTATAATTTTCAAATTTAAGAAGCTCACCTGACAGTCCATGAGAACCAAGTCGGCGCACAAGGAATTCCAGGCTTGGCTTTGACTTGATTTCGCATCTTGCATGTTCTCACATTCTTCTGCATTTAGCAAGCCCTTTAGAGCATTTACTGCCTGCAGTCCATCACTGACAACAATCACCTTGGCCCCAATTTTTTCAAGCATAATAGTTGCTACCCTCTGAAGTACTGGCGTGTCTTCTGCTAGTAGGATTTTAAGTCCTTCTAAACATCTCTTCTCATTCACAACCTTATGCAAATGGATATTATTTTTCCCCTCATGACTAACTACATGTTGTTCTTGTATCCCCTTAGTAGATATTCCTTCATTGCAAGGAATGCTGCATTTGATTGCCTGCTGGTCATGCAGATTATCTTGCAATTCTTCAGTAAACCCAACCAAGTAATTGTTCACCATTGCAGATTGTGAGAACGACGGTCTCCTAACTTTTCGTTTCCTCTCTTTAAGTTGCACTGCATTTTGAGAACCAGCACATACAAGACCAGCTTTATCAGAATCTTCAGAGCTTGCACCATCATAATGGATTTGATCAATTTCGTGGCATTCGTGCAAATCTTCACTAGACTGAATCTCAGGATTCCTCTCTTTTATGAAAGCTTCCAAGATCTGAACCATTTTTGCTTTGTAGAGTGGCTTATTGACCATCAAGAAATGTCCTTTTTGTCTGAGTTCCATCTTTACAGAATTGGATGTGTTGTGGTTCAATATCCATGCAAACTTTAATTGCCCAGAATATCTGGCCAGGTAATTAAGCTGTTCTTTCCATATATCTGTGCTCAAGTCAAGTAGAGCTATATCAATAACAATGATAAAGACTGAGTTCCTCACGTCAAAGACTTCATCTTTTAAATCTTGGCTCCTTGACCTCCGTTCATTACCATCTGTTCCAAGCATTCTATCATTTTGAAACACTTCCTTGAGAGTTTGTGTGAGTTCGTTCCATTCAGATGCTTCCCAACTGAAGACTTCTTTCTTGCGTAACCACTCGGCTATAATAGATCTCCCCATGCTGCCTCCTAGAGCCAGTAATACCTACAAAGAAAATAAACAACTCACGAATAAGACTTGAGATAGATTGTCTAAAACCTAATTTGCAGAAGCATGGCAACAGAACCATGTAGAGTGGCAGAATTCAACAAAGTAATGCAACTAACCACTAGTTTGTTATGTGCAAAATTCAGACTATGTTGTATTGCATTATCTGAGGAAGGATTGAGAAGCAAGTAAAGCTTCATCAATGTCCCAGGCCCGTCTTTCTTCACAACCTTGATTTCTCCTCCCATCTGGTTGACCTGCAACATGGTTCACATCATCAAATTTTCCTCATGCATGAAAACAGTTCTTCTTATAGTCATCTCTAGCCTACCTGAAAACAATAGCAATTTTATTCTTTAATTTAACAGAACAACACAGCAAGCAAACTCATGGTACAAATTTGCTCCCAATGATTGTTTTCAGCGTCACTTATCATATTTCTAACAGGGAAATAATTTCCTCTCAATTTCAATATCATATGTGTTTACTTACCAAAGTTTTCACGATGCAAAGTCCCAATCCAGTTCCACCATGCCTAAAATTGAAGCAAAACAGTAAAATCTTTCATCTATATCAATCATAGAAGACAAATGCAATAAAACGGTAAATTCACTTTCCAAATTTTTTGCTTTGCATGTATTACATGAAAGTTCAAATAAGTTAACAGCTGATTACTTTCGGGTGGTTGAGGGGTCAGCTTGCTCAAAACTTTCAAATACCGATTCCCACTTTCCTGGATCGATACCTAAAAAGGAAGAGAAACATGCTTTACCAAAGGCCATGAAACCAGGATATCAAGTGTTCTTGTAGTCAAATGACGGGGATAGAAGTGAAATACCACATCCTGTATCATCAACTTCAAACCAAATAACCACTTTTTTGTCCCTTTTGCCTGCATTCTTTGCAGATCTATGTTGCTTTGACTTCATGGGCATGACCACTATATCCTTCTGATTGAGAAGACTTTTACTTAAGTTGCTTGAAGTATTAGAGTGCTCACACCATCCTCGTAGAATTATATGACCCGCTACAAGGAGCAAAAAGCAAGCAATTATTTTGAATATGATAAGCCTCTAATTGTAATTTTTTTTACTTCTTCCTAGTATTATCTTGATTTATTTTTTATAGCCAGATGAACGAACCAAAGGGCAACATCTCTAATTCTCTATCATGAGAATGATAGCCTTGACTTGCTTAGTTACAACGTAAAATACTTGTCTGACATTTGCAGGAAAAAAGAAAACATGTATGTCATTTTCCTTCTTATATTTATCAAGCACAGTCTAGCACTACAACATAAAAGGCAAAAAGTTAGTGATTCAATTTTGTACTTACATGAGGTAAACTTAATAGAATTGCTGATAAGATTTGCAAATATTTGGACAACTCTAGCAGAGTCTCCTCTCACCAATTTAGGCATGTCATCTGCAATTAGATCTGAGCTACTTACACATTTGAATAACTTGATAAACAAAATTTTCCGAGAAAAGCAGAACAGAGCATTGTTACCGGACAGATCTAGTAAAATTTCCACATTGTGATTGATGCACTGCACTGAAAACATATCAATGAGTCCTTCGAGTTCTCGGCCTAGATCAAATTCCGTGTCTTCCAGCACTAGCTTTCCAGATTCAACCTGCGCAGAGAAGTTATTAAGCAGTATCCTGTCAAATTTGGAAAAGTCAAAAAGCAATCCAAACATTCAGAAGACCGAGCTTTGTTTGGACAACAAGCTAAAATTTAAGCTTCAACACTTTTAAGAGCTCAAGCCTTTTCTTTATTTTTTTCTTTACCTGGGAAGACAGAATAATAAGCTCCTAAAAACACTGAAGCTGTAATCACTTTTAAAACCTTTATCATAATAGATATATGTGAGCTTCAACACTTTTAAGGTTCATGTGAAACATAGCCCAACAAATTAAATCTTTTTTGCAGCTTATACCAGTCAGCAACAATGCACTGGCTTTTACAGATGTAGAGGGTTGGGTCTAGGCATGCTACTCAGACCAATCTGAGGCTGTAATCACTTTAAAAAATCTTTATCATAATAGATACATGGTTTACCTTGCTGAGATCCAAGATATTGTTCAGAAGCCTTAATAATGCAGTTGAGCATTTACGAATTTGAGTGATCATTGCATATTGTTCATTTGATAGACAGTCATCACAAAGAAGAATGTCCAGCAATCCTATCACTGCAGCCATAGGTGTTCGCAGTTCATGACTGTACACATAATGAGAGCCATATCAGTTTAAAGAAAAAGACAATCAGAAGCTAAGAAATAGTTTATATCTATACATAATCTACAACATAAATGGAATATATTTTCAGATCACTTATAACTGAAAGGACACCGTTGGAACTAGGATGAAATTGTTGCTCCTAAGCAACTTATACACCACATTACTAAGAAAAGGGTTACCAGCATGCTACATTAGTAACACGATGCTCTGAAATCATCTCAGAACACTGACAGGCCATTAGGAAATCATTATAGAGTTGGAAGAACCAAATATCATTTGTGGATACAAAATTTAGTTTTGTTGACCAATATCATGCAAAATTGAAGTGTGAGGTTTCATCCCAAGATCTACACGACAATTCAAATTGTAAACGTCCAAACTTGCCTCATGTTTGCCAAAAACTGGCTTTTATAATTGCTTGATGCTTCTGCCCGCCTTCTTGCATCTAGTTGACTTATCAGTTCTGCTCTAAGCTTCATTTCCTTTGATACTCCGGTCGTCAATATGAAGATGCAAATACATCCAATGATTAGGATGCAAAGTGAAACAGATATTAGTATAACAAGTGTTGTGAAGGCCCTCTCGTCCACCTTTCCCATAATATTTTCTCTAGGGATGATGATAACGCCTACCTGCAGATAATGACATCAATAACAACCCTTCTAGGATGCAAATAACTCAAACAAGTAAAAGGCAGCATGTTTCAAGGCAAAAATTTATATTGGGATCTGACTAACATATAAGCTCACTGAAATCTTGTCTTACCATTGGAAGCCTCTTCAGGTTGAGAAAAAAAGAATCAATATAGAATTTCTGGTTGCCAAGCATTGCATTCTCTACATGGACTTCATGGCTAGGAGGAAACTTATCGGGATAGGCATTCTGTAACCATTGAGCACCCTCCCTTATGACATTATCATCTGACTCAACTGCTTTCACGAGCTCAGGGCCTTTACTTGAATTCTTCAACAATGGATCATTTGTAGAGGTTGCAAGAAGGTAACCTTCTTGAGAGGCCAAGTAAATGTGCCCACTATGAAACTCCACTAATTCTTTCATCAACTGACCCACACTGTACAGAGCAGTATTTACACCCACAACAGCCACTATACTTTCATTTGAAGGATCCCATACAGGCAATGCAGCAGAAAGCAATGGAGAATCGGTAAACTTGCTCACTGAAACATGCCATGAAGCAACCCCGTCAGGTACTTGTGAAGGTCCGGCGATATTAATCAAATCGTCTGGTGGAATTTGTTTTGGTTTTCCTATCCTCGCACCACTGATAGGATCCAAGGGTTCTCGGTACCAGATTGCAGAAATGTTACCCTTTATTGACTGATCATTCCACTTTTCATGGGAGGAAAGCAAATTCAATTCATATGAATTAGCTATTGAGTAATTCATCAGATTAGAGTATATGTAGAATGTATTGTTGCTTCTGTGATCTCTATGGAATGCCTGGACAAACCCATTTTTATAGTTAATTGTTATCGCATTGAGTGCTTTACGACTTGCAAAGAGCGCCCAAGTTACATCCTTCATCATTTCATAGAGCTGCAAAAACCACAATTTGTTACTGTAGTATATCCACCGGAACAATTTGTAAATAAATTTGCAGGGCATGGAATAGGAAATATTGATAACCTCAACTTGTTGTGCTTGACTAGCTGGGTGACTGGAAGATCTTTTTATCACATACTCTGATAGCTTAACCTGGGCTGTTGTTATTTCAGCAGTGGTGTTTAAGACATTCCACATTCTTAACAAGGGCCGTTGCAGAAGCTGATAACGAAGACCGTATGCGAGGCTGTTCAATGATCTGTTTGTGTAGACTTTTGTAAAATGCCATGTTAGTATGGTTAACATCCCTATCAAAATTGCCAGCAGAACCTGCAAGAAATCAGCAGTCCACGAAACATATTTACAGATGTACACAGCTTTAAGCAAAATTTTGACCGACAGTAATACTGTATATTGCAGAAAAATAAGAAATTTTCACAAACCATGATAGACAGACGAACTACAAAGACGCTGTAGTATGAAGAAAGACAGCAAGAACTTGCAAACTGAAATTCTTCTTGTTCGATATCTCGTTGGAGCCTGCTTTTATCTGGACTTGGGTTCTTCAATTTTCTTTTCCAAGATGACCCATTACATAAGAACCTGGAGAAAGTATTTTCTACTACTGGATCCATAGGTGTGCCAGGAGATGAGGATAAAGAAGAGGAAGTCCTATATACTTCTGCCATGAGACAGTCTTGAAGTCCAGTGCTCTACAATTTACTGATGCTGGAGTTCTACACTAAGTAAGAAGATCAATTCAACGAATGATGAGGGGGAGAGTGGCGGCTCATGTGCGGTTTATTATATTAGTCAGTAGTCACACTCTGTTTTTTGGAGGCATGTCTACTTGTTGCTCCCTGAAGAAGGAAGTGGGGTCTTATTCCTCATCCACAACCTTCCCCACCTAAACATATCTCTTTCGTTTCTATTCAGCTACCCACAATTGGACCAATAACATATCCTTATTTACCAAGATAATATAAATATTCAAACTTTGCCAAGCTAAGTGCACTGTCGTGTCACAAGTAGAACTCTTAACCTCTCAAATGTCAACCTGAAACAGTTACTGAAAACATTGTTCTTACAGACAAGGTTCATCTTGACTGTATCAACTAAGCTTGCAAAATTAAGTGCGAAATCATCTATTTTAATCCATAGCCAAGGGAAAGTCATAAGACAATAAATGCCCATTTGCAAATTAAGTAACCAAATAGTTATCAATTGTTATTGTTAGGGTCCAAAGGGGGTCTACAAGCGGGTAAACTATCAAAAGTAGATTATTATTAATTACCTATAAAGTGACAGGATATTAGGTTACAATCATCTATACAACGGAGCCTTTCATCAGAAGTAGACAATATTTGTCCTTGATGTTAGAGTATTCATCAACACACATTGGATCAGCTTAAAGTTCACATCTGTCAGGATATTAGAACAGAAGCATCATCTCATTCTTAATTTCTTAGAGAAGAACCCTTGATTTTTATATGCTTGCAAGTACAAAGCACTAAAAATAGTATTTGCAACGTGTAAGCAGTTGCAAATTTGCAATTCATTCATAAAATAAGAATTAGATGTAAATGAATATGTTCCTTTTTCTGAAATTATTTTTCTGTGCTTCTTTTCCTTTTTCCTATTCTTTCAGGGGATCCATTAAGGGTTGAAAAAGGTACGACTGTTGGCTAGGGTTGGTCAAGGATCAATAAAATGGTATTTATGATGAGAGGGAGAGTTGTGTTACTTTTTCTTGTTTATTGATAAGTATACAAGGCTATAGTGAATAAAATAAAGGAGAAGAAGGTAAAAACACGCAATACGAATCTTGACTTGTAGTGCATCAGCATCTAGAAAAACAATTTTCTAAGGGAAACACCTCAGTAAACCAGAAATCAAGGGTTATGGTAGGTTATAGCTTACTTTTTGCTCCACTTGCATAATTGATTTTTGGTTTAGGTGCAACTTTAGAGGCTGCATAGATTTGTACTACAAATTGATACTGATAGAAAAGAATATCATCTATACATAGTTTGAGTGTTTCACTAATGGACTTGACAGTGGAATCCAGGTACCATTTCATCTTCGTTAGTTTATAATGGAAACTACCATGCAATAATCCAGATACCAATTCATCTTGATAAATCTATAGTCATATGAGCAATCATGTGCCAGAAGGCCAGCCCATGCCCGATGGTATAGGAGAAGTAGTAAAGCGTCCGTATATAGTAGGCTGGTTATCTTTTTATAATCGATGTGGAATTTTCCCTTCTTTACATTCATAGTCATGTTCTCAATAAAGCAACTGGCATAGGAAGATACCACTGAGAATTTTCAAATACAAAAAATCTTTGCTAAGAACACATCATCCATGAAAAGTGCAAGAAGATAAGGCAAAGAAAATATAAAAAAAGAAAATATACTCTAAGGCACGAATGAGAATAATCAAAATTAGTACTAATGCTAAAAGAAAACAGTTACAGAAACTGGGTTTTTCTTTGGATTAATTTTACTCTTTCACAAAGAGGCAACTGCTTAGATCCATATATGTTAATTAAGGTAAACAAATTTCTATTCTATAATCTGGTTTACTAGAATATTTGGTCTGTTTTTCCTAAAATGCCCTTTCAACAATCATTAAAGCTAGAAAAACAGATCCAATGGTCCTAGTAAAAGAAGTGAATATATCTTCTTGTCATAAAGTCCTCGCCTGGAGATAAACCAAATCTCCCCCATGCTATTACTGGACCCACAGAGGATCAAGAGAGATTGTAGAATGGTAAATTCAAACCAATCTTTCCAAAGTTGCTCCTCTATCCAATGAAAAGTAAACAAAAGAAGTGTAAATCATACTGCTGTGCATCAGATGATAAAATTTTCCTTAGCATCACCTTTTACTACTCTCAGCATGCTGATACACTAACCCCACCTACACAATTACCTTGTTTTGTTGATATTCTGCCCTTTAAGCTTCCTAGCAACAAGTTTAGAACCGGCTAAATGGTTGGTAATACATTCCATACATAATCACTAGAAAAATAACAATGTTTATGGTATCATGGCTTCAAAAAAAAAAAATTTGAGACAATGATATGTCACAGTTACGCAACATTATTTAATCAAAAGCGATGCCAAGGGCATCTTCAACCACAAAAAATTTCACCCTGTCCCTCTTGTTTGCAACTCTGAACTGTTTCGTTTAGCAGGGGAGCATTCGAACCCATGCCTTATAGTATGGAGGTGTGGCATTCTTGACAATGATTTTACAGGTGTTGGCAAAATTCTAGCATTATTGAATTCATATTCTTACCACCCAGTACAGGGGCATCCTCAACCACATCTTCCAATTTTTGCTTCCCTACACAAACAGAAGTTTTTTGTTTTTCCTATGGCCGTGATGACAGCATCTATATCAAATGCAAACAGGCAAAGTTAAAAAAAGGAATACGAAGGCATTAAAACAAACACAAAAACCTATAGGAATGAAACTGTTGTTAGTGCCCCAAAAAAATTAAACAAATGATTAAAAAAGCATATCAAAATGCATAAACAATGCTGAAAAGACATAAACCACCGACTGATCTTGTGTTTACAATTTATTATACGGGTCATGGTGGGGCTTCACCATGACATTATACCTAGAAGAAGATATTGCCTTGTAGAAGCATCACCCATTAATTAAGTGGCATCAATTAATGCTAAAAATAAGCAGCAGATGATACCTCACTTCGTTGTTTTCTTTATCTGGTGGGCACCTTTCTCCTATTTCAGTGGCTGTCGTTAAAGCATCTTCTTCAAGTTCAACACTGTTCACTGTCAAAATCGTACGAACTTGAAGGGTTTGTGTAGGTGTTGTCGAAGGATACTTTGATTCCATATCCCAGCTTCTTGGGGCAGACGAAAGTTGATTTCGAATGAGAGAACCCCACTTTCAAATCCAATCCAATAGCTATTAACAAACAAGCAATAGGGCGAACAGATGCAATAGGGTTCGTCATCGAAGTGGAAGCCCCATTTGTGTCTTGTCTCACCTAATACAAGAGCAAATCGAATAGTTGATGGCAAAATAGCATTTTTGTTTGGAACAAATTCAATCGGTTTGATTTGATTTGATACAATTAGGTTTAGGGTAACGGAAGGATGAAAATGGATGAACAATTGCTCTTTGAATATAGAAAGCACCAACATCGAATTTGGACAGCTGAGAGGACTCAGATTCCCTTCAAAGAAAATTAACTCACTGTTTCCCTGGCATGATGTATCCATATGAAATAGCATTTTTGTTTGTAGCAACTGTTCTTGTGAACATTTAATTACATGCAACGGTAGCGTCGAATTGTCTCGTTCACTTCAAAGTTATAATACATTTTCAATTTTTCACGTAGATTGTCATCTTGAAAAAAAGTATATATATCGCCATGACTCATGAGCGAACGTGGGAATTGTAGTTACACGTTGAAGTCCAGCTAAAAACAATTCTCACTTATTATTATTATTATTATTATTATTATTATTATTATTATTATTATTAATCGGTTGGATCATTTCATCAGTTTCCTTGGTTTGATCTTGACCTCTTTACTACATTCGCGTCTTGCAAGTATATGTGAGACCTGAAACTCACGTTTCAGCCCTTATCAAATTAACATAAGTTAATCTTGTGATGATGCAACATTAACATAACGACCTTCAACAAAGGACTAAGTTAGCAGAGATATTACCCACTCAATCAATCCAACAACAATTGGGGCATATAGTATGCTAACCCAATGTAGACCAGTAAGCGGATTCATAACTCCAAACGTAACAATTGATTTCGAAATGAGGGTTGATTTAATCACTACTTACTTGTCATGCTTGTTCCGGAACCCTTTATGGAGACCACGTAGACTAATGATATTTGGTTCTCCTAGACACAAACAACGATTACAACTCTAATAATAACTATGACAACTCTAATAAGAACTATGACAACCAACTATGGACAACATTCGACCGACTACGATTGCAGATCAGCCGACCCCTTCCGTTAAGGACATACATCACATTCCGCTCTTTAACCCTGACCTTCCTTTTCCCCAATGCAAAAACAAGGCTAATAAAGAAGTAAAATGCGCAAAATTCCTTGAAACTCTCGATCAACTTCAAATTACAATCCCAATCACGGATGTTCTCACGAAGATCCCTACCTATGTGCAGTGTCTTAAAAAGCTAATTTCAAATAAAAGAAGCTTGAAGAGTGTGTTGCACGTTGACAATTGTAATGAATTGAGATTAGTAAACTCTCTACAAACCGTGGTGATCCGGATACCTTTTCTATTGCCATTAAAGTTAACACCGCTACATTTTCTGCTTTATGTGGTCTCGGAGCTAGAGTAAGTTTTCTCTCCCTTTCCTATTTGGAAGGGTGAATTAAAACATACTAGGGATGCACCTCTACATGGAAAATAGTTATTTTGCTAACCCTACATCCAATCCAATCTATTCAATCATAGTAGCTCAACAAATGTATCCCGAACACTACTTTCCGACATCAACTCTCCTTGTCATTGGATTACCTTGGAAGAAATGAAAGAAGTAAGGTCGGTCGACCCATTTCTACGGTCGACTGACCATTCATTGTCGACCAATTTCTACGGAGCGTTACTAGTTAAGACCTCATAGTGGGTCCCGACCTTAGGTCGACGTCAATAACATCGGATCTTGCAACAAGACACAAATATTATTAAATAGAAATTCTTTCAAAATAAACGTATTTGTGCCTTGTTGCAAGATCCAACATTATTGACATCAACCTAAGGTCGGAACCCACTGTGAGGTCCTAGCCAGTAACGCTCCGAGTTCCCAAAATTCGGGGTGTTACACAACTAATTGATCTCACTAGTTTGTTTGGGTAGCAAGCCTTTTGTGGTGGGTAAGATGACCCTCAATGTGGCCTATGATAAGCATGAAAGGCTTGCATCGAAAACCAACATGTATTTCTTCCGTTCGCGTTTGACACTTTTTATTTTCTTGCGCCCGATGTTGTTGAGATTTTCAAGCGGATGCAACGGGTCTTGCATGGTAAATTGGTGATGTTGTGTCTCCTAGATTTTCAGATGTAATTTTTAGGAAGATTGGGTTTTCTATTCAAAAAGGGTTGATTGCTCAGCTTGTTGCTCGCATACCTTCTAGCTTGATGTATACAATATTATATTTATATATATATGGTTAGGTTCAAGTGAGAACCTTTCTTATGATAGGGAGTAAAAATTTCTAATAAGTGTAAGATAATTGGATGAACGTTCAAGAATTTAAGCCACTATAAGATTTCATGGGTCAGTTTCATTGGATACAACCAAAAATTATACACTTTTTTATTTATATAAAATTAATTAAGGAAATAAGAAAAAAATTAAATACAATTTATTATTAATTGGAGAGATAAAATATTTTGTTTCATGTTCATTGTCTTATACGTTTAAAATTTTGATCGTTACTTATATACGTCGATCGTTATTTCAAAATGTGATCATTACTTATAAAAAACAATCGTTATTTTGATCATTAGTTATACATTCTGATCATTATTTGAAAACTCAACTTATTTATTAACGATCGACACTAATTGCATTAGTAATTTTTTTTTTATCGTTATCTATATGCATCGATCGCTATTCAAAAAATTTAATCGTTACTTATAAAAATCAAACGCTATTTTGGTCATTATTTATACATTTTGATCATTAGTTATAAATGTTGATTGTTATTTAAAAAAGTTACTTATATATTAACGATCAACACTAATTTGGTTATTTTGATAAATATTCTCATATATATTGATCGTTAGTCATGAATATAAAAGATATTCTCTTATTTGTAAATATGAAAACATATAAAAAAACAATATTATCATTCTAGACTTATCATAAACACCATACAACCATAAAACGTTGATTGTAACACTCCAAATTCTGAGAACTCGGGGCGTCACGGGTTAGGACCTCACAGTGGATCCCGACCCTAGATTGACAACAATATCACTGGATCTTCCACAAGGCACAACAAAGTAAAACAAAATAAAATCCGAAAATATGCAAGAGATCATAAAGTGTGGAAAAGAAAGTCAGCCATTTAACAAGATCTAGAATCCAAAAGAAAAAAACGAGTCTAGTCTCATGCAAATAAAGAAAATCCAGCGTCCGACCACCTCGTACGGGAATCTGGCTGACCACCGACTCCGGATCACTCAACAGCTGTCCCTAACCTGTTGTGCATCTTATAACATAAGACGGTATAAAACCGTTAGCTAACTATTCAAAGCATTATAATGTATACTAAAGCACAATCACATATAAAGCGGAAAGTAAACACATCAGCATGCTACACTCAAACCGTTTTATTATCTTTGATTAAGGTGATTCAACTCTATTAGTTCAACTTATTTTGTAGCACGAGAATCTCCCGAAACTCGCCTCCGTACATATACCAACCGGAGTGGATCCGATGCACCTCTCCGTATACCGGAATGGCCTGGTAACAGGGATCCTCCCAAACCCTAGGCAGAGAATGAGCAGTGATGCTACAACCCGTTATGCATACACTTGGGTCTAATAAAAGGTAACGTCGTCCTAGTCAAGTTATAATTAATAAGCACTCAACAAACACCACTTTAGCAGTACATGCTAATACAAAGAATAGGCGGCTAAGTAAGTCGTACGACTTACCTGAACTGGTCCGATATCCAAACTCGCTAAAAACTCGATCCGTCCGTACGTGATCTCAACTACCTGGTGAAAACAGAAACGTCTAAGCATCTGAACTAAAGTCTAAGAAGCTTCTAGACCAAACGGAGAGTCTTTGGAAGAAAAGAACGGCCAAAATCCTAACTTTTACTAAAATTACCAAAACATCCTTAACTTTCTTATAATTTCGAAAAGTGCCCAAAACGGGTCTAAGATCCTAACTATTGTTCAACAACATCTCACAACCCTAAAACAGTTCAGTTCAGGTTCAGGTTTCAGGTTCAGGTTTTAGGTTTCAGGTTCAGGTTCAGGTTCAGGTTTCGGTTTCGGTTTTCGGTTTCGGTTCGGTTTCGGTTCGGTTTCGGTTCGGTTCGGTTCAGTTCAGGTTCGGTTCAGTCCATAACAGGTGTGAGGTAAACTCAACTTACATCCTAACTCACAAAATCTAACTTTTAAGGAAATTACGGTTTTGACCCCGAATTTCCTTAAAATTCTAAAACAGTCAAACGGGTCATTAAACTTCCGGAAAACGTCTAACCACATATATTATCCATTAAACGATCCTAAACGAGTTCTAAAGATTCCCGAACTTTCTATAAAAGAAGAAAATCCTTAAAGAAAGCATTAAACGTCACCTAGATTTCTCAATACTTTGACCTCCATTTAACTACGTCAAACGTTCTTCAAAAATTCCAAAATAAAACTCATACATACTACGCCGTGACTACAACATAATAGAAGCACCAAAAATCCTAAAATCCAAATCCACAAATCTACATAAAATCCCAAAAGTCACAATCCTAACATGTATATCCATAAACTGAGTTTTCTTCTAACTTTGGAAGCTCGTAATTTCCAATCCGATCGTTGGATCATTCTCAACTTTTAACATGGCAGACTACATAATACCGACTATGACATACTAAAAATTCAGCCGTTGTAGTTTATGGAAACGTACCGAAAGGTTGGTCCAAAAGCAGCAGTTTGCTCAGGTGGGAGAAACGAAGAACCAAGGTTCTGGATCGATCTACTGTTGTGTGGGTTCCCTAGTGAGGGAGGCAGGTACATATTAGATCCTAACTTAGAAGGAGTACAAGTTAGCATGATTAAGAGACACACTCACCAAGGGACGTTAGCATAGATCCACGTTAGCATAGATTCAGTCGGTAAGAACAAACGAGGGTTCGTGGTCCAGTCCCGGCCTGGTGTGGAGATGCTCGACCGAGGTGAGGAGCCTCTTGTTTGACAGAAAATGAAGATTTAAAGAATAACTCTCTTATTTATCTTAAGGAAAATAACTCAAAACCTTAAGCTCACATAACTCATAAGTTATGCCACACAATTAGCATCTCCTTATATAAGAAATAGATGACTCCTAATCCTATTCTTAATAGGAAAACCTACAGATTAGATAACTCCTAATCTATCTTTAAGTATAATAAGATATCTCCTAAAATAATTAACTTCTTTCCTAAGTTAATTAGATCAATCTTATCACAATATTCTCCCCTTTAAGCTTGAACTAACTTACCCACATCTTGAACTCCAATAAGATCTCTCATCTCCTTGAACTTGAATCTCCCAAGAGCCTTTGTTAGAATGTCCGCCTTTTGTTCATTCCCGGGAACATGTTCGACCTCTATCTGACCATTCTCAATGCACTCCCTGATGAAATGGTACCTCGTATGTATGAGTTTGCTCCGTCCATGGAAAACTGGATTCTTAGTAAGAGCTATAGCCGACCGGTTGTCTATCCGAATAATGACCTTCTTACTTGGTCTCTCAGTAATCTCTCCTAGTAAGTCCTAAAGCCATGTAGCTTGACGTGTTGCCTCTGTCCCTGCCATGAATTCAGCCTCACAAGAAGATAACGCTACTGTTTCTTGTTTCTGCGAACACTAGGAGATTGGACTACCACCAAGATAGAATATGTGACATGTCGTACTCTTACCATCATCGGGATCTACATTATAGCTGCTATCACTATACCCAATCAATTCTGTCGATGTTGAAGGGGATGATTCAATCTTTAATCCGAACGATGCCGTTCCTTGTAAGTATCTCAAACACTGCTTCATTGCTGCTCCATGAGATTCTTTTGGAGTTTGCATGTACCGACTTAAAACACCAACACAATATGACAAATCTGGCCTTGTGTGAAGCAGCTAACGAAGACACCCAATGATTCTCCTATATCTTGTCGCATCTACATCCTTTTCTTCCGACGCCTTGGATAACTTCAGCCCTGTTTCCATTGGCGCGTGTGCTAGGTTGCATTCTCTCATACCAGCCTCTTCTAGTATTTTAAGTGCATAACCGCGCTGGTTCAACGTAATCCCCTCCCTGGATTGACACACCTTAATTCCAAGATAGTATATTAATTTCCCGAGGTCACTCATCTCAAATTTTGTTCCCATCTGTTTCTTAAACTCGATGATAATCTCCACGTTTGATCCTGAGACAAACAAGTCATCAACATACACCTCCACAAGAAGAGTGTCATGTAGTACATGTTTATGATAGACCGATGATTCTTTAGAGCATCTCCTAAACTTTAATTCCTTAAGAATCTGATTCAACTTGTCATTCCATGCTCTTAGAGCTTGCTTTAAACCATATAAAGCTTTGTTGAGTTTGTAAACTTTGTCTTCACATCCCTTTACCACAAACCCTTCTGGTTGCGAGACATAAACTGTTTCCTTTAGCTCCCCATGAAGAAAAGCCGTTTTTACATCGAGATGATGTATTTCCCATCCACTAGATGCTGCGAGATTGATAAGAAGACGAATTGTTTCAATGCGAGCTACTAGAGCAAAAACCTCATCAAAATCTATTCCATGTCTCTGCACATATCCCTTTGCGACAAGTCTCGCTTTGTATTTGTTAATGCTGCCATCTGAGTTCCTCTTCAGTTTGAATACCCACTTCAAGCCGATTGGTTTTGTTCCACGTGGAAGCTCAGTCAAGTCCCATGTCCGGTTTTTGTTGATTGAATGTATCTCATCCTCGCACGCAAGTATCCAGTTCTTTGATTCCTTTGCTTCAACAAAACTTCTGGGTTCGTCACTCAACGCAAGCAACACACGCTCTACTTCTTCTTCTGCATAGAGAACATAATCATCAAGGTACCTGGGTTTGACACTCATCCTTGTTGTTCTTCTTAAACCTGGCTGATTTTCATGCTCGGTAGCATTACCGTCTTCATCGTTAGTTTGTGCTTCGTTTTCGTCAAGATCATTAAACACCTCCATTCTGATATTTCTTTTAGAACCTCTCTCTCTCGTTCTTGTGGCAGAGTCTATTCCTCGACGACGAGTTGTTTCATTGTTTCCCTCTAATAGTGGTTGGGAATTCTCTTCACTAGAACAACCTACAACTCCAAAACGATCATTATCTCTTCCATTATCATTTTGAGAATTCCTATTCCAATTCCACCCTCTTGTTTCATCGAACACCACATCTCGACTTACCGTGATTTTCCGAGTCTGTGGATCATAGAGTCGGTATGCTTTTGATCCTGGTTCAATGCCTAAGTGAATTAATCGTCGTGACCTATCGTCGAGTTTCTTCAAGCCAGATTTCTCTAATCTCGCATATCCGATGCAACTAAAAACTCGAAGATGAGCAATATTTGATTTCTTCGATCGATACACTTCGTAAGGCGTCAAATTCTGCAGTGCTCCTGAAGCTATTCGATTTAGGAGATATGTGGAATGCCTTATCGCCTCTCCCACAGATAGTTTGGTAGCTTCATGTGCTTCAAAATGCTTCTCGTCATCTCCATCATCGTTCTATTTCTCCTTTCGGCAACGCCATTTTGTTGTGGGGTATACGGAGTTGTAAGCTGTCTTTTAATTCCTGAGTTATCGCAAAATAGGTTGAATTCCTGTGACACAAATTCTTCTCCTCTGTCTGTCCTTAAAGTTTCAATTTTCATTCTCGACTCTTGTTCCACTAACTTCTTGAACTTTCTGAACTTATCAAACGTGCCGCTTTTCTCCTTTAACATAAATGGTCCACATGTACCTCAAGTGGTCATCTATAAGAACAAAAATATATCTGTTTTCAGCTCCTGTGCAAGGTGTAACAGGTCCACACAAATCGCCATGTATGAGTTCGAGTATCCTTGTTGCTCGATATTGTGTTGCTTTAGGAAAAACATGCCTAGTTTGTTTTCCAAGAAGGCATGAATCACACATTCTCATCTCTACTTTGACTTGCGGAACTCCTAAAACGAGTTTCTTGTGTATCATAGACTTCATTGTCTCTAGATTCACGTGTCCTAGACATGCATGCCACATGCTTGACGTGTTTGACTCAATCCAATTTAGACAGATCGTACCTTTGGCTCTCATTTGAACCTTGTATAACCGATTCTTCGATCTAGTTGTTCTGAGAAGAAGTTTTCCGTCACTGTCATGTATCGTCAAGATTTCTCCCTTCATTCTCACATCGCAACCATTTTCAGTGGCTTGTCCAAGGCTGATAATGTTGCATGTTAACTCTGGGATGTAGTAAACTTCGGACAATTCTCTTGCTTCGTCTTTCTGTCAATGAGCTCAATAGTTCCTTTTCCTTTGATGTCTATTCGAGAATCGTCTCCAAACTTCACCTTTCATGTGACAATTTCATCAATCTTTGAGAAGTACCTTTGATCTCCGCTCATGTGATTGCTTGCTCCGTTATCAAGGTACCATATATCGTCATCAGGTGTGTTCTCCTCAAACTTACTCGGTATTACCTTCTCTTCGTTTAGATAAATGATTTCATGTATCATGAGTTCGTCTGCTTCCTCGATACCATTGTTTTGCGTTTCTTGGGCTTCTTGCAATTTTAACAATCGATCGGGGCATCTTGATGCGTAATGCCCAAATTTATCACATCGGTAACACATCACTCTAGACAAATCTCTGGTTCCGTTGGACCTTCCACGACCTCGACCCCTTTCATTGTTGGATCGTCCTCCACGACCTCTGGTTCTGGAATTGCTATCACGTTGTGGTTGGTCTTGTTGGGGCTCTGTATTTGCATACATAAGCTTGTTCTGATCTTCTTGTTCTTCCTCTTCTTCAGCGATGCGTTCTTCGTAAGCTTTCAATCGCCCAATAATATCATCAAAACTTGTTTTGTTGAGATCCACCATTTGTTCAATAGCAGCTACGATCTTTATGTATTTTTTCCGAGGGAGACTCTTGAGGAATTTCTTAACAATTTTTGATCCCTCAATCTCAACTCCTAGCGAAGCGGATTTTGATGAAATTTATGATAACTTGTCGGCAAAATCATCAATTTTGTCGGTGTCTTTCATCTTTAATCGATCGAATTCCGCCATTAACGTTTGCAATCTTGCATCTTTAACTCTTTCAGCTCCTAAATACCTGGTTTTAATGGCTTCCCAAATTTCTTTCGCCGTACTGAGTTCTCCAACCTGCAAAACGAGACTTTCGGGGATTGATTGAAACAGCAACGCCGTTGCCATATCGTTTTTATCTTCATCCTTCTTTTGTGACTCAATGATCTCCCATGCTTTGTGAACTTTGAGGCAAGTTCTCATCTTTATCGCCCACACAGTGTAGTTCGTTGAGTTAAGCATTGGACATTTAATGGAGGAAGATCCTCCCCCTCCCTTCATCTTTTGTGCCGACGAGTCTGTGATACCGGCACTGTCTTTATCGTCTGCCTCATTTGCCATCGTTGCCCTTCAATATCTTCCCTACGAATTTTGTAAGGCTCTGATACCAATTCTTGTTTGACAGAAAACAAAGATTTAAAGAATAACTCTCTTATTTATCTTAAGGAAAATAACTCAAAACCTTAAGCTCACATAACTCATAAATTATGCCACACAATTATCATCTCCTTATATAGAAAATAGATGACTCCTAATCTTATTCTTAATAGGAAAACCTACAGATTAGATAACTCCTAATCTATCTTTAAGTATAATAAGATATCTCCTAAAATAATAACTTCTTTCCTAAGTTAGTTCAATCTTATCACAGCAGAGTCGAGATGCCGACAGGTCCACACAGAAGGCAGCCTGGAAGGAAGGGAGGTCAGCTATAACTCGGACCAAAGAGAGAGTGAGAAGGGACATCCATGGCCAGGTTGCAGCTCGTCTCGGCTTCGTCTAGACAAGGTGAAGCTGCATCCCGGTGTGGAGCGTCTGCACGTACAAAGAGGAGGAGTCTTCTTGGGGAAGGAGTACGCAGAATTCCTTGTTGGTGTTGTCCAGAAGCTAAGAGGCATGAGATGGTGTTGCTCCCAGGTTTGCTTCAGGAGAAGGAGGTAGTAGGAGGGAGAGACGTGCAGGAAAGAGAGAGAGCAGAAAGTGAGGGAGGAGAGCTTGTATCTGGCTTCGTCTTCAACGGTCCTTCCTCGTGCCAACTAGCAGATTCCATGGTCCCCTCTTCCAATCGTACGACAACTCTACAGGGAAGAAGCCGTTAGCTGCCCTCTGGATAAGGACGAGAGTGTGAGGAGGCCACTACGGCTTACACTGCAGATCCACTAGGCTCCTGAGCCGAGACAAGGCTAGTGGGCCGAGACAGAGAACGGGTCAAGATGAAGGAGTGGGCCGGGGCAAGGAATGGGTCGGGATGAAATAAGACACGGACCATGAATTTAAATGGGCTCTAAAGCCCAAAATATTAAGGGAATAAGGTTTAAAACCCATGGATCCGATTATCTGATTAACTCAAGTCACATTTCTGAAAACGAAAATTTTCGGATTTTACATTGAATAATTTTAATCACGTGACTGGTAAAAGTTACTATTCTCTACGACATATATTGTTCTTTTATATATATATATATATATATATATATATATATATATATATATATATATATATATATATATATATATATATATAAATACACACAAACTGAGCACTCTTTGGTAATCAACTATAAACTTAGATAGTGTTAATTAAAACATTGCACGTTGGTGAAACTTTATGCATAACTATTACTCTAATATAGTTTGGAAGTTTTATTTAAAATATATTTACCCCCCGTTTGGTTGTAACTCCGAAAACGGAATGAAAATGAATCTAGTCCACATATGTACCTTGTTCATGGAATCATTTCGGTTGGTTTCATGCAAAATGCACTTCCTTACCCATACTTTGTTACCCTATAGGGTATTAAAACTAACCAAATTCTACTACAATTTGTTCAAACCATTAGGAATGATTCCCAACAACTTCATGAACAAAGGTGTACATATGGACTAGATTCGTTTTTCCATTCCGTTTCCGTTGAGTTTAAACCAAACGGGCCCTTAGTCTTTTTTATCTTGTAATTACATTCTTTATTTGCTATTTTAGGTGGTTAGTAGTGTTTGACAAAGAAAACACAAAGTCATTTGAGTCAATTTTTACAAGAGTTAATGAAGTCACTCAACATAATTAGATTCATAATTACTCATTGAAGACATTCATAGATCCGATAATTATAGCTCAAGATGAAAAATAATTATGCTAGTACGTTACTAATGAACTCCTTGAAAAGAAAAGAAAAAAAGAGTCACAAATAGCTAACTCGATCTCCTCGTTACAAAATCAATAAAATTCATGAATGCCAACTCTTTCATTATTTTATACTTGACAGGTATTTTATATTTGGTCTAATAGCTTGAACATGGTTGAGTTATAGTTCACTCTTTAGAAGGTGAAGCCATTAGTTGCATCATATACAAAGAAAAACTAGGAGCACATCACAGAGGACCTCATAATAGGATCCAAACTGATGTTTTGTTTAACAATTGATACGATAAAGAAGAATTCCCAAAATCAGGAATTTACTGCTTTGTTGCTCCAGGTTCGTCGAGTGGTTTGGTGATGGAATAACCATTCTCCACCCAAGAAAGATATCCTCCTCCCATGTTGCTCACATCTTTGAATTCCTGCATTTTCCATTTCACCATTCTTTTCTCACCTCTTTAATCTTTCAAACTTTTTAGAACCCATTTGGTTGAATCAAAAAAAAAAAAAAAAATCGGATAGTTCAAGAATCTATTCCAAAGATAATACTTAGAAAAACTTCCAATTTATTGTGCAATATTAAGTGTACGAGAACAGGAGTAATTGATAAATATCATATCATACTGGATACAAAATTTAAATTTTTTTACTTAAAATAAGGAAGTCTCTCCTAAGGAATAGTTTTTTTGTCATAAAGAGTGGCATGAAAATAGACTAGTGTAATTCCTGAGCTTTGCACGGGAATTTTTTTTAAAAATTTAACGTGCAATACATTTTTATAATTATATTTTTTAACAATTATAATTAAAGTATATTTTTCGTTTATTATAACGTAATATATTGTAATTTTCAATAATTTAAAAAATAAGTTTGAAAAAAAGTATACCCATTCGAGTATATATTAATAAATGAATGCATGAGAAATAATTTAATTATCAAAGTTAAAATGTATTTAGAAGGTAAAAATATTAATTAGGTAATACTATTTTTATAGATTAAAAATATTTTATTTCATTTTGATTTATATAATAAAAGATATAATAAAAATAAAAAATAAAAAAAGTAAAAAATAAATTGTGATAAAATGACAAAAAACAAAGAAGTTAATTTTCATGTTTAATATTCATCATTATAATGTTTGAATAACCATATGAACCAAACACACTATATTCATTTCCTTTTTGTAATTACTACCAATATTTTATCCATAATTTTATATTTGATACGAAAAGAAGGAGACTCGAATTACATAAATTCTATAGGATATTAAGGGAAAATAACGTGAGCTTTGACGGTATTTGTGAAAACTAACATAAATTATTTAAATTGTTAGGTATCAAAACTCATCTAATCCTACTCCATTTGCTCGAAGTTCGGTAGAACGATTTCAATACGTCTTGAAATTTACCATTAATGCTATCTTTAACCAAAAACAAAGCCAAAGTTAATTGTGAGTATGTCCTGAAACTAACCCACCCAGATTTAGAGGGAGAAAAAAGACTTACTGCTTTGAGAAGATCAGTAGTAGCATAAACGGATCTCACTCCACTCTGACAACCCTGATTCCCCCAAAAAAGTAAATAATTAACTGTTACTTTGGACATGTTGATGTTCATGGTAAACACAGTAACTATGGGAGATTAGTTTAATTACCACGATGAGACTATCCTCCTTGTTACAAACTGCGATAACTTGCTCCAAAAATTGAGGGTTTTTTACCCTTCCTGGAAATCACACGGATCAACGAAATTAGGAAATTGTAAAACAAAGTCGAGAATAGGGTAAACTTAATTACCTTGAGGAGTATTGAACATGTAAGGAATGTTAATCGGATTCTCCACATCCACGTGTCCTCTTTTAAACTCCTCCTCCGTCCTCACATCTATGTACCGGTGCCCTGAACGGAGGAGATCTCTGCTGACGTGGACGTCGACGGTGGTGATCTCTGGATCCTGGCTCTTCGACCTACAGTAACAATAATATTTGAGATTAACTAATGACTGACCGATTAAAGCAGCAATTAGTGTAGTTGTAGTTGTAGTTGTAGAGATGTGATCTCATGGAAAAAAACCTTTCAAGAGAATCCGCCATGAAAATTATTGAGGAAAAGGCAAAGTGTGTTAGTGAATGAGGAGTAAGGAAGGATTCAGTTGGGCATGAAAATGAATGTGGTCCTTAATACATCTATATTCATTAATTAGTCTTACCTGTAAAGTCTCGTAAACACATGAACCTTTTGCGGGTACGTATAAACTATCAAGAGACTGACGAGTTATGCTAGAATTGGGGACGTTGTTTACAAATCACAAGAGTGGTAGGTCACATGGTGTGAACCTTGATCCTAATAACAATTATTGTCCTAATTCAAATGCAGATCTATTGCATTATTTCATTAAATAACTATAATTTATATGAAAAGAAAAAAATATGTTTCGAGGGAATATATATATAAGTTATACGAATATTATTAATAATATACTGTTGAAAAGTTTATCAATAGTTAAATACCCGTAAAACTTTATTTTAGGAAATCAGATACGAGTTGATCGGGTTTCACCGAATTAAACCGGACTCGATTCGGTTTGATGTTTTTTCCGATTTTTTTCATCTCTTTATGTGATTTTTTTTTCTAGCCAAACACACCCTTACTCTATACCTTATCCACTTTCGTACTCTTTTCTTTCTTTCTTTAGTTTTTTTTCAAAAAAATTAAAAAAATTAAAATTAAAAATAAATAAAGGAAACTACCTACCCACCTTCCTACACTTACCTGACGCTCCTAGTCACTCTTTCACACTTTTGTACAAACAAGCAATGTACCTACGAGATGGAGACAAAATCATAGGGTTGAGCATGAGACGGGACGAGATGGTTTAAGGGTCATCCCACGTCCCATCTCAACCATTATATATGGGACTGGATTGGGAAGGACAATCAGTTTTTTTTACTAAAAATTATTGGGTTTTATCGCAGTTGGGATCACGACGGGACGGGATCAATCCGGCATGTTCTATATAAAGTTTATTTTTACCTTTTCGGTTCAAAATTAACAACTTACGAAAGCAAATATTCGTTGATATCCTTAAAACGAAATACATCAAAATACAATGTCGCAACAAGGTTTATAAAACATAATTAACTTGTAAGTCTAAACATCCAAAATAAAATATAAGTACAAAATTATGTAATGATCACTACTCTTTAGGCAATGCCGCAACTGAGTTCACTTTTCATTTGCCCTTTGTAGATGGATTCAGACAATTGTTAATTTTATAAGAACCAAATTACATAATGATCACTACTCCTTAGGTTTATATATTTAATTATTTAATTTATATTTAAATTTTAATATATGCGTGACAGGACGGTTTAAGGTCATCCCACGTCCCATCCCGGCCATTATATATGGAACGGGATTGAGAGGAGCCTTGAGTTTTTTTTACAAAAAACCATTGAGTCTTATCCCGATTGGGACCGGGACGGGACGGGACCAATCCCGCATATTCAATATACAATTTATTTTTGCCTTTTTCGGTTCAAAATTAACAATTTACGAAAGCAAATATTCGTTGATATCCTTAAAACGAAATACATCAAAATACAATGTCGCAAGAAGGTTTACAAAACATAATTAACTTGTAAGTTTAAACATCCAAAATAAAATATAAGAACAAATTACGTAATGATCATTACTCCTTAGGTAATGCCACAACTGAGTTCACTTTTCCTTTGCCCTTTGTAGATGGATTCGGACAATTGTTAATTTTATAAGAACCAAATTACATAATGATCACTACTCCTTAGGTTTATATATATAATTATTTACTTTATATTTAAATTTTAATATATGCGAGGCGGGACGGTTTAAGGTCATCCACGTCTCATCCCGACCATTATATACGGGACGAGATTGGGACGGGCCTTGAATTTTTTCTACTAAAAACCATTGGGCCTTATCCCGGTTGGGACTAGGACAGGACGAGACCAATCCCGCATTTTCTATATAATTTTTTTTTTTTGCCTTTTCGGTTCAAAATTAACAATTTACGAAAGCAAATATTCCTTGATATCCTTAAAACGAAATACATCAAAATACAATGTCGCAACAAGGTTTACAAAACATATTTAACTTGTAAGTCTAAACATCCAAAATAAAATATAAAAACAAATTACGTAATGATCACTACTCCTTAAGCAATGCGGGGCGGGACGGTTTAAGGTCATCCCACGTCCCATCCCGGCCATTATGTATGGGAAGGGATTGGGACGGGCCTTGACTTTTTTCTACTAAAAACCATTGGCCTTATCCCAGTTGTGCCGGGACGGGACGGGACCAATCCCGCATTTTCTATATAGAATTTGGTTTTTCTTTTTCGGTTCAAAATTAACAATTTACGAAAGCAAATATTCGTTGATATCCTTAAAGCAAAATACATCAAAATACAATGTCACAACAAGATTTACAAAACATATTTAACTTGTAAGTCTAAACATCCAAAATAAAATATAAGAACAAATTACGTAATGATCACTACTCCTTAGGCAATGCCGCAACTGCGTTCACTTTTCCTTTGCCCTTTAATTTTAGATGGATTCGGACAATTGTTAATTTTATAAGAACCAAATTACATAATTTTTACTACTCCTTAGGTTTATATATTTAATTTATATTTAAATTTTAATATATGCGGGACGGGACAGGCCTTGCGGGACGAGGAAGGTATGACCCATATCCCGTCCCGAAATATTTGTGGTGAGACGGGACGAGATTTAAAATTTGTAGATGAAAAACGACCAGGATCGGGCCGAGATCGGGCCGGGACTGGGATTTGCGCCCAACCCTACAAAATACAATTGCTCCCTTACCCCACCTTATGACCACCTTCTTGTTAACCGGCAATTTCTATGCCAGCTCAAGAGCACTGCGTGCAGCAAGCACAAGCTGTAGCGATCGTTTTCACTGATAAATCAGGAGTGGAGTACTGGCCAGCCGGGATTTTCGTACTAGGAGTTTGTGGGCTTCTATGTTTATTTATTATCCTGTAGTAGACAATATTTCTTTTCAGTTGGTTGTCGTATGTGTCCAGAGTTTGTTAGGTCTAAACACATTTTACTTTTAAAGGAATTTTGTTTTATAATATTTGTGTCTTATTGGAAGGTCCGATGTTATTGATGTCAAACTAAGGCCGGGACCCACTGTGAGGTCCTAGCCAGAAACGTTTTGAGTTCCCAAAATTCGGGGTGTTACAATAAACGTACCGGTGATTTTTATTTATCACTAGAACTACGCACGCGAAGTGCGTAGTTGAGATTTTTGGGTTGGGTTTCTACTACGCGTATGGGAGCGTAGTTTGAGCTGACGTCAAGTTGTCAAAAGCCGATGAAATACGCTCGCCATTAATATAGCTGAACAAAACAAACTCCAACAACGCTTCCGAGAATCATAGTTGATGTCTCGGATAAGAACTATATCTACGCTCCCCATTAGTATAGTTTGTTGTCAAATGAAGACTTCGCAATTGAGCCCTAACAACGCTGCCCAAAAATCAATAATGACGTAGCCTAATATGGACTGTTAGATTTTAAGCGTATTTTTTTCTATTTATAGAAATAATTGCAATGGTATGTCGTAGTAAGCACAAAATGAAACATATCTTCATAGAAATCACTCAAGGAGGGAAAAAACGCTCTCTTTTAACCTAGAAGCGAAAAGACTAGGTAAGACGATATCTAAGCGTTTTTCTTGCTCCGACGGTATGGTGGAAGTTATTCCACCGGGGGATACTTCAATGGTGGGCTATAAGGGGAATCTCCCAATGGGAGATACAATGATGGCTGAATCGAAAGGGGCCCCGACGGGAGATAGTGCACAACTTGCTAATGGAGGCGTTGGTGAGAATAAGGATTCAACCAAGACTAATAGGGTGAACGAGACAAACTCAGATGTTGTGATGAGGGATCCGATCGGGTCTCCTTTAGAAAAAGAGGGTTCTAGTAATAGTGACAATGAAGGACAAAAGGTAGGACAGGCTATGGCCCCGGTTGAGAGTATTGTGTCCAATAGTGCTCAAACATGCATGTTGGAAGGGAAGAATGCTACTAATACAGGGACTTTTGTCATGGGACCTTCAGTTGTTGATCCTCCTCCGGTGGTTAATCTAACGGTTGAAAGTTCAGTCAATAAGAGTACTAGTAAGGGAGATAAACCGGTCAAATCCTGGAGTGAAGTTATTGGTGGTTTCAAAAACACCATTAATAGGGATAAGATTACTAGGAATATGCTCAATGGGAAAATTTCAATGAGTTTCCCATACGGTCATGATGGAGATCATGTTATCATGTTGATAAAGAGGTCACGGAGGATTTAGAAGGAAGGTGGAAAAATTCGATTGTTTTTAAAGTTCTTGGATTTTCAGTAGCTTTCCTGGTTATGGAGAGGAAGATCAAAGAACTCTAGAAATGTAGAGAAAATTTACAATTGATAGACCTGGATAATAACTATTTTCTTGCGAGATTTCGTAGTGAGAATGAACTTATGATCACCGGAGGTCCATGGGCTGTATTTGGAAGATGTTTAATTATGAAGCGATGGTCACCGGATTTCGTCACATCTAACCCCATCAATTCGGCTCCTACATGGGTTAGGATTACTGGAGTTCATGTCCTATGGTACCACGAAGCTATAATCTGGAGTATGGCGGAAGGAATCGAATTACCTATTACTATTGATCCTAAAACTCTGCATTTCAATCGGGGGAGGTTCATTCGAGTTTGTGTGGAAATAGACATTAGCCGGCCTTTGAATAAGGCCATCTTCATCAATGGAAAAAGGTGTCATGTAGAGTACGAGGGACTGGATATAATTTGCTTCAAATGTGGACGGTATGGGCACTATACATTGTGAGTTCGATATAACTGCTAAGAAATCGTCCACAGAGGTTATAAGTGTTGTAGAGAAGGAGCAGGTTAGCGAGAACACTAAGGCGAGTCCTTCTGAAAAGGTATCATCGGAGTGTACTCCAGTAACGGAGTGCGAGGATCCAGGTTACGGACCGTGGATGATGGTGGTGAGACGTAGCAAATATGCAAAAGGCAAGAATCAAGCAAAGAGTAATACGGGAAACTATGTTAGCTCAATTAAGATACAAAATATTTCTGGTCAAGGGAAGAATGTTCATCAGAGAGGAAAGGGTAGTAATTTAAATAATAAAGGAAAATCCATTATTACTGGGCATTCTCAAGAAGTGTCAATCAAGGCTCAATTAAACGTGGGTAGTGGAGCATCTACAAGTGGGACAAAGTTAGTTGAGAATAGTGGGGTCCAGCCAATGAGTAAAGATAGTCTGATTTTTTTGACGGCAGAGTCTACGAAGACATTAAAGGAGAAAACGAAGAAATCATCAATGGATAACCCCAATTTTTCAGCAACAGGAGAAGTCAAGGCTAATAACAGCGACCGTGAGAGTAAGAAGAAGACCCGCAACAAGATAAAAATGATGCTAGGAGAGCGGCGTAGAGGATTAAAAAGGCGGAAGAAGCGAACCATAATCCAAGCGCTCTAAAAAGACAGCATCAAGGGGAGGCAATGATCATTCAGGATAAACACCAAGGCTCTTTTTCAGGGGGTCAGGTTGTAGATTAGAGCTCACCCCAAAGCATGTACTGCCGCCTGAGAGGAGTATTAGTGAGATGAAAAGTATGGCTCCACAATCTAATTTAGAGATGATAAGTGTTGATGTAAGTATGTCGCAGAAAGATCAAGGGAAAGCTAATGAATAGGAAAGTAATAGCAACATCCAGACAAACATGGTTCTGAGAAGGAATGACGTTGAAATAGGAGAGAGCTCCGATCTTACGGAGCAAGTCATGACCCAGTAACCGGGTTCGTTGCTTTCCCCTTATGGTTTTGACTTTGTTTTTACCGTTTTAATGAATCTCCTCCTTTGGAATGTCTTCGGAGCCTGTAAGAACGGGTTTCGACGTGCTATTAAGTACCTATGTAGACATCATAAGATAGATATCCTAGCTATTTTTTAGTGATGTTGATGCAGAACTGAATACCATTACTGAACCGCTCATTATAGGTGGAGATTTTAACTGCATATGTTTCCTGCATGAGTGTAGTGAAGGCTCAGGGAAGTTGCATGCTGATTCGGGTGTGTTCAATGAACTTGTTCTGGATCATGGCCTGATTGACCTGGGGTATACTGGACTGGAGTTTACTTGGGATGATAGGAAATCTGCGAGAAGAAATATTCAAAAAAGGCTAGATAGAGTTTTCATGAACCAAAGCGGGAGATTGAAGTGGCCAGAAGCCCAAGTGAGACACTTAGCGAGATTCTCCTCAGACCATTCACCGATTCTCTTGTCTTTGGATCCAAACATTATATGTAGAAGGGAGAGAAGACCCTTTAGATTTGAGGCTGCTTGGATGTCACACAAAGAGTTTCAACCTATGGTACAAACGTGTTGGTTTAATAACCCGGAGGTAAGTACAACTCTCCCTATTCTTAAAAACTCTCTTATTATTTGGAATCGGTTTGTTTTTGGCAACGTTTTTCGCAGGAAGCAGGAAGCCCTTGAGAAACTTGCTAAGATACAAGCTCGTATAGGTCGTGGTGTTACGAACATACTTTTATCTGAAGAGAGGTCACTGAAATCGGAAGTTGAAAATGTTCTTAGTCAAGAGGAAACCATTTGGTTCCAAAAATCGCTTGAGCAATGGTTTGACCAGGGCGATAGGAATACTTCTTTCTTCCATACTTCTGCTATTATTAGACGAAGCCGTAATAGAGTGACAGGACTCAACTTGGAGAATGGTGAATGGGTGGAGGATCAGTCGAGACTTGAGCTACATGCCGTGGAGTTCTACAGGAAGCTTTATTGTCTGGAGGACGTTTTTCCACTTTGCTCGAGTAAGATTGATACCATTGATTTTCCCATTCTGATAGCTCGGAATGGAATAATATCCGTAAGTCAGTTGGAATGGAGGAGGTTCGGGTTGCCGCTAAAAGCATGGGTGCTTATAAGTCTCCCGGTGTGGACGGTTTCCGGCCGGTGTTTTACCAAAAATGCTGGAATATTGTCGGTGTTTCGATGTTGGAGGAGGTCTCGCGGTTTTTTGCAACTCAGAAACTCTACCCGGGTAATAACGACACACTCATATCCCTTATTGCCAAGGTTGGAAAACCGGAGCTCATTAGTCAATTCAGACCTATTGCACTGTGTAATGTCAGCTATAAGATTATTGCGAAAGTGCTTGTCCAACGTATGCAAAGTGTTGTTGGTCAATTAGTGGGTCCCACTCAAGTCAGTTTTATTCCGGGTCGTTTAATACAAGACAACATTGTTCTCATGCAAGAAGTTGTACACTCTATGAGGAGAAAGAAGATGGGTAAGCAATGGATGCTTCTTAAGCTAGATCTGGAGAAAGCTTACGATAGGGTCAGATGGGATTTCATTGAAGATACGATAATTGTTGCAGGCTTTCCACCTGAGTGGGGGTAGGATGATTCAAGAGTGTGTTAGTACTACTAGGATGCAAGTTATTTGGAACGGAAAACTCACAGAGTAGTTTACTCATGAGAGAGGAATTAGACAAGGGGATCCTATCTCTCATTATCTCTTTGTTCTTTGTGTTGAGAGGTTAAGCCATCTTATTTTAGAGAATGTGGAAAGAGGTGAATGGAAACCGATTAGACTATCAAGGGGAGGTCCCCCACTTTCCCACTTATTCTTTGTTGATGATATTACTCTTTTTGCTGAAGCTTCCTTATCTCAGGTTAGAATCATTATGAGGTGTATCGATATATTCTACAAGGCTTCCGGATTGAAGGTTAATATTCAGAAGTCCAAAATCTATGTTTCTCCCAATGTTCATAGAGAGCTTAGCAGTAGTATTGAGAGACTTAGTGGGGTTGAAGTTACCAAAAACCTTGGTAACTATCTCGGAGCTCCCATCCTTCAAGGCAGAGTGACTAAAGCTACGTTTACGACCCTTCTAGATAAAATCAACCATAAACTTAATGGGTGGAGATGCAATTCCCTTAGCTTTGCGGGAAGAGTCACTTTAACTAAGGTTGTCCTCACCTCCCTTCCCGTCTATTCTATGGCAACCCTGACCTTCCCGGTGAGTGTTTGTGACGATATTGAAAAGTTGTGCCGAAACTTCATGTGGGGGCATTCGGATGGCCATAGGAAGATGCATACGGTGAAGTGGGACGTCATGTGTTTGCCTAAGGATAAAGGAGGATTAGGGATCAAAAGCATGCACAACACGAACAAGGCTCTGCTTGGTAGTCTTGGCTGACGTTTTATTAAAGATCTGGAAAGCCTTTGGGTGAAAGTAATGAAGAGTAAGTACTATAGAGATGGTGGCAGAACACACGTTGTTGCTTCTCATGTATGGAATGGTATTTTGCTAGGGATTCAACAGGTTGTCTCGGTGGGAGCTAAATGGATGTTAGGTGATGGTAACTCAATCCGTTTTTGGGAAGATGCCTGGATTGACGCTTTCCCCCTCAACTCGCAAGCGATGCAGAAGCTAAACCCGTCTGAAGCGTGTAGGACAGTTAGAAGTTACTGGATAGAAGATGAGGGTTGGGATTGGCAAGAACTTGGAGGTAAACTGCCGATGAGTACGTTGTTGAGGTTAGCAGCGGTTAAACCCAGCATCGACGAGTCTGGCGACGACGTTAGCGAAAGGTGCAGTCTAATCAAAGACGAGATCGGTTGGCAACGACGTTAGCTAAACCCAACATCGACGAGTCTGGCGATTTTCAAACATGTGAAGGAGATATGTTCAAAGCTATATGGAAGCTTAGGGTTCAAGAGAGAGTTAAGTCTTTCATTTGGAAGCTTACGAGAGGTGGAGTCCTATGCAGTTCGGAGAGGAAGAGAAGACATTTAAGTGAGAGTGATGAATGTTTAAGTTGCAATCAATGCCCAGGAACTTTTACTCATCTCTTTCGAGACTACTGGCGCTCCAAACAAATGTGGTGTGCTCTTCAGGCAACTAGGATTGCAGTAGATTTATTCGATACCCCGTTCGCGTCTTGGATCCGAGGTAATATCCTATCTAAAGCTTCTTATAAAAATATGTGTTTGTGGAGTGATATTTTTGCAGTTGGAATGTGGTGGATATGGAAGTGGAGAAACGAGAAAATTTTCAATAACAAGACGGAAGTGGGAGATAGGAGCCGGATCGTCCAGGATAGAGCAAAAGAGTACATGAACGTTTGGAGTAAAAGCCGGAGGAGTGACGTGAGGATTCAGTCCAATCACGTAAGTGGTTTGGGAGCCCCCACCAGCAGGTTTCATTAAGGTTAATACAGACGGCTCCAAGAGTAAATAGGGATATACTACTGCGGCAAGAGTGGTTAGAAATAGTGCAGGAGAATGGCTGAGAGGGTTTGGTGTTAACCTTGGAATATGTTCCATCCCTATGGCGAAAATCTGGGGATTGGTTCATGGACTAAGGATTGCTTGGGAGTTGGGCTACCGATCGGTAATCATAGAGACGGATTCCCTATTGGTTGTCAAACTCCTTAAGAAGAAGATAGCCCCTCACCATCCTCTTGCTAGTCTGGTACGGATGTGCCAAGACTTTTTTGAGAAGAAATTGGGTTATCCAATTTCGTCATGCCTTTCGTGAGGCGAATAGAGTTGCGGATTTCATTGCTAGTTTAGCTTCTAACTTTCCTATTGGATTGAGTGTATTGTGTGACCCGCCGGAGGGTGTAGTTGATCTTTTACTTGACGATGTAAGGGGTCGGGCTATCCCCCGTGTGATGACTACTTAGCCCTCTTTCTTATTAATAAAAGCGCGTCTAGATGCGCCGGAGACCACTGACTCTCCTTCCAACCAAAAAAAGTAAGCACAAAATGAGCTATCACCACTTATGAATTATGGTTAAATGTTTTGAAGAAATGCAATAATCTTACTTTTCATTTTTATACTTCGTCCATTGATAAGTATGAGTGAGATGATCTTCAAGTTAAATATATCAATAAATTTAGTTTTTCTTTTTAGATAAGAGTTTGGTTTCACAACAAATTCCATTGTTATTGCTTCTCTTATAAACTTGAGTCATTCCTCTTTCATGTCTGTTTCTCGTTGGTTAACGGTGAAAAAACTCTTATAAACTTGTGGATAAAATCTTCAATATTGGAAAGAGTGTGGGGATGATGAAGGGTGGCCTAATTTGGACTGTTGGATCAAGTGAATTAATGGTGAAAAATGCTCCGTAACTCCGTACCGGATATTATGCTCCGTATCTGAACCAGATCATGATGATATACCGTCAAAAAGTTTATCAATAAGTATTATCTAAAGATTTTATGTGCATTTTTTTCTATTTATAGAATTAATTGCAATAGTACGTTGTAGGAAGCGCAAAATGAGCTATCACTGCTTATGAATTATGATTAAATGTTTTTAAGAAATGCAGTAATCTTAATTTCCTTTTGTATACTCCGTGCAATGACAAATATTAGTGAGATACTCGTCAAGTAAAATAATTCAATAAATAAAGTTTTTCTTTTTAGATAAGAGTTCAGTCTCCCAACATATTCCATTGTTATATGCTTCTCTTATAAACTGGAGTCATTCCTCCATCATGTCCGTTTCTCACTGGTTGAGTGTCGTTTCCTCCATCTTCATCGTCCCCACACACTTTCTAATATTGATGATTTTATCCACTGATTAGAATCGGAGCTTATCAAGATCCAAGGATTTCAATGCGATAGTTTATTCCCTGAACACATATTATATTCATATACTACCCTCCTGAATTGCTAAATTTTATTTATTTTATTACAACGTATTTATAATGAACATTAAATTTTTGACTTTTATATGATATATCTATTGTATTTTAAATAATTGAAGATATTCATCTTTTTCTCTCGATCAAAACATATATAAATTATTATGTACTCTAATAATATGTATACAATTTATAAGAAAAGAAAAAAAATGTTTCAACGAAATATACATATGACTAATATAAGTACTATTAATAAGATACCGTCAAAATATGTATCAATATCTATGATCTTAAGATTTTATGTTTTTTTTTTTATATCTATAGAGATAATTTCAATGGAATGTTGTAGGAAGCGTAAAATGACCGATCACTACTTATGAATGAATGTGGTTTCTAAACGTACTGGTGATTTTCTTTCTTTATCACCAGAATTACGCACGCGAAGTGCGTAGTTAAGATTTTCGGCTAGGGTTTCCAACTCTGCGTATGGGAGCGTAGTTGGAGCCGACGTCAAGTCGTCAAAAGCCGATAAACTACGCTTGCCATTAGCGTAGTTTGTTATCAAATAAGGACTTCACATTTGAGTCCCATACAAAAATCATTAAATGACGTGGCCGAATCTGGACTGTTGGATCAAGTGAATCAACAGTGAAAAATGCTCCGTAACAACGTACTGGATATTATGCTCCGTATCGTAACCAAATCGTAATGATATATCATCAAAAAGTTTATCAATAACTATTATCTAAAGATTTTAAGTGTATTTTTTTCCTATTTATACAAATAATTGCAATGGTACGTTGTAGGAAGTGCTAAATGAACTATCACTACTTTTGAATTATGGTTAAATGTTTTTAAGAAATGCAACAACCTTAAGTTTCTTTTGTATACTCCGTTTTTTGATAAGTATAAGTGAGATAATCGTCAAGTTAAATAATTCAATAAATTTAGTTTTGTTTGTTAGATAAGAGTTTTGTTTCACAACATATGCCATTATTATTTACTTTTTTTTTATAAACTTGAGTCATTCTTCCATCATGTCCGTTTTTCGTTGCTCCAAATCCTTCCCATCAACGCACCAACTACCATCATCTAGCTTCAAGGTAGTTACTTTACTTCTTTGTCTTTTGACGACCGTAGACAAGTGGAAGAGAGTCGTGTTCCTATCCCCACATTCGATCCATTGTAGTCTAGATTTTTGACACCAAAGAAGCTTCTCCTGTTCTAGAACTGAATCTAGCCGAGCACCGACTATCCTCTCTTGGCTAATGAGCGTGACATTTAATGCCAAACTATCAGATATCTCTCCCGATCTTTTGATCAAGGCCTCCTTTATTTGTTGAATATTACCGAAAACCTCTTTATTCCATTTCTTCAAAAATAAATGCAACTTGTGTAGAGCAACGGGGAAGGAAGGAAGCAAACCCCACGTATTGGCAATCAGTTCGGCAAACCCCGGATGTGATAACCATGCTGCTTGAAAACGAAAAGGACGACGTCTCGGATTACCCATATCAATCTTGTCCAACGATAACAACAACGGGTTGTGATCGGACGATAGGTGCGGAAGATGTCTCACAGTAGCCTCAACCCACTTTAATCTAGTTGTCGGGGACATGAGAACCCTATCTAACCTCTTTGATAGCCTGATTTCCGCTGATCTCCCTCTACACCAAGTAAAAGGCGACCTTTGGAAACCCATGTCAATCACTTGGTTCACGTTTATCCAACTACCAAAGTTCACACACTCGATAGACAACCTTTGGGACCTTCCTTGTCGTTCATCAATACTCTTTATAACATTGAAGTCTCCCCCGGGAACCACTGGAAGGGAAGACTCTTGTATTAGAGAAGAAAGAGTTTCCCAATTCCCGCCTCACTGTTGAGGATCTGGGCAGATATACATTGTAAATAGTAGAAAAAGCAGACTCCCGTTCTCCAACAATTGCTTGTATAAATTATTTTTCCTTCCTGACAACCGAAATAGGGCAGATCCCTTGATTCCACAATAACTAATTACCTCCACTCTTCCTTATACCTTCAACTCTCTCAACCGAGTCAAACTCCATTCGTTTACAAATGGCATCTATAACCTCACCTGAACAATGTATCTCAAACAAAGCGATAAAATTTGGCTTATGTTTACGAACCATGTACCTCATAGATCTCCGTTAACCGGGCTTCACGGTTCCGAAGCAATTCCAGAAAAGGCCAATCATTAAAACAAAGCAATAAAAAAAGGTCAATCATTAAGTGAAAGATTGACAGTTAGATTTACTTAGTAGATTCGAAATATATTTCCTAGGTCCCTGGGATCTCAAGAAATAATTTACTATATCGTTTGAAACAACAAATATTACAGAGAATAGAAACACGGCTCAGAAGCAAACACTTCAACTGTGTTTGGCAATGAAGGTGAAAACACTAGTGCTAATGTTCATATGTGATTATGGGGAGGGTTTGTGGTAAACACTAGTGTTTAAAAACGTTAACGAGTGTTTGGTTGTACAACGCAATTAAACTAGTGTTTTCAGTTTGCGATGTGCATATCACGTGCTTGAATATGTGCAGGGACTCGTCAATTTTTGGTTTCTCTTCACTGAGAGAAATTTGAAGGCGACGAAGAGGACTCGAACGAACCGAAGACAATCTCTTGTGATTATATATACATTGATGCTCAGAAATACACATACATATGTTCAGATTCAAGAGTTGAATGGTGCTGATTAAATTAAGAATTGCAGTAAATATTGCACAAAAATTTGAGAACGATTTCAATATAAAGCACATTGCACCAAAAATTGCATCTTCCTCAAACTTCAATTTCCAAAAGAATGCAATTTATTTCTTTTAATCTCCTATAACATCAAATAAAAGAGAGTTTCCGAACCTCAATTTATTATCTCCAGAAAATCAGACATCACAAGCATTTCTCCGATGACACCTAGCTTTGGATTCTCGGTCCACTCCGCCAATCCCGCCGTCATTGAAGAGTACACTTGCTCTCCTCTCCCAACCCCGTACAAATCGAACTTGTAATGTTCGATCTCTCTCATTTTTTGTAGTCGTCTCTTGCCCGTTATTTGATATTATCTTCATGTACTCGATTGGTTTGGTGTTTTCACTTTGATTCAAGCATCGCTCAATGAATTCCCTGTCGTGAATCTTCTCAATCTCACTTTCAGTATTAACCGGTTCAATACGGGTACCATCTTCATTGACATTGGTCGTTGTTGGCTCAACATCAATAGCATTGTTTCTGGCGATGAATCGAATTAGGGTTAAATGGATAAGAGGGCGATGAATCGAATTAGGGTTAAATGTATAAGAGGGAGACTTTGTTAATTATATAGTAGGTATTTAGCGTAAATAGTGAAAAGGACAGGGGCAACAAAGTAATTTTCTACTCTAAACTCAAAACCCGCCCCAAACGCTTCTCTGAATGAGAGTTTCAGAAAACCGCCCATAACCACTAATCACTAGTGTTTTGTAGCGCGTCAAACACTCGTTAAATTTTTAAACACTCGATAACACTCAGCCAAAAGCCATGCCAAACATAGTCTTCATTTTGATAAATGATAGAGGGAGTAATAAAACACGGCTCAATTATGGTTCACAAACAACAGATTGTTGCCAAACCCGGTTCAGACTTTACTCAACATAACCTAACCCATACTGAAAGGGCTTCTGAGCGGTTGGACTTGTTATAAGCCCAACTACTAGCCCATTATGCCATCTATCTGTCACCAAGTGCTATTATCCATTTTAAAGCCCAATAACATATTACAACATATTATGATATGATTATATGAACCATCATCGTAGCCCAACACATATGAACGTACACATAATTTAGACATTGGATTACAATAATCCTTACAAGTTACAACATATTTGTTGCTGAATTCATGTTTGCCAAAACTTCATTTTTTGCGCGTGTTTTTATTTTTTATTTTTTTATTTTTTATAATGATTAATATTTTTAATGAATTATTAGTAACTGATTAAAAATGAAGAGATAGAGATCGATTATGACATATACTTTGTATTACGTTTAATCATGAAATCGATATAGTATTCATGTCTGTATCTATAATATATACATGCGAGGGTAGAAAATTTTTTAAGTTTACGTGACAGATGGTGGTTAGCACCGTCAAATCTTTTTTATTTTAAATTGTTGATAAATTAAAAAAAATTACAATATCCTTAACAAATCAACCATATCAAATCTTTTAAAATGTTTCAACAAAATCTTTTAGATAAAATCTGAAGTACTTAAAAAAATTTAAATTCAACTAAGTGATAGAATCTAAAAAAATGTTAATTTCTAAATTTTCGATATTATATGATATATAATTTGGGTTTTTCTATGAAGATTAAATTCTTCTTAGAATAAAATGGTATTATCAAGATCTAAGAGAATCGTTGGAACAAACATTTAATCCATTAAGAGACGATGAAAACACAATTATTGAGAGATATCCAAGTAGATTAGTTTTGTATGAACAAGAAATCATGGTTGAGACTTGAGAGAGATGTAACTAAATGTGCACGAATAATGTCAGTTGTCTATTCATCCTACAACTCTTTAATTAGAGATGTAACTAAAGATTTAGTTATAAAATCATTTTTTATACATTTTTGTTGACTTTGAGGCCTCACAATTAATTTCACATTAATTTTTTTAATTATTAATTATACCGTAAAATCATTTTTTGAAAAATATCTAAATTAAAAATAAACTATTCATTTAATATGACGAGAATCTACAAATAAAATTAAACAAATCTAATCTAAAAAATATGAAAAATATTAATGGGTTAATAGTTAAGCTGTTAAAAATAAAAACAAAATCTATTAATTTTGATAATTTTACACTTACATCAACCTTCGTTCTTTCAACTGTAAATTAAACTTACAGTTTATCAATTAGCTACTTATTTCATCGATTCAATAAATTTTAGAGCTAGAATAATCTATTGGTTTCTAAATGGATGCATAATATATCCTGCCAATTAAAATCATATTAGTTATATTATAGTTATCAGAATTTGGGTACATGTGAACGTTAACTATTCGTATCGGTCACCATCCGACGTGGCTAATTTGTAATCATCTACGTGGTCTTACTAAAACATCCATTAACACTCGCATACAGGACGACAAAGACCCAGCCACAAAATAAAAACAACGTTTTAGTATTAATTAGTTTGTTTGTGACGGATACTCGGCATTACTTAAAAAACATTGCATATTTTAAAATCATCTAACTGATAGATGTTGGTAATTTTTTATATGAATTTGTTGAAACTAAACAATCACTATATACTCGAAGATATATGAACATAAAAACAATACAATTGTACCGATCGATTTATATTCTGTAACAGTTGCGGTGCTAGAAATAGCAGGTGCTTTCGCCGGAGACACCGCCGTTTCTCCTTCCGATGATTTCTCACTGTAAATGCATGTGGTTTAGATTAAGCAAAATGCTACTCATTACATGTAACATGATTAACCAATTGAAATGATAGACTTCGATCACCGTAACTCTCGAGTTGATTACGATAAAATTCAAGTACTTTGACATATATATATTCTAATCGTTATATATTTTGTTTTTATAAATAACATAGAGTCATTTATGACATGATTTCAGGTAGGAAAAAATATTTTTGCTAGGAAATATGAAACTTCCTACAACTGAACCATGTTAAAAAAATTTCCTGCATGTGACATGCACGTAGATTTCTTTTTAAATTTTTTTTAAGAGATGTTTTCTAGTTCAATTGTCTGCATAATTGATTTTAAATATATATAGTACTAGTTTAAATGTTTTGAATTGTTGATTTATGCATTTTTACCTGGTTTAACAAAATTATTAAAAAAAAGATATTTTATTAGAATAACATATTAAATCAATTTTGATACACTAACGGTTAAAGTTTGAAGAGTTGGTTCATAATCTATTAAATAATAATTTATATTATCATAAACATAGTTCTTGTGTCAGTAACAATGTATCGAAACGAATAATTTTACTTAAATTACTCAATATTTATTTTCATACAAAATTTTTTTTTAAACAAGCAAATACGTACTAGTAAATTAAGTTATTATAACTTCAGTTTGTTCACCAAAAGAAGTATGTCTTCTCATGTCTGACCACATTTATATTAATCTTCAATATAATGTTTTCTATGATAGTGATTAATAATATTCATTGCCCTGAATAATCATTGTAGTAGCTCGTATATATTTTTAGAATTAAATACTTCAAATTTCAGACCGGTTGTTGCATGCAGACTGGACTTGAAAGCGAACCCTAACGTAAGCACCCTAACTAAAATATCATTTTATTAACGTCTTACGACGAGCATTATACAGATCTAATTATTTTGAAATGGAAGCCAATTAAGTTCACGCTATATTTGTATTAACGCATCTGAATTTGATATATATAAAAAAAATTCACAATTATATTAACATTGAAAATGGCTTATATGTTTTTAGAAACGGATTCATATTTTAAATCAGAAAAAATCTATTTTTGAGTTATACACTTTTGATTGTAAATTATATATATAATTTATAATGTGAATTATTTTTCAAAAATGTAAATAATTTGAATTGGTAAAAAGTATTTAGGTGGAGAAAAACAATCGTACATATGCCGTTATATGCGTAAAGGTATACTTACACCTTATTAGACACACGATGGACATGTATATCTAGTATAAATTAAAAGTTATGTACATTTGAAAAAAAGAGAAACAGATTTTTTTTTTATTAAATCATTTGAACCAAACTTATTAAAACTAGGGTCTAATTTTTATTATTATTTTTTTTGTTAAGACTAGGGTCTATATAATTTTTTCCATAAAAATAGTTATATTATTTAGAGGAAAGACAAAAGAAGTGCAAATCATAGCACGTAACTAGTTACTGAAATACATAATTAAGAAGAGAAAGAGTAACGTACATGGCAACGGGAGTAGGACAGAAGGTGAGAACGTAGTCAGCGCCGGCGCAGGTGAAGGTACTGCTGGTGTCATCATAAGCGTAGCTATATGCAGTTGGACAATCGCTCTTGAAGTACTCCGAGTATCCGCTTGGTTTGCACGCGCTGGGCGTCGAGTAGGCCCCACTGCAACAATACTCCGCCTCCCCGAACGCCTCGCACGCGCTTCTACACGCCACGCTTCCACCTGAACTCCCGTTCACTGACATCCGGAGCTCAACCGGGCAGGAGCCGTTCAAGTCAACATAACATCCGGTGGCCGAGCAATTTCCGGCGCCACCCTGAGGGACGATGGCGAGTGGAAGGTTGTAGCCGTCAACGAGACTGACGTCGTAGAAGTCTAATCCGTTGTAGCCGGAGAGAGTGAATTCAGCGAGGGTGGCTGGAGGAATGGCGCCGGAGCCGGAGCATTCAATAGTGCCTGTGCTGCAGTCGCCGGTGAGGCAGGAGAAGACGCCTGTGGTAGAGTTAGTGGTGCAGTGGGTTCGGGCCCATAAGCGGCCGGCCCAGGAGGAGGGTGCGGTGATGGTGAAGGTGGCCGACGACGGGAGGGTGAAGCCGGTGGGAGAGAGTTGTGTGACGCCGGCGTTGGAGAGAATACCTGGCCAGACGGTGTATGTGCACTTGTTTACAATTATGAAGGTGGTTGCTGAGCAGAGGTTAATAACTATGATCATTTGGAGGGTTACAAAAATTGTCAGTAGAATAGCCATTGGATTCTTGTAAGCGATATGAATTCAATGAGATTTTGGTAGCTCAATGTGTGATTTTCTTCTTGCTGACAAACTGACAAAGAAGGGGTACGGCGTACGGTAATATACACGTGCAACTTGCGCTCCATGACATTCCAAACTTGTTTTGTAAAATCATAAATAGGAATAGTTGCCAAAGAGTCGATGCTAGGATTTTTTTTAACTCCATAAATACTAATGGTCAAAGACTAATGAATATCATCTACCTAGTTCGAATGAAAAAAAACATGTTGGAAAGCGAGTACTAAGTTGCATTTACATTCGATGATTCGCTGTACATTTTTCCCGACCAATTTGTCTCTCAAGTAAGTTTCTAATATACTTTAAGTAGTAGTTGTTTCGTTTAACGATTATATATGAATTACTAGTTGGTATTAGTATAATATTAGATAGAGTGAATATAAATCTTATTCTAGAAATTAATATTCTTTAATTTGTTTGTAATTAGGGTGCACTAGAATATCCGAGCGAGCGATGTCGATATGGATCATTCCGTGATTTTTTAGCTTCACGGTTTTTTCCACAATACATTTTTTTTTACTAAGTTGGGCACGGTTTATGGAAAGGTCAAAGTACGTAGAAAGATGATTTGGTCAACCTAAAAAGAAGAAAGAAGTTGATCTTGATATGGAGTCATCGTGTAGCCGAGTCAATATGTCGAGAAATATTGGTTTACAATTTGAGACGGAAGGTTCGCAAAATGATCACGAGTTTTAAGGATGGTATGTGAAGTTCACAACCACAACTTTCTTGAACACCTTAAGGGGCATGCATTTACCCGCCAATCGTTCAACACCCACACAATATCGGAAAGCTGACCGAGAACTCGGAGGGTAACAAACCGAGAAACATCTTACGAATCCTAAAGTTGGAAAAAGTCCAAACAGGCCTGGAAAAAGAGATACGGTCTCCCATTTGGATTTGACGAATTTGTTGAGCTTATTCCCCTAATTAATGTCATGGAAATGATATTGTTATTTTCATGTTATAACAATATTGATGTCAAAAATTTCATGATATGGATGACGTCTGTGATTTATTTCTCATTCATTTGGATTTAACGCACTTGTTGAGCTGATTTCCTAAGGTGACCTTCCTAAAAATACAATCTTTATTAATTGTTAATCTACCGGATGCGGTAATTAAGTCAACCGTGAACTTCATGCAAGACGTCTTAATTTCCGGATCTTATTGCAAAAGTCAAAATAACTCCTCACCCTTAATCATCACCTTAGCCAAGTTATATCCTATAAAAACCTCTCGATTCATAACGTACTTGCAAGGAAGCAAGTGGTGGAGATTGATGACGATATGGTAAGCTTATGATTAATGACCATATCATATGTGTTGAGATTGAGCTTTATTATATACATCCTTTTAAACACATGTGAGAGAGTTTTACATGTTTACTTGAGTGGTCATTAAACTTATGAGCTTTGACTTGTACCTTATATTATGAGATGTGCTACGATGATAAGGTTTGAGTGCTTGATCTTTTTTTGCATTTGAGACATGTATTTGAGTCTTCTTAAGATATATCTATAGATCTTACTTGAGGATTAATAAGGTTCAAGTATGAGGTGTTTGATAGTAACCAACTTAACGTCTTTTTCCACCATCTTTCTAATCCATTCTCTTACACTTTTGGGCGTAATAGCACAAATTATCGGTCTATTTCCTTCATATTTATGTTTCAGAAATCTTCTAGAGCCAGGGGTCTTCGAGCCTGCTGTGAGAAGGAAAAAGGATGAGTCGTTCTTGCATCTACCGGTTACTTTATGTAATTGTAGCCATTTCAGACATTTATGGAGCGTAAATAAATCTGTTTACGACAGAATGACATCATACACACTAAAAATCTCCCCGTGATCAAAGAAGTCAAGGTCAAGATGAAACTGACTGAGATTTGAGAGTGGAGACAAAGAACACCTCAGAAATCGTATCGGGTGATCGGCCAACTGTTCTTTCTTCCGGCACATGACTCATACATGACCACTAGTCAAAGAACAAGCATCACACCAAGTGTTTTGGACGGGGTTGTTCGAGTTGGCTCACATTGGCCGACCGACATGCCCATCGACGACCTCAGTTTGACGTCCTATCTTTCTTCTTTATTCCCTTTTATTTTAGGCTATACTTTTACCCGTCCAATTGAACGTTTTTTTTTATTTGTACTTATTCATTAGGGGAAAATCCTATCTTATTAAAATATATATGATTTGGTAGTTAGAAAAGATCTTAGTAGATAGTAGATATGTTAGATTCATGTCCTATAATTAAGGCATTCGTCCATAGGTTTTAATCGTCCTCTTTTCTACGTTTTTTTGAGTTCTAGAAAGCAACACTACAACGCTGGCCATTGACCATCCCCTATGGAGGCCGATCGACAAGTCTTTTTTTTTTCCTTTGAATAATAAACTAGTGGCAAACACACCCTACTTACACGAGGATTTCTACCCCGTCCTCTTAGGGTTTGTGATTTAAATCTATCAACCCTAACTTCTAAATAAAAGATAAAATTGTCCAAGTGGACATGATAAAAGATAGCCTAAACATAAAATTAAAGGAGAAAATAATCTTCCAGAACTCGTAAACGTGTGGGACCATTCAGCCGACCAGGTGGGACCATTCGCCTAATCACTTGGAAATGAACCGCCTTAAATTATTCTGGAGAAATGGAAGAATTGTGATATAGTAGCTCCTTTGATTCCCCAAACGCTTAAAAAAAAACTTTTGTGATAATAAGGAAGCTTTATCTTGAACTAGAACAAATGTCATGGTTGGTTGATCCATGTTCATCTCTTCTTCAATAATTACATGAGTTTCATGCAATACATTCTTATTTCTTGACTCGTCGATGGGTGTGCAAATGTCATACCATGAAGATGACACAAAACTCGGATCAACCGCATCAAAACCATGTTTTGGGTAGTGTTTAAATTATCAAACAACTTTTCCAAATACTTTCATATCACTGTCTATCGAGTTTGGTTGCTCCCCTCCAACGGTAATTGCAATAAACGGTAAATCTCCGCTTGTTATCCACTAAAATAATCCTCAAAAAACTTTTTTTGATATAGATGAAATTGAACGTCATCTAATTTATGAAATCTTTCATTCTTACATTTCAAACAAGGACGTCTTATCTTCTCCCCATCAAATGAACTTGTGATATTGTCAAATTGATAGATCTTTCAACACCTTCAAGAAATTCAATATTATAGCTAGCACTATTTGGTTGACATTTATCGTGTATCCATTCATGATTCACCATGTTTGAGTACCTATAGTAAAAAAAGCAACCACAAAATCATTTACCATATTGTAAATAAAAAGAATGCAAAACTAATTAATTTTGTTATGTTTCATTGTGATTAATCAAAATAATAGTAGTAAAAAACCTGCTTAATTATGTGTTGTATATTTGTAGAAATAGTCTTTATAGCAACGACTTTAGCCATGATTATAGCATCATTTGATACTCGAGAGTAACTACACATGATTATAAACTCGAAAATTATGAATGAGGTATTTAGCCTCGAAATCGGCTTCTAATTTGTTCTCAAAATATTTGGAGGGTAAGTAGAAGCGACTTTGCTTCGAATATGTTTTTTGTGTCTAATTAGTCACGAGGTTTAGCTACATAATGATTTGCTTGCTATATAGACACAAATGTTGTATTTGAGGGTATATACAAGGTCAATTCCCAAGAATATACCCCATAATCGTTTTGAGGCTAACTCGTCGTGGTACACACCTTCAAGTTCCACTCCGTCAAAGTTCAAGCAACCTCTCCATCCCTTTTGGCCATGTCTCAATGGGGCAACCACCGTCCCCATATTCATGTCATTGGTTGATTTTATTGTTGGATTTCTTGTTCACAGCGGACCAACTGCTCGTAAAGTTCTTCATATGTGATAGCCGTGTCACATTGCTTGACGGCATCAATGACGGTTTGGTACTTGGTGTCATGACCATGAGGATACGATAATTGAGATCCTCTTGCTCAACGGGGTTCCCAAGGAGGGCTAAATCATTGGCGGTTCAACTAACATGTTACATACACAGTGCTATAGTCGATGTACCCTTATATAAGTGTTTGAGTTTGTTCTTTAGTTAGACATGACCTCAAGAAAGGTTGGCTAAGTTTTGCACAAGATCCCATCTATAGACTTATCTTAGCCCTATCCGATGAACAAAATTTGCTTCGCCTTGCATCTTGTATCCAACGTAGTTAGTGCTAATAAGTTTGTTTGCGTCATAGATATAAACGATAAACGAATGTGGGTGTGGGTTCAAAGGTTGTTTGGATAAATGGTGGACAATCTAGAGTGACCATGGTTCTTATAGGGGAGAAGTGATGTTAAAAGGAAAAGGGATCACTATAGTCGCGATATCATAAGAAGATTTGTCCTTGTTATGTTTATCACGTTACATTACATACTTTTTGTTTTAGATAAACGTCATGTTTTGCCGTACTCTTAGTGTAAGCTCTAAACTGAACTTGTTGTCACAATAATTGTAATGAACCTATTATGAGATCCACATTGTAGTGACATCTCACACTATCTCTCCCCATCTCTTTTAGAATGGGTAAAGTTGAATACTAATGTGGTTTTTACGGGTAATCCATGTGACACTGAAGGAGGGACATTTTTCCAACTTTTGATGGCTTCTAAACTTGTATAAAAAATATTATAAATTATATTAAAATTTGTAATCCGGGCCTTCAAATTTCATTAGCCGGCCCTGCTCTTCATACTCACCCGAAACTAAAACTTGTAGAGTGAAGACTATTCAGGTTGCTCTCAAAATAAAATATGTTGCAGCTAAACCTTCAGCAAACTATGCTCTTTGTTTTCTGAATTCAACAAGCCACCAGAATAAAAGATTGTATTCATCATGGTAAATTACAGCAGAATGAGACTGAAGAAAGTATGTTGATACAGATATGCACTTATATGTATGATGATACATATTCCTCAGAAATGACTAGACTTCTTTTGAGGTTAGAATCAAATATATTTTACTTGAAACAAAAAAAATGAAGCTTACCTATCTACAAACAAAGTGCAGAGCACAATCACAGCAGACCAGCAGCTTCAATTACCAAAACATGGCGAATAAAAGAGGCCTTTGTACAAAGTATTTAGTAGACCTCCACATTCCACTGCTCTTGCTTCTTCAACTGCTTCTTGTAATCCAACCAATCAATTCCTGAATTTTTTTTATTTAAATTGTTCTCAGCATAATCATTAATCGTTTACTCGAAATCAGATTGATTATAAACAAGAAAATCCGTTGCTTACCGTCTTCAGCAGCCAATGAAACCATAATCTCATCAATACCCTTCTCCATTCCTTTCAATCCACACATGTACACAAATGTATTGTCTTTCTTGAGAAGCTCCCATAACTCCCTTGCGTATTCAGCCATACGCGTTTGGATGTACATTTTTTCGCCTTTTTCGTTTGCTTGCTCTCTGCTTATCGCATAATCTAACCTGAAATTCTCTGGAGCTTTCTCCTTCATCTTTGCGAACTCCTGTCATTTTCACAGATGAAAAAATAATTCAGACAAGGATATCTCTGCATTTGGTTCTGAATGTATTCTGTCAAAACAATTTAGAGCATTTACATCTTGGTAGAGTAAAGAGCTACTTGTTGGGACACCCAAGAACAGCCATGCCAAGCCATTGAACTGCAGAAATTTAAAAATAAATAAATAAATCACAACTCCTTATAAAAAGGGAAAAAAAAACTATGATCCAGAACAACAAGGATTATTACAAACCTGGTAATTCTCATGCTTTTCGAAAAACATTTTCCACAAGAAAGAGCGGAAAGGGGCAATTCCTGTACCTGTGGCAAGCTGTAAGAAGGTACAAATGCATAAGTTTCAAATTTGCTATATATATATATATATGAGATGAAAGCTTGGAGATAGAACTGACCATAATGACAGTGGCATTAGGATCCTTGGGCATAAGCATTTCTTTTCCAACGGGTCCAGTTAGGTTGACGTCGGCACCAGGCTTCAAGTCACCTACATAGAAATTGCAATTTAAAGGCAACAATGATAATCATTTGTGTAATTGCTAATCTATCCATGAATGTACAGAAGAAACAAAGAAAAGAGTTCTTACACAGAAAGTTTGAGCAGACTCCCTTAACCACCTCACCCTGATCGTTGGTGTATACAAGCCTTTTCACACATAAAGAAACCTACAAGCCACACAACAATGTGAACCAAGAGGAATTTAAAAAGGCAAAACTCCAAGAACACAAAATAAAATGCAGATTTTGAACTTACAGTTTTAGAGTCACCAAAATCCCCAAGTGCACTACTTGCAATTGAATACAATCTGACTTTGTGGGGCTTCCCATTTTTATCAATTCCATCAGCGATGACCCCAACAGACTGCCCTTCTCTATAAGCGATCTCTCCTAATCAACCAACACAAGAAAGCAGTGAAAATTCTGAATTGTTAAAAGGAGTTTCTTCAATTGAGATTGAGTAAAACTGAGAAATCCCAATTATACCCTCAGTGCTGAAGACCATGTGCCAGGTTTCACCAGGTGCATCATCAGCAGTGATCTTGGTGTTGAGAAGACACTTGCCAGTGTAAGGGTTTTTGGGTCTGAAAGTGTTGACGATAACCCCTTCCTCATTCTTCTTTGAATGCTTCTCAGCCTTGGCAGGTGTTTCTGTAATTTGAGCCCTAATTACTCCAACTGATACATTTCTTCTGTTGTAGCGTACTGGAATCTGCAACCACGTTAAAGAAACAAAAGAAAAACTCAGAAATTGAAGTTAAAGATGATTTAAAATTTGAAATCCTGACCTTCTTGTAAGAGATTTTCTCCGGTGAGATGATAGTGGGTCTGTTTGAAAGAGTGGTGGAATTGGCGGTGGATGCAAAAGAAACTGAAGCAGTCACTGCAGTAGCCATGGCTGCCGGGAAAAAGTATGAGGAAATGGAGGAAGAAGGTCAGATTTGAAGTTGATTTGTTGTTTTATGAAATGGTTTATGAATTGGGTGGAGGAAATTTGAAGTACAAATCAATGACAGATGAGAAGATAAGTCTATGAAAAATATTGCAGTGTGTGTATGGCTTAGAAAATGCAAGTGAAGATTTTATGTGGCCATGAAATAGGAATATTGATCTGTTTTAGTATTCTGGATTTATTCAAAATTCCCACAAAATTACACAATTATAGTAGATAGATAGGTCAAGTCTTATTAGCTCAACTGGTTCGCTCAGAGTTATAGTTAAACCAAAAATATCTGTAAGTAGAGATGATGTGCAGTGTAGAGAAATCCAGATCTTCCCAAATTGTGGTTGTATGTCTAGCAATGGGCATTGTATTTCTAGTTTGTCACCGGAGATTATTCAATTTTATTTGGAATAAACCATCAAATGTAAGTTGTTGAGTCTAAAATCAAATTGGGTTTGTTCAACTTTGCAGTCTAGGACATGTTCCATAAGTTTCTATTTGGATTATTTTTGAAAGGGTAGAATTTTTTTATTTATTTTTTATCGCTGAGTCTCTAATTATCTACAAAATTTTTAAGTTAAAAATTAATTAATAAGAGGGATAAGAATAGAATTTATTAGGACAATAATTATAGATGTCTATAAATACGTTACAAATAAACCTAACCCTAACCGCAACCTCCTTCAACCGTTCTTCTACTACCCCGACGTGATGAACAACCTCCCTCGATCTCGTGATGAACTTTTGTTGTCGTCGATCCTCTATCATCTTCCCTGCCGTCCCTCTATCATCTTCCCTACCACGAAGAAACTCGACCGGACTCGCACCACCGGAGTCGAAGCCAGATCGATGCGGAGTCGAAGCAGCTAGATCAGGGGTCGAATCAGCCAGATCCGCCGTCGCCGGGCTGCTCCCTTGCCGCCGTCACCAGGCTGCTCCGTTGCCGCCATCGCCAGGCTGCTCCGTTGTCGCAATCGCCGGGATGCTCCGCGTCCGCCATCGCCGGGATATCTACACAAAATTGTGTATGCTTCATTGTTGATCTGTTCCTCCCTATTTGTATAGATCTGTTCCTCCCTATTTGTGTAGATTTGTTCCTCCCTATTTGTGTGTAGATTTGTGTTCCTCCCTATTTGATATATAGACCTTGTGTAAACGACGGACAAATAGTCGAACTGGACCTCGTGTAAACGACGAGCAAAATTGTGTAACTCGACCTTGCGTAAACGACAACGACGGACAAAAAATGTGTAACTCACCTTGCGTAAACGACGGACAAAAGTTGTGTAACTCGACCTTGTGTAAACGCCGGACAAAAATTGTGTAACTCGACCTTGTGTAAACTATGGAGAAAATTTATGTAGCTTGAACTTGTGTAAATGACGGACAAAAATTGTGTAACTCGACCTTGTGTAAATGACGGATAAAATTTTTGTCCGTCGTTTACACAAGGTCGAGTTACACAAAATAGGAACAAACAAATTTGTGGGCCTCACAACTATATGGTGAAGTATTTGGTTCTTTAGGAACAAAATTATCTTTAATAATGAACTAGTTCATTGTGAAATTATATTATAATGTTTGTATATTATGTATTGAATATTAATCTAAAAAAATATGATTGTACTTATAATATGAATTTTATTATAAAATCATAACAAAATTTTTAACAAATAAAATCGTTATTATAAATATTATAATTGAACTTATAACCAAAATGCCAATAAAAATATAATTTGCTTAATCATCACCTTCTATTTATACAAGTTCTCAAACTATGAAAATATTAAACGATCCACAAAACAGTAGGTCAACGACCCACAATAAGGATATTAATCTGTTATTAATGAAATCCGTTATTAATGAAATTTATATAAGTAATCAAACTATCACCATTAATTGATAATCGATGTAAGATAGCAATACCACTAAAAATATTTAACGACCCACAAAACAATAGATCAACGACCAACAAAACAGTAGGTCAACGACTCATATAATGGATATTAATCCATTATTAATAAAAAATTATAATTCAACTTAGCTAAAAAACTAAGAAATGTATGATTTGTGTATCTTCAAACCTTCTATTTATACAAGTTTTCAAACTATCGGTCTTACTTATAATCGATGTGAGATAGCCAAATCACTGAAAAAATTTAACGACCCACAAAAGAGTAGTTCAACGACCCATATAACGGATATTAATCCGTTATGAATAAATTTATACTTGAAACAACCAAAAGGCCAAAAAAATGTATAATTTGTTTAATCTTCAAACCATTTATTTAATTTATATAAGTTCTCAAACTATCTGTCTTACTTATAATTGATGTGGATAGTAAAATCGCTGGAAAAATTTATCGACTCACAAAACAGTAGGTCAACGATCCATAGAATAGTACGTCAACGGCCCACAAAATAGTAGAACAACAACCCATATAACGAATATAAATTTGTTATGAATAAAAATTATATCTGAACTTAGCCAAAAGTCCATGAAACTTATGATTTGTTTAATCTTCATACCCTCTATTTAAACAAGTTTTCGAATTATCAAACTTAATTGATAATCGATGTAGGATAACAAAATCGTTTAAAATATTTAACAACCCAAAAATGTAACGCCCCAAAATGGGATAGGCGTCACATCGCCAAGAGCCCCCGACGAGGACTCCCTCAGGCTAATGTAAACGATATAAAGATAAGAAATAACATGATAACACCCCACAAGGCATAACTTGTCATCAACAAGGAATAAAGGAAATCCCAAAAGACGTCCCATGACGTCAACCACAAACAACTCCAAAGCCACAAATTAAATAATGTAATAAGCCACAATCCTGACTTATAAAATCCGACCCAAAAGATGAAACAAGGTTAATTAGGAACGAGTCCTACCAAAACATGACCATCCCAACTCAACCGACAAAACGCTCACTAGGGTTCCTGACCTCCATGCTCCTGAACTGTTCCTGTACCTGATTATGTCATAAACATAACCAGCCCACCGTGGTGGGGTTAGTCTTCCACATAGACAAAGCAAAAATACATAAGCAAGGTAATATATGAACTAGACATGAGTATAATCATATATAGTATCACATGATCCTTAGAATTACTCAAGGGAATTTTATAAAAACACATGCCTCATAAATCATCATAAGTTTCAAAAGATCATAATAACATGCATTATAATTTCAAATCAAATTAAAAGATTTCAAACCGATAATAACTCAAAAGAATACTCATAAGCCAAATAGAATACTCATAATTTAAATCAATAACTCATACTTCAAATCAATTAACTCATGACTCAAATCCGATAACTCATAATGTTCAAACTCGATATAATCTCAAGGGAACTCATTAGACTTGTGCAAATCCGGGTTCGGGCTGGCTTGGGCCGGGCCAAAATAAAAAATCTGGCCGAAATGTACGGTTCGGGCCGGCCCGACTTGTGCGGGCCTCTAAGCCTGCCCATGTCCACCCACGTAAAACTCGGGCTGGCCGACGGGCCGGCCCGCCGGCCCGAGTTATTTTCTTGTGTAGCTTGTTATTTTGTTCCCGACAAAAATTGCTTAGATAAAACCTTAAACCTTTTAACACAAACTTCCAATTTCCAATACATTGATACCGATACTTGTAAATATGTAACATTGCATAGTGCATTACAACTTACAAGTTACAAACAACAATAATAATAAAAAAAAAGCTGAATGAAATCAACCAAGCAACGGTGGAAGAAAAAATGTTAGGGTTTAATAAAATATATTATGTAAAATAATTATATATATAAGGGCCGGGCCAGCCCGCAGGCTAAAATGGCTACCCATACCCGTCCCATCAAAATCCGGGTCGGACCGGGCTCAAATGGGCCAAACTCGTTGTACGTACCCGTGTTTTTTTCGGGCGGGCTGGACGGGCCGGCCCGGATTTGCACAGGTCTAGAACTCATAATACTCAAAGGAATCAAATCAACGTACTACGAATAAAAGTCATCATCTCATATAACATGTATGTATGTATGTATGTATAACTCGTAATCAAAAGTCAATGGACCGAAATAGGGTAACAAGGTAATAACTTGTCCCTTCCTCAAATCATCACGAAATCATCCAAGTAATCAAATCAAAACATGCTCGAGCATTTTTACTTTAGAAATCTCATTCAAATCATGAATGCTTGTATATTATTTAAAAAAAATGTCCAAGCTATATTGAACACGAAGGTACCTCCTAGAAACCCGACCATGGGATGAGCATGGCAATCACAGATCAGGTGAGTCCACGTCAATCACGACAATAGTCGGCCACTAAAACGGCCCGCTCAGATCATGTACTAGCATGATCCGCCTTAACCGAGAAGTGTAGAAAATTATAAAAACCATAATAAACGCTGACAATGATGCCGCCGTGGTCATAGACCACTGAATAAGTAAGGCGTAGTCCTATATAGTAATATACTAAATCATCTCTCATGTGTATATAAATGGCAAATGCCGTTCGAATCAAATATCAAGTAAGTCACTCCTCCATAAAGATATCCCGTAAATAACATCTCTTTAAATTATCATAACTCAAAATAAACACATAATGCCTAAGGCCAAGTCGACTCAAGTCATAAATCTCAAAGCTTCAAATCCGTAACCACATAAATTAAATCATGCCCCATAAATATATCAAATATCTCATAAATAAAAAAACCAAATATGTCCAACGTCAAATCCATAAATATATACGTATCGACTCATTTCTTATAAAACATCTCAAAGCATATCTCGTAAATAAGTAATCAAATGCGTCAAATCATGCATGCAATAATATAACGACTTAAACTTAAATCATGCTCATATAAAAAGCTCACAAGTACTTGCCTCGATAAAGATGACTCATTAGCTCGAAGCCAAAACGATAACATCAACTAACTCGTCAAACAACATAATTCCAACTCGAGTTCGGTTTCACTTCTCCTAGGGTTTGTCCTTAACCCATTATCCAACCGAGTACGTACCTAGAATTTCCAACTACGCATATTATGTTCTAATATTCCAACTCATACTTTAATATGCATATATTCATATCCAAGAGTTTCGAGTTTGAAGATCACTTACGTAGCGTCAAAAGACGAAAGTCGATCGACGGTTGTCGAACTTCGACTTGATAGACCCTTCCCGAACGTATTTTCGAACCTAAACAACATAAATAAACAAGTTTAGCTTAATAAAACTAAACTTGGGTTATAAAACGTAACAATAATAAGTATAGATTAAAACCCATAATTAAAACTAGGGTTATAAATTGTAAATATATTTTCTGAGGCTAAATTATGCAAAACTATAAAACTGGGCAATTTTTGTAAATTAAAATATGGGTTAAAAACTGTAAATGATTAATCAGAGGGCAATATTGCAGAATTACAAAATATGGGCTATTTCCGTAATTATAGGTTTTGGGTCAAACCTGTAATTAAACAAATAGGGGGCATAAACGTTAAATTTATAAAACTAACAGGAAAGTATGTAATTAAATCTGGGAGCTGCTGGCGGTGCTTCTGGACGGCACTGGGTGGCGAGGCAATACTTGTCCGGCGTCAAGGGCTCCTCGTGAGGGTGTCTCCGGAGAGGATCGAAGGTGTTGCAGAAGGAGATCGAAGATGGTGGTGGGCGAAGAGAAAAAGAGGGAAGAGTGAAGGGGTGGTTGTGCTCCAGGGGGCGCCTTCTCCGGCGAGTTCGAACTTGGAGAGGATGGTGGCGGTTGTTGTCTCCGGTGGCTGCTCGATCCAAAAGAGGGAATGTGGGAGGAAGGAGGTGAGGTGGTGTGCCGGTGCGAGAACAGAGGAGTGCAGAGGAGAACATAGGGTGTAGGTGGTGGGGGTTGACGGAGATTGTAGAAAGAGGCTCGAGTGTTGGGTGAGGCTGGCGTGGGGGTGAAAGGAGGAGAGGAATGTGTTACAGTATGAAGAAGAGAAGAGTTTTGGAATGCTAGAGAGAGGAGTTGAATGAAAACAATGCTCATCTTATTTCTGTATGTGTATTGTGCTGACTATTTATACACATGCTCATGAAAGAATAGCAGAAATCTGTTACAATCGTGTGGCTCTTAATGCTTCACCTATATTATATCTAGGATGTGCATAATACTGCATCACTAGTACCAACACCCCCCGCAAGCTAGCATGAGTAATCATGCCGAGCTTGGATAGAAGAAGATTCTGTTGAGCAGAAGGCAGAATCTTAGTCAAAACATATGCAACCTGTACACGAGTAGGGACATAACGTAGCTGAAGTAAACCTTCCATTATCTTGTCACGTGTAAAATGACAGTCAATCTCTATATGTTTAGTTCTCTCGTAGAAAACTAGATTAGAACCTATTTGAATTGCGGAATTAGTATCACAAAGCAATTCAATAGGTTTAGGTGGATGTAGGCCCAGTTCCTGCAGGCAAGCGAACTAACCAAGTAATTTCTACAGCAGCATATGCAAGAGCTCTATATTCTGCCTCAGCCGAGCTTCTTGAGACCGTGCTTTGTTTCTTCGATTTCCAACTGATAGGAGATCGACAAAGAAAAATGACATAACCCCAACCGAACGCCTAGTGGTTGACCATGCAGCCCAATCTGAATCAGAATAGGAAACCAGTTTAGGTGCATCACTACCATTAAGTAGAATTCCATCGCCAATAGTTCCTTGCAAGTAACGAAGAGTATGAAGTAGAGCATCCATATAAGTTGTACAAGGATTTTGCTTGAACTGACTGAGTGTTTGAACCGCAAAACAGATGTTATGCCGCGTATTAGTCAAGAAGTTCAGTTTGCCCAATAAACAATGATAAACAGTGGGATCAGAGAGTGAAGTTCTAGAGTCATGAACCAATTTAATGTGCAAAGGAAGAGGAGTGCTTGTAGACTTTACTGTAGATAAATTAGCCTCTTCCAAAATCTTAATAGTGAACTTCCTTTGGGTGAGAGCTATTCCAGAAGGCAGATGAGTAACTTCTAAGCCCAAAAAGAAATGAAGTAGTCCTAGATCCTTGATACAAAAAGTAGTGTCAAGAAACTCTTTTAGACGGTCAATCTCAAACTTACATGATCCAGTGATGAGCAAGTCATCAACATAAATGGCGACAATTGTGATGTCCAGTGAATGTTTCTTGATAAACAATGAGTAATCATTCTTACACTAGACAAAATCTTGAGTTTGTAAAGCTGTAGTAAGACGATTAAACCACTGTCGAGATGCTTGCTTTATACCATAGAGTGACTTCCTTAGTTTACCAACAAGAGAGAGTGGATTATCAATGTCAGGAGGAAGTTTCATGTATACATCCTCATGTAATTTTTCATGGAGAAAAGCATTGTTCACGTCTAACTGATGAAGAGTCCATGATTTAGAAGCAACAATAGCAATAATACTTCGAATTGTGGTCATCTTAACAACAGGCGAAAAAGTCTCATGATAATCAATGCCTTCTTTCTGCATGAAACCTTTAGCAACTAGGCGAGTTTTGTACCTTTCTAAGCTTCCACCGGCCTTAAGCTTGACCTTAAAGACCCACTTGCACCTAATAGGTTTCTTACCATGTGAAAGTGGAACTAAGTCCCAAGTGTGGTTATGTTGAAGTGCCTGATACTCAACATTCATGACCTTAATACAGTTAGAATCAGAAGCAGCTTTTTGATAAGAAGTTGGCTCAACATAGGTAGTCAATGATGAAAGAACAGCATGGTGAGAAGGAGGTAAAAATGAAGAAGGAAAGATACCTGGAGTTGGCGAGCTTGAACTGTATGTGCAAATGAAATCTTGTAAGTAGGATCGTTTAGTTATAGGTCGAGAGGACCAGCGAAATGGTTGTGAAATATGAAAAGGGGTAGTATTTGATGAAATTTCAAGAATCTGTGGTTCTAAATCAAGTGTATGTGAGGAAGACAAAGTGGTTGCTGGTGGGGTATTGTCAATTGAGATATGAAGAGGAGGAGTAGCAGCGGAAGCAATGAAAATGGAAGAGTCAAAATTGAGAGATGGATGAGAAATAGGAGTTGGTAAGGTGGGCAAATTATTGTGAGGAGAAGAAAGACGAAATGGAAAGATTGTCTCATGGAATACAATGTTTTTGGAATGTAAAATCTGTTGGGTATGAAGAGTAAGTACCTTGTATCCCTTTTTACCAAAGGGATAGCCAAGGAAGACACAAGGTGTAGCTCGTGGTTGAAAATTGTCTCGATAGTGTGAAGTGGTGCTTACATAGCAAAGACAACCAAACACACATAAATGGGAGTATTGAGGAGGTTTACTAAAGAGAAGTTCATAGGGAGATTTGTGAGCAAGTATGTGAGATGGAAGACGATTGATGACGTATGTGGCTGTGAGGATACAATCTCCCCAATAAATGAGAGGGAGATTTGCTTAGAAGAAAAGGGATCGAGCTACTTCCAAAAGATGCTTGTGTTTGCGCTCAACAATGCCATTTTGTTGAGGTGTGTATCGGCAAGTGGTTTGATGAAGAATGCCTTCCTTAGCATAGAAAGAGGAAGCATTGGATCCAATAAATTCCAAAGCATTATCAGAACGTATTGTTTTAATTGAATGCTGAAATTGGTTTTTTATTAAGGCAATGAAAGTTTGGAGGAAACACATCCCTAGAACGTTCCAACATATGCATGGACGTCATATTTGGTACACTCGGAGCTGATGCAGTTAAGATGTGAACCATGGTGGTCGGATGGTTAGATAGTCCTTGCATGGCGCCATGCAACGTAAGGGTTGCAAAAATTGTTGAAGCATATTCTTGTATTTCCTTGTAATTGGCTCTAGCCCTTGTTATAGGACCTTGTGTAGGGATATGTTCTTGTGTAGGGTCTTGTGTAGGGATATCTCCTTGTGTAGGGTCTATAGAGGATGGTCCTCCATCGGATGAGGTGGTTGTTTCCTTGAATCTTATATATGTCCTTTTAGCCTCCAAATATGCCTAAAATCATCTTAGCACAAGACACAAACGGGAGTAGACATTCTTTGATGGAAATAAGCTCTAGCAAATATGTAAATGCCTAAACCCATGTAAAACTACTAAAAACACATGAAAACAACACTATAAAAGATAGCATAAAAACATGCTATTAACATTCTACTAGTAGGTGTAAACTTCTTGACGTTGGTTTGGGTTGCCATAACCTCGTGGTTGTTGGAGGAGACTTTATTTGCGTCCTCGACAGTTCGGAATGTGGTGGTACGGTAAAAACCTCTCGGTTGACACGACAACCTTCTATATATGGTGATAACATGATTTATCGACCTGTTTTAGTCATGCATTTAGGTAGATTTTCCCTTTCCACATTCATGTTTTAGCCTTAGTTTGTGTCATTTATGCTTGTTTAGTTCTACTTTGCAAGAATAGATGTCTACATACACTATTTGTGGCTTTGTATGTGATTTGGCACATTATGGAGCTAAAACGACGTATTTGAGGATCAAGTCTCGAAGTGGATGCATTGGAGCAAGCATACGTGCAAGGGAAAAGGCTAGGAATCAAGTTAAGGGCATGAAGGAACGACCAAGGAGCCATCTCGTCCGAGATCCACCTATCTCGGTCCGAGATGGAAGCTTCTGTTGCAATATCTCGGTCGGCATCTCGGGTGGCATCTCGGATGACTTGACCGAGATCCATGATGCTGAAGATCGAAGACGAAATCTCGGCCCCGATCATGACCATCTCGGCCGAGATCCAGACCGAGATTCTTCCCTGAGCATTTTATTTCGTTTACGGGCTTTTTCCTTTTCATCCCAATGTCTTTTAGCTAGGCTTTTAGTATAAAAGGAAGTATTGGATTCATTCCAACGTGTGTTGGGTTATACCCATAGTGCTTATTGGGGGCCAGAGTTTGCCCTAGAGTGGGAGCCTTCTCCTACCCTGCCGTTTTCTTCTTCATCATTTTTCTTCATAGTTTAGGTTAGTTTAGATCAAGGTTTCGCACTTTCGCATTCAGACTTGTTGGGAAGGGATTGTTGATTTGAGATTTGAGAAGATTGCAAGTTTTCATTCATTCGAAGTTGAGTTATTTTTCTCCCTTTTGTTATTCCTTTGTTTGTCTTTGGATATGATTGTTATTGGTTAGATCTTTGTAGTTCCAAGGTAGATTAGGGATTTGTTTATACCTTGAACAAAGAGGAATTGTTCCTTATAATTATTTGAATCGCTTTAAATCCTATGAAATTGTTTGGTTTTTGGCAGGTTTAGAGTTGATTTAAACCACTTCAACCTATGTAGGAATTGAGTCGTAATCAAGATATTTCTACTTAGATACATAAGAGAACTTGTTACTAGGTAATAAAGGTTTAAACTTTATTGGATAGAATGTCATTATTCCTTCCTTTGAGGCAATAATTCCTAAGATGTAACTATAGAGGGTTATTGTGTTTCCTTAAATGAAATAATAAGGTTCATTTATTTATTTCTCCCTCTTTACCTTAAAAGCAATAGGTATTAGGCTGCAGACCTTGTATTCTTGAGACGACACTGTAAAAGAACATAGATTTAAGAAACAATCATCCCTGTATGCTTTTCAAATCGTATGTGAGAGCCCTTTTCCTTTCGGACCGAGATCGGACCATAGCCGAGATTGGCTTTGGCCCGAGATTGGCCTTTCCGCACCCGCGGGCTTGACCGCCGCCCCTGCGGCTCAAGGAACCGCCCCTGCGGTTTCCGGCGGCTACAGCCGGTTTTGTTGACTCTTTGACCATGCTTTACCTTCTCCTTTCCTTTCTTCTTAAGCCTCTTTTGTGGCTCGTGAGCAAGGGTTTCCATTCCTTTCCCCAGCCTTACGTCCTTCTTGCTTCTTCCTTCATCTCCTTGATCTTGTGTGTGAGTTCTCTTAAAGTTTGCAAAGGAGTTGTGGTGTGGCTTTGCTGAGATTGTTCCTATGTATGTTTGCTGAGCTTGTGATGCCAGCTGAGAGTGTGTTGTGCTTCCCTTGGGTGATTCCAGCAGTTGAGGTGAGCATCTTGCTTCTCCTTTCTTTCCTTCTTTCTTGTTCTTCCTTCCTTAGCTTAGGATTAGATGAATGAATCATATAGTGATGTTGGAATATGAATGTGTGTGTATGTATGTGACTATGGAAGAGAGTAGACGTGAGTTGATCACGTGAAGAGCCAAAGAGAAGCCGCGAGGTTTCATTCTGCACTGTCGCCGCCCCCGCGGCCAGAAGTCACCGCCCCTGCAGAAGACGTGTTGCAACACATGCGCCGTGCCTGCTTTGCCAGTAATCTTTGTCACCGCCCCCGCAGCTGAGCGTCACCGCGCCCGCGGTTGCCTGCATGCTGCCCCAGCGTCCTTTGATCACGCAGGTGCGTCTTGTCCCGGGACTACCTATAGTTAGGTAGTTCCTTTCCTTCCTAGTATGAGGGAGCTAGTATCATGCTAGGTATCGGTTTATGATGAGTATGATATAGATATGCCGGTTATGGCCTTGAGGTTATGAGTTGGATATGATCCCTTATCCCTTGAGTCTAGGTGTGACCCTTTGTGTGATAGGATTGTGATATATATGTGTGTCTTGTATAGGCTGTGTTATCCTCTAGTTTGGAGTGGACGTTTCTGAGAGTGGTTCGTAGCGAGATACTCCTGAGATCGAGGTAAGTCCATAGGACTTACTTAGCTACTATCCTTATATTGGATGTATGCTTGAGTGGTGTGTGTTATGTGCTTTATAGCATGTGTTATTATTTGGTCACCGACCTATGTTATATTGACCGCCCATTGTAGTGGTTGTGATAACCTTTCCCTTTCATCCCGTAGTGGAGTCTGGGAGGTTCTCTGTAGTCAGGCCAGATCTTGTATAAAGGAAGGCCCCTCACCATTCCCACAGGGTACACGAGAGGTGTGTTGATACTACCCCAGCTGGTTAGAGTACTTAGAGGCGGGGATTATATTCCTCGTGTCACCTATCTTCATATATATATATATATATATATATATATATATATATATATATATATAAAATATATATATATATATATATATTATATATTATATTATATATATATATATATATATTTTTTTATATTATTTATATATTATATATATATATATATATATATATATATATCTATTTATTTATACGATTGAATGATTCAACTTATTAAAGATAATAAACCGGGTAAACTTATTAAAGATAATAAACGGGTAAATGTTTGATATCATGCTGAAGTGTTTATCATTTCTGAGGTGTGTTTGTGCTTTAGCATCTTCTTATATATGTGTATAGTTAGCTAACGGTTTCATACCGTGTTGTAGATCCCTCGCAGGTTAGGAGAGCTGCGGAGTGATCCGGAGGGGTGATCTGCTGAGGGTTCTGTACACGGGGCATATTCGTGGGGTTTTTGAGATTATCATTATTGTACGGATTTCAGTTTGACTTTGTACTCAGCAATACTCTGTATTATCCTTTTGACATGTATATATATATATATATTATATTAATATATATATATATATATATATATATATATATATATTATATATATATATATATATATATATCAGTTTTTATGTTTTGTTTTAATCTGTTGGTGCCTTGTTGTAAAGATTCAGTGAGGTTGTTGTCAGGCTAGGGCTAGGATCCATTGTGAGATCCTAGCCCAGTAGCACTTCGAGTCCTACGGATTCGGGGTGTTACAAAGTTGGTATCAGAGCCCAGGTTGACAACAATGGCACTAGTAATCTGCAATAAAGTTCGAATAGATAAATAAACAGAACCCGAAAGGGGTATGACTTTTCAAAAGATTTTGGTTTTAAAATGAGTACAAATGTTTTGGGTTATCGTGTACGTGAGCCATCACCCTCTGAAGATCTCGACAATACACATATATAGATATTCTGTTGTGATTGATTTGATACATACATATGGCATATATATAGCCTTCTAAGCTAGGTTTACGTCCTCTGCAGATGGTTCAACTAGAGTCTTACCTGCAGCTGGGCGAGGTAGAGGTAGAGGTAGACCCCCTCTAGGCGAGGACGAGGTAGGATACCTGCTGATGTTTCCCAGGCAAAGAGAGATCCACGAGGAGGTTGCTGAGAGCGCCGTTCCTGAGACTGGGAACGGGGCAGCTGAGGGACAGGGGGACACAGAGAGCCCAGTCTGGCGAGTCTGATCGTGTCTCTATGGGTAGTCAGAGTTTCAGGCTTATATCAGACGTGTTGAGGAGGCTGCCAGAGCCGGTAGGCGTGCCCCAGACTTACAAGCACAGGAGGGACCATCTGAGAGGTCCCACACTGTTACTCAGGTACCAGCTGTACAGGTACCTACTGCTGAGATTGTCAGAGTACAGAGGAGCATAGAGGGCCTAGACCAGATACCTGGTTGAAGACATTCCATCAGATGGGTGTACCCCCTTTCACTGGGAAGGTGGGGTTGGAGGTTGAGCTTTGGATCGGGCATGTAGACTCAACTCTGGAGTCTATTCGCTGTCCAGCTGATAGGCAGATTGAGTTGGTACAGACTTTGTTCAGAGAGCTGGCACATCACTGGTGGAGGTCAGTACGGGTCAGGTTACCAGCTATGACCAGATGAGGACCTTGATCGAGAGCGTTTCTGCCCTGACTCATTGAGGAAGGAGAAACTGCGTGATTTTGTTGAGGCCGGATTTGAGGATGTGCCAGTTTCAGAGGCCATCAAGAGATTCCAGGAGGAGCTGACTTTACTGGGTCCAGCTGCACCTCCTGTTGATCAGCATGTTTATCTGTTCTCTCGACGATTGAGGGATGGTACCGAGCCTACATGGCAGGTTTTCACTGTGAGTCCTTGATGGACTATGAGGACAGAGCTGCAGATTATGAGAGAGAGAGAGGGATGGACAAGGAGAGCTTCTCAGGCCGGAAGGTTGAGAAGAGACAACGTATGGGCAGGCCAGTGGTACTGCTGGAGCTGCTAGTGTTGGGGGTAGTCAGAGACGTCAGGGTCGTTCTATATCTGCACTAGCTACAGAGATGGGACGACAGTGTTTTAACTACGGAGATCCCGGGACATCTGAAGGCCGAGTGCACGAGGCATTGGTGACGTGTTTTACCTGTGGTCGACAGGGTCACAGAGCCGTTTATTGCCGCCAGGCGGAGCTGCATCTCAGCAGGGTTCTTCTCCTGCCAGTGTAGCGGGAGGTGGCCAGAGGCCACCTTAGCAGCAACAGCATACTCAGGGACAACAGAGATTCCCAGATCGCCCTACGACTCAGGGATCTGTTCCTGGCCGAGTAGAGGCAGAGGCCGTGGTGGGGGCACACTGATACTAGAGGCCCACAAGGTCGTGTTTTCGAGCTGGAGTGCAATGAGCCAACTGCACCTACTGCTACAAGTACCATTTTGATTCATGGTTTACCTGTTAGAGTTTTATTTGATACTGGTGCTACGCACTCTTTTATTTCTGATGCCTGTGTAGAGCGTCTTGGGTTAGATATAGTTGAGGGGATGCCCTTTATTATAGGGTTACCTGATGGTGGTAGGGTCAGAGGTACCCGTGAGATTCACGGTTGTCCCATTTCTGTAGAACCCGTGTGTTACTAGTTGACTTCTTTCATGCCACTAGATGGCTAGACACTCTGCAGTTCTAGATGCAGGTAGGAGGACTGTTACCCTCTCTACCGAGTTAGGCCAAACAGAGGTTTTCCGAGGTTGGGACCTTGGAAAGGTAGGCACAGTTATCAGTGCTATACGGGCAACTAGATTGATTGCACAGGGTTGCGAGGCCTTCTGGTGTTATGCCATGAAGGAGGGGGAGAGTCCAGCATTAGAGAACATTCCAGTTGTCTGTGAGTTTACTGATGTTTTTGCTGAGCCGTCCAGTTTACCGCCTCAAAGGAGTGTGGATTTTCAGTATCGAGTTAGAGCCTGGTACGAGACCCATCTCGAAGGCTCCATACCGGATGGCGCCGTCGAGATGCTGGAGCTGAAGAAGCAACTCGAGGAGTTGGCTGAGAAGAGCTTCATTCGCCCTAGTGTGTCCCCATGGGGAGCACCTGTCCTCTTCGTACGGAAGAAGGACGGATTCACTGAGGTTATGCATAGACTACAGAGAGCTGAACAAGGTGACCATCAAGAACAAGTATCCAATGCATATTGATGATTTGTTAGATCAGCTACAGGGAGCTACTGTGTTCTCCAGGATTGACCTGCATTCCGGGTATCACCAGCTGAGGGTGAGGGAGCAGGATGTGCATATGACAGCGTTCCGGACCAGATATGGCCACTACGAGTTTGTAGTGATGCCATTTGGCTTACGAATGCCCCAACCGTCTTTATGGAGTTGATGAACAATCTTCATTGACTTCCTGGATCAGTTTGTAGTGGTTTTCATTGATGACATTCTGGTATACTCTCGCAGTGGAGAGAGGATGCAGGACATCTGAGGACTGTATTGCAGGTTTTGAGGGATAGAGAACTTTATGCTAAGTTCTCTAAGTGTGAGTTCTGGATGCCAGAGGTAGCATTCCTGGGTCATGTGGTTTCAGCTGATGGGATCAAGGTGGATCCAACGAAGATAGAGGCAGTAGCAGCATGGACTACCCCGACGAACGTCAAGGAAGTACGTAGTTTCCTTGGCCTAGCCGGTTATTACAGACGCTTCGTGGAGGTTTTTCTGTGATCGCCCGTCCACTGACGAGTTTGCTGAGGAAGACTACCAGATTTGTGTGGTCTGATCAGTGCAGGCAGAGTTTTGAGGAGTTGAAGAGGCGTTTGACTTCTGCTCCTATTTTGGCACAACTAGAGGGTACTGAGGATTTTGTGGTCTACAATGATGCATCCAAGCTAGGCTTGGGATGTGTTTTTGATGCAGAGAGGCAGAGTTATTGCTTATGTGTCTCGACAGCTGAAGACGTATGAGGAGAACTACCCGACTCATGATCTGGAGTTTGGCAGCGGTAGTTCATGCACTGAAGATCTGGAGACATTCCCTATATGGTGCTACATGTCAGATCTTCACAGACCATAAGAGTCTGAAGTATATCTTCACGCAGCGGGAATTGAATAACGCCAACGTAGGTGGCTTGATTTAGAGATTTTGTACCATCCAAGGAAGGCGAACGTGAGTCGCCGACGCCTCGAGAGCAAGCGATTGCGAGGCTGACAGTTCAGCATCAGTTGCAGAGAGATCTATCTGGTTAGAGTTGGACATCTAGTTTCCTCATGAGGATGCCCAACTGCGTACATTAGAGGTCCTTCCTTATCCGTTGGACGAGATCGACAGAAACAGGAGACCTGCCTGACTTTACAGAGGATTAGAGATAGGATGTCTCGGGATGAGGTCACCCCAGTTTCTGCTTGGAGCAGATGGAGTTTTGAGGCGCAGCGGTCGCTTCTGTGTACCCTGCTGATACAGAGCTGAGGCAGAAGATTTTACAGGAGGCTCACTGTACACCTTACTCGGTACATCCAGGTACGAGTAAGATGTATCAGGATTTGAGACGTTCATATTGGTGGGGAGGGCTGAAGCCCGATGTAGCCAGATTTGTAGCTCAGTGTGCGACCTGCCAGCAGGTCAAGATCGAGCATTTCCGACCTGGAGGTGAGCTCCATCCCCTTCCTGTTCCACAGAGGAAGTGGGAGGACGTCACCATGGATTTTATGACCGGATTGAGGCGGAGCCGGAGCTTTGATGCCATCTGGGGTTATAGTAGACAGATTTAACGAAGACGGCACGTTTCATTCCTATCAGGGAGACGTGGCCGGTGAGCAGATTAGCTGAGGAGTACACTAGGCAGATAGTGAGACTCCATGGTGTACCGAGACGATCGTCTCAGACAGAGATGGGCGATTTACTCGAGATTCTGGCAGCAGATTCAGAATGCCTTGGGACGAGTTTCACTTCACGACTGCGTTTCATCCCCATCAGTGGTCAGTCAGAGAGGACCATTCAGACCCCCGGAGGATATGCTGCGAGCTTGTGTGTTGGTTTGGGGACAGGTGTGGACGGATCATCTCCCACTTGTTGAGTTCTCCTACAACAACAACTGACGTACATCTATTGGGATGGCCCCATATGAGGCACTGTATGGACAGAGATGTCGTACCCCGTTATGCTGGGATGAGTAGAGCAGAGTCAGTGGTTTAGCACCTGATTAGATTCAGGATGATATGGCTCGGGTAACATTAATTAGAGAGCGTATGCTGACTGCACAGAGCCGTCAAAGTCTTATGCTGACAGGAGGCGTAGACCTCTAGAGTTCAGGGTTGGAGCCCATGTGTGGCTGAGAGTGTCCCCGACACGAGGTGTTAGGCGTTTTGGCATTAAGGGGAAGTTGAGTCCTCGATATGTCGGACCGTTCGAGATTCTGGATCGAGTTGGGAGCGCAACTTACAAATAAGCCTTGCCTCCGAGATTAGAGGGTGTTCACCCTGTATTCCATGTGTCTCAGCTGAGGGAGTACATACCAGATCCGAGGCACATTGTGAGTTATGAGGATTTGGTGGTTGAACCGGACGCACATGTTTGTAGAGCATCCTATTGCAGTCCTAGAGCGAGGTATGAGACGCTTGCGTTCGAAGGACATCCCTATGTTGAGGATACAGTGGTCGAGACGAGGACCCGATGAGGCTACATGGGAGACTGAAGATAGTATCCAGAGGAACTATCTAGAGTTCTATGCAGAGATAGGTGCACGCAGTAGGATCACCGAGTAGATCTTAGTACTAGCTTGGTGAGTCTTATCTGCTTATATGCTTATATGCTATGATGTGTTTATTTCATGCTAGCTTTGATGTGATTATGATCTTATTAGATCCAGTTATGCTAGTATGATTTCATATTTATAGCTGGAGATGGTTCTTCCCTCCATGCTATTGTGATACGTTTAGGTTTAGCTGGAGATGGTTCTTACCTCCATGCTATTTGATGGACATAGTAGTGTTCCATGCTATTTTGATGGACATAGTAGTGTTGGAGATGTTCTCCCTCCATGCCTTTCTGTTATGGTTATGTTATGGCTAGAGATGTTCTTCCTCTATGCCTTGTGCTGTGTTTATAGTTGGCTAGAGATGGTTTCTCTAGGCCCTGGATAGTATAGGTTGCAGCTGGAGTTGATGATTTCCTCCATGCTTATGTTTGAGGTTATAGAGAGTGTTACCTCGGCTTCTGAGTCCGAGTGGTTTTAGGATCTTGCAAGTTTCGGGACGAAACTTGTTTTAGGGGGGTGAGATGTGGGAGCCCTTTTCCTTTCGGACCGAGATCGGACCATAGCCGAGATTGGCTTTGGCCCGAGATTGGCCTTTCCGCACCCGCGGGCTTGACCGCTGCCCCTGCGGGTTCCCGCCCCTGTAGTTTCCGGCAGTTACAGCCGGTTTTGTTGACTCATTGACCATGCTTTACCTTCTCCTTTCCTTTCTTCTTAATCCTCTTCTGTGGCTCATGAGCAAGGGTTTCCATTCCTTTCCCCAGCCTTACGTCCTTCTTGCTTCTTCCTTCATCTCCTTGATCTTGTGTGTGAGTTCTCTTAAAGTTTGCAAAGGAGTTGTGGTATGGCTTTCCTAAGATTGTTCCTATGTATGTTTGCTGAGCTTGTGATGCCAGTTGAGAGTGTGTTGTGCTTCCCTTGGGTGATTCCAGCAGTTGAGGTGAGCATCTTGCTTCTCCTTTCTTTCCTTCTTTCTTGTTCTTCCTTCCTTCGCTTAGGATTAGATGAATGAATCATAGAGTGATGTTGGAATATGAATGTGTGTGTATGTATGTGACTATGGAAGAGAGTAGACGTGAGTTGATCACGTGAAGAGCCAAAGAGAAGCCGCGAGGTTTCATTCTGCACTGTCGCCGCCCCCGCGGCCAGAAGTCACCACCCCTGCGGAAGATGTGCCGCAGCGCCGTGCTAACGCCGTGCCTGCGTTGCCAGCAATCTTTGTCACCGCCCCCGCGGCTGAGCGTCACCGCGCCCGCAGTTGCCTGCATTCCGCCCCTGCGTCCTTTGATCACGCAGGTGCGTCTTGTCCCGGGACTACCTATAGTTAGGTAGTTCCTTTCCTTTCTAGTATGAGGGAGCTAGTATCATGCTAGATATCGGTTTATGATGAGTATGATATAGATATGCCGGTTACGGCCTTGAGGTTATGAGTTGGATATGATCCCTTATGGATCCCTTGGGTCTAGGTGTGACCCTTTGTGTGATAGGATTGTGATATATATGTGTGTCTTGTATAGGCTGTGTTATCCTCCAGTTTGGAGTGGACGTTTCTGAGAGTGGTTCGTAGCGAGATACTCCTAAGATCGAGGTAAGTCCATAGGACTTACTTAGCTACTATCCTTATATTGGATGTATGCTTGAGTGGTGTGTGTTATGTGCTTTATAACATGTGTTATTATTTGGTCACCTCCCTATGTTATATTGACCGCCCATTGTAGTGGTTGTGTTAACCTTTCCCTTTCATCCCGTAGTGGAGTCTGGGAGGTTCTCTGTAGTCAGGCTAGATCTGGTATAAAGGAAGGCCCCTCACCATTCCCATAGGGTACACGGGAGGTGAGCTGTAGATCCCTCGCAGGTTAGGAGAGATGCGGAGTGATCCGGAGGGGTGATCTGCTGAGGGTTCCGTACACGGGGCATATTCGTGGGGTTTTTGAGATTATCATTATTGTACGGATTTCAGTTTGACTTTGTACTCAACAGTACTCTGTATTATCCTTTTGACATGTATATATATATCAGTTTTTTATGTTTTGTTTTAATCTGTTGGTGCCTTGTTGTAAGATTCAGTGAGGTTGTAGTCAGGCTAGGGCCAGGATCCATTGTGAGATCCTAGCCCAGTAGCACTTCGAGTTCTACGGATTCGGGGTGTTACATCGTATATGCTACGTGATATTATATAATCCTGAGTCCAATTGTATAAATAATGATCTTGAACCCTTGGGATCCATTTTTGTTCCCTTTAATTTGATTATCTTTTGTTTTATTTTTTTTTTAGAAAACTGCTCTTGATTGAAGGTGACATTCAATTGAGAGCAACCCAAAACCTTTTCAAAAAATTTTTGATTCTTCTTTTCCTTATCTTTTCCAACCCCCTTTCTTATTCTATATTTATCCTATATTTAATCACTGCTGCAGATTAATCCTTCCAGTCTTTGTGTTCGACCCTAGAATACTTCTCCTACTTCGTACGATCCATACACTGTGGGTTCGTTGCTATTTAGGGGATTTATTACAGGTTATAAATTTAAAACTATCTCTTCCTAGTTTTGTTATCTTGTGAATCTCTATCACTATTGATAGAGATTTATAGGGGTGCAAAACCAGCGAATATATGGGTTAACAAATCTCTTCATATTGGTATGGGTTTCAACGACCCTTCGAATAGAGGTCGGGATGTTTCCAAGAGATGGTCTAAACGGTTAGACAAAGTTTTCATGTCTGGTGATGATAGGAGCATATGACCTGAAGCTACGATCCGGAACCTTCCCCCTTGTGCTTTGACTACAACCCTCTTCTCCTACAGTTTCACCCGATACGTCTTGTTGATAAATTTCGTAGGCCATTAAGATTTGAAGTTGCTTGGCTACAACACCATGATTCAAAGAATGTGGCTAGTTGTTCTTAGGTGCAGACCGGAGACATTAACTTGCAACGGGCGTTGAATTTGCTTAAAGAAAGATTGGTAAATGGAACTTTGAGCAATTCGGTAGGATTGACCTTAAAAATTAAAAATTCTACGTAGAATGTCTACGGTCCAACCCGAGTTGGATTCGAACTTGTCTCAAGGCCTTCTTGACTTCAAACCTCAACTTTTGATAGAGCTCGATAGTGTTCTTGAACAAGAATAGGTCTTTTGGCTTCAAAAGTCTCGTGAAAAATTTATTATCGAAGGGGATAGAAATACCGCTTTCTTTCATGCAAGCACACCCATTCGCATGAGGTAAAATAGGGTGGATAGTATAATGAACGATAAGGGGATGTAGATCTCCGACCCTAACTTACTGAAGCCGATTGCCTTGGCTTTTTATCGGAATTTATTTTCTAAGGATCAAGACGGTCCTCCCTCTTCTAGTACATTCTACTCTAATTTCCCTATTATTCTACAATCCGATCTTTTAGTACTTTGTAATCCTTTATCTGACCAAGATATCAAGATTTTTCTTTTTAAAATGGCGCCATTAAAGGTCCTTGGTAGAGATGGGTTTTGTGCTGCGTTTTTTCACCACTACTTGGACTTGGTGGGCTCGTCTGTGTTGGCTTCAGTACTTGATTTCTTTGTCTTGGCTACCATGCCCCGGGACTGAATGACACACTCCTTTTTTTGATTCCTAAAGGGACCAATCCAGATCACATGTCAAAGTCCAAACACATTTGTCTTTATAATGTAGTTTACAAACTCATCATAAAGCTTTTTGTTTTTCTGACTTTAAACATTCATGAAGTTTGTTGTTGGTCCGTTCCAGAGTAGTTTTATCCCGAGTCGGATGATCGAAGATAATTATGTGTTTGTTTAGGATTTGATATATTCCATATCAAATAAGAAAGCGGGCCACCAATGGTTGACAATGAAGATTGATTTGGAGAAAGCCTATGACATACTTTTTTAGGATTTTGTGGATAAGACTTGTGCTCTTGTCGGTCTCCCGATAATTTTGAAGGAATTGGATAAGTAGCTGCATTCGGTCTCCAATCATGAGAGTATTGTGGATTTGTGAAATTTCGGATTTGTTCATTCCTACTCGCAGGGTGAGGCAAAGGGATTCTATATCCTCTTTCTTTTTTTAATTTAGAAAGACTGAGCCATTCTATCCATAGACTTGTCGAAGAGGGTGAGCGGAAACCAATTAGGATTAATCGTTGTTGTCCTGCTATATCACATGTCTTTTTTTACGGACAACATTATCTTATTTCTCGAGCCTTCAATTGTGAATGTTAGATCAATTAAAAGGTGTCTTCAGGAATTCTGCTTGCATCCCAAATTGAAGGTAAGCTCTTTAAAATCACAATTGTTTGTTTCCCACATATTATTGGTTCTTTTAAGGATGCTATTCAATATGTTGTTGAGTTCCCAATTGTCCCTAAGTTTGGAAAGTACTTGGGTTTTCTTGTTATTCAATTCCGGTTGTCAAAGGATGGTTTTTATTGTTTGGTGGAAAAAACTAAACTCAAACTAGCTTCATGGAAGGTTATGTTACTAAGCTTTGCCGATAGGCTTACCTTTGTTAAATATGTTTTGAGCGTTCTCGCAACATATATATGCACTATTAAGTTGCCCGAGTCCATCTGTAATGATATTGACAAAGTGTGTCGTGCCTTCCTTTGGCGTGGTTCGGAGGACATAAGGAGTATCTAGTTGGTTTCTTGGTATGAGTTTTGTAAACCAACTGGCGTAGACAGACTGGGGATTTGATCTACAAAAAATGTCAACCTCGTGGAATTAAGTAAATTGGCCTAGAGGTTCTTACAAGAATCCAATAAGTCTTGAGCTGTTATTATCGCTGCAAAGTACAATATTCAAGGTTCCATATGATTCATGGATTGCTCATCTCCAAAAAAGGGTCTGTTATTTTACGTGGTATGATTTGGGTGAAAGAGGTACTACTTTCCCAAGGGATTAGGTGGGTTGTGTTTAATCGTGGTCTGTTATTTTACGTGGTATGATTTGGGTGAAAGAGGGTCTGTTATTTTACGTGGTATGATTTTGGTTGGATAATTGGTGTCTGGATAAGCCACTTTAAGAGGTTGTCACAGGTCCCATCGATGACATATGATGGTCTGAATTGCCTTTGATTATTGGCGAGGGAAACAGTTGGGTTTGGAACCAGTTTACTTCTATTCTACCAACGCACGCCTTTGTTCAAGATTACAACTTTACAAATTCACAAGTTTATGGGAGCTTATGAATTCATCGTGTGGGCTCATGAAGCGAATGACAGATTCTCATTGACATCTACATATTGGACTTTCCCAGAAAACATGGATGGGTCTTTTTTTCCCATTACGGGCCCTTAAATGGCTTGTGTTCAATCTCTCTATTACCGATATTCATACATATGGGTTATCTTGGAGTTGTTGGTTTGCTTTGACTGTGTGGTGGGCTTGGAAGTGGAGGAATTCATCGGTTTTCCGTGTCTCTACTACTCCTTCCTACAAAGCCATCTTCATTGTTGACAAGGTGAGAACTTTGTCTTCGGTTTCTTGTAGTGTTAAGGCTCAAAGTGGCAATATTGTTAATGTTTGGTCTCGTTTCTCCTGGACCTTGCCGCCTCCGGGATGGTGTAAGTTGAATACTGACATAACCGTCATTGCTTTGACGAGCTGTGTGGGTTCTGGGGGTCTTTTGAGAGATGAACATGGCCATTGAATGGGGGATTTATGTTTTATATTGGTCCTGCATCGGTACCTCTAACTGAAGCGTGGAGTTTATACATGGGGTTGTACTATGCTTGGAACAAGGGTATACGACGTCTTCTGATCGAGATCGACTCGGCTCTTGTTGTCAATATGGTTGGCCGAAAAATCCCGACTTCACATCCTTTCTTTAGCCTGGTTACGAGATGCCAAGACTTCATGTGAAGAGACTAGACAATCCAATTTTGTCACGTTTTTAGAGAACCAAACTCTACTATAGATCATATTGCTACGCTTTCTTTCAATGTTCCCATTGGTTTTCATGTTTTTCATGTTCCTCCTTCTAGTTTAATTTCAATCCTGAAAAACGATATATGGGAGTAGAGATCCTAAAGCTAGTCATTTGTTAGCTTCTTTTGTATTCTTGTTGAATAAATTATGGGTGAGTCCACGGTCTTCCTCGTCTCCATTACCAAAAAAAGAGGAAGCAAATATCAATAGAATCAACTAAAAAAATGTTGCTTGGTAAATAAATGATGGATTGTGGTGGGTTAAATATGTTAACTTTATTGTGACAATAAATATAGGGATTACAAATACATATAAAGATTTTTTTTCATAAGATCAAATCTAAACTATTCTATATAAAAAAGATAATTTATCGATATTCTCAATATTTTCATAGTAATTAACATTGAAGACTGAAAATCTCCATTGACATTGAACAAGAAATACCTTCATCAACAACGATGAGCAAAGTAGATGAGTGATAAGAGTAGATTCGTATGCCGGTAGGTTGACAACAATATGTTTTGAGGTTCGGATCCTTAAGGATCGATAGGCTTTGATGTCATGATGAATTATGGTGGGATAAAACTGCACATATACTATTTTTATTGTGATGCTTTATATAGGGAATTACAAGAGAATAATAAAGATCTTCACGCAATGATAATCGTTATAAATTTATAAGCTCGTAAATCTATAACTAAATTTATAAGCTCGTAAATCTATAACTATTTTTGAAAAAAGATTTTATTCAAGCAAAAAATTTTAGAATTGTAGTGGTTTGCTATTTTCGATCCTTCAAGTATATCACTTTTGTCCAACTTCTTTAGTCAAGCTTCTTACTTTGTTTGGTGTTGCATGCGTTATCACAAACTTGCAAGCATGTTTTTGTTATGTCCTCTCCGGTGAAGCCTATTCAAAATCACAAGTAAATCGTTATATAAACATGTATAGATACAAAGTTAATATTGAAATTAAAAATCGTTAAATGAATCGTCAATTTCTTAGTGGTTTATATAAAATATACAAACAAACATATATTAATCATGATAATTGCTAAGAATAATAGTTATTATGAATCCACGTAACAAGCATACCTTGTTTCTCTAAACCTTTTAAATTGTTAATGCAATTTGAAAATGCACATTCAGTTTTGCACACTAAATGCTCATCTTGTCCTTCCACGGACAAAGAAATCCCTTTGTCTCTACAAGCTTCATAACAATTTTTAAGGCAAAACGGATTAGCTCCACATGTAAGGACACACTGCCCCGCACACTTGACTATTATAAAGAGGCTTTCACCGTTTGAGGGAACAAGAATTGTGGAGATGATCAATGAAATGACGAAGATTTCTTTTATAGTCATTCTCTTTGTTCTTATAGTCTAAATTTTTTTCAAGAGAAATTAGCAATGATTATGTTACAAGTGTGGGTACAATTGTGTTATATACTATTCGATGTCCTAATAAAGTACTTAGTATCATTTTTGTAACGCCCGGAATTTTATTAATTTTATTCCGGACATAGAGCACTTGATAGTTATTCCGTAATCCCGAGACGCCGACAGCCGGGATTTATTCCTAAGAAAAATTCTGAGTCAATAAATCCCGAGCCGACTCGTCGTTTTTCCTCTTTTTTCGCGTTCCGACCCTTCGTTCCGGGTTAAAAATGCGAAGGGGTCATTTCCGACCCCTCGGTTCGGGTGAGGGACAAGAAGTCAGCTGACCCCTTGATCCCCACACCCACTTTTCAGACTTTGTCTTCCCTCTCTCCTCCTTGCCTCCTTTCTCACGTTAGTTTTCATTTCACTCTCCACACTCATCTCCTCTTCCTCTCTTTGCTCTCTTCTCTTCTCCCTTGGTGCTGAAGATCTGTTGTGGACTGCTGAAGGTGATCTCAAACTGTGGTAAGCTCTCCCTCTTCCTTCCCTCTCTTCTTGCTTCTCTTTCCCTTCTTCTTCCTTCCTCTTTCATCCATGACCATGGATGAAGCTTGGAGAGGTTTTTTACTCAACCCTTGTGCATGTCTAGGTTCTTAGCTCGTTTAGGTCAAGGAGAGGTGCCTAAGACCCGTGGTGGGTGCTTGGAGAACATCCAGCAAGAGAAGAAGGACTTTGGAGCAAAGGATCCAAAGTCAAAGATGAAGAAGACGACGTTCTGCACAGAATCCGCGGGGCGGCTCCTAGCTCCGCGGGGGCGGCTCCTGTGTCCGCAGGGGGTGCCAGCTTGACTCCGCGGCTGGGGTTTCAGCAACAGTAGGTCCCTCCTCTCCTTCACTCTTCGTTCCTTCCTTAGTTTTGTTGTTGATTCATGTAGTAGCATGCCTAGGATGGCCTAGAGTAGCTTGAGAATGCCACTTAGTGGTTGTGAACCTAGGAGCCTTAAGGCTCGATTTAGTTGATGGATATGAGCATGTTGGAGCTTCTAGGCTAGCTTGTGCCTCTTTGGTTGAGGATTTATATCTTGTGGATTTATGAATTGTTGTGGGCTATTTCATGTGTGGAGAGTGTGTGGTGAGTACTTGGGACCTAGGATGCATTTCTAGTTTGAGGGTTAGGTGATCTTGCATAGATCACTAAGAGTGAAGTCTAAGACTTCTTGAGAGTGAGTATGTATTGATATGCATATCTCTTGTGAGCAGGTTGTGGGCTTCCTCCTTAAGGAAGCAAGAGTGTGGTGACTTGGGTTTGGTGACGAGGTAAGTCTCCGGACTTACTTAGCTCGTATTCTATGTATTAGCATTGATGTGTGTTTGGTGGTGTGTGTTTATGCTTTTGTTATGACAATGAAACCGGTAATTAGGACCACCGACCTTATATATGTTGGCCCAAAGTGTATGATAACGGGCGGTGACATCAGCTGCCTAGCCCTGCGGGAGGTCTAGGAGGTTCTCGGCGACGAGTCCGGCGGGTTAGATGGACGGGTGCATCCGTACCATTCCTTTCCGGTAAGGGACCGAGGCGAGACCACGGTGGTCTCGTGTCACAACCGAAGTTGAATTAGAACGGGATACGACTTAATAATAAAAAATAATAAACCGGACTTGTGTGATTCATGTTTTGTGTTATGTATGTGTTTGTGCCTTCACCGCTTTTCTAATGCTTCGAATATGAGCTAACGGTTTTAAACCGTGTTGTAGATGACTTGCAGGTTAGGGACGCCGCCGAGTGAGGTGGAGGAGTGGACAGCCGGGATACGACTTAATAATAAAAAATAATAAACCGGACTTGTGTGATTCATGTTTTGTGTTATGTATGTGTTTGTGCCTTCACCGCTTTTCTAATGCTTCGAATATGAGCTAACGGTTTTAAAACCGTGTTGTAGATGACTTGCAGGTTAGGGACGCCGCGAGTGAGGTGGAGGAGTGGACAGCCGGGGTCTCCGTACATTATAGGACGGGGATGTTTTGAGTCATGTTTCATATTGTTGTTCATTGATGTTGTCGTACGTTTAGACTTCGTATGAGGTTATGTTGTTTTGAGGACTCGGCTGAGTTTCCACGTGGTATTCTTACCTTTCAGTGTCTCGTATACATTATAAACGTTTTCGAGTTTCGCCTTTATTTGTGCCTTGTTGGAAGGTCCGGTGAAATTGTTGTCAAGCTAAGGGTCGGGACCCATTGTGAGGTCTTGCCCGTAGCATCCCGAGTCCCGCGGATTTGGGTGTTACAATTTTTATATATAGAATGATAATTAAAACATTTTAATTGTTAATACGATGAACATGATTTAACTTTGTATAATGTAATCGTGTGTATTTGGTATAATATCATGATATAAAAACAAAGGAATTGAATTTTTGTACATAATTGAGTGAAGACATTTTGTTTAGAGACATCAATTGAGTAAAAAGAAGAATAAAAGTTTACCTAATAAAAATGAGCTAATTTATTTAAACATTCCAATATTTTTAGAATGGTTGATTCATAGTATATTCCTCTAATAGGTAATTTATAAAATTGTAGTATGAAATATTGTTGTTCACACTTTAGTTTTTCTAAGGGACGAATATCTAAGGAATATCGAGATTACTATATATTGTATATATATACATACATACATACATACATACACACACATACTTTCACACACACACATACATACATTCATCCATACGTATGTGCATACATACATACGTAGATACATACATATATACATACACACATACATACATACATACATACACACACATGCATACATCCATCCATACGTATGTACATACATACATACATACACACACACATGCATACATCCATCCATACGTATGTACATACATACATACATGCATACATACGTACGTACGTAGATACATACATACATACATACAAATATACGCATACATACATACATATACATACATACATACATACACACACATACATACATACATACATACATACATACTTACATACGTATGTACGTACGTACGTACATACTTCATACATGCATACATACTTACGTACATACATACATACATACATACATTAATAAATAGACATACATACATACGTACATACATACATACGTACGTAGATACATACGTACGTAGATACATACGTACATACAAACATACATACATATATACATACGTAGATACATGAATACATACATTGATAGGTAATGGAATCACTATCAATTTAGGTAGTTTTTAGAGTCCTTTTTATGTTTTTGAGTCATATTGTGTTGCTAATACTTTGATCTAGATGAAAAAGTCTAAATGAAGGAAAAGAAGGTATGAGCAACACTTATGAGTTGAAGTAAAGCGACGGAGACAAGTTTGTGGTGCCACACTGCCCCCGCGGAGTAGTGTCACCGCCCCTGCGGCGGCACCATGTCCAGTGCCGCAGTCAGCGCATTCACCTGCGCCGGAAGAAGCTTGTCACCGCCCCTGCGGCCACCTCTGGCCGCCCCTACGGTGACAACCCTGAAGACCCACGCCGAGTGCCGCAGCCAGCGCCTTCGCCGCGCCCCAGAAGAGACTTGTCACAGCCCCTGCGGCCGCCTATGGCCGCCCCTGCGGTGACTCAACCTGAAGAAGCAAAGCCAGCGCTCTTGCCTGCGCCCTTGCCCGGTCCTTTGAAGCCGAAGATCCAGTGTCACCGCCCTGCGGTGACCCTGAGCCGCGCCTGCGGATCTTCATCAAAAACGCCACGAAGTTGAAGAGTCAGACGTTCAAAGAGCATTTAAAGACCCGCCCCTGCGGGAATGCCAAGCCGCCCCTGCGGCCACGAGGAACATGGAACGTTTTTGCCTAAACCGCCCCTGCCCCACCCTTGGCCGCGGGTGCGGGTTAGCGTCAGAGGACTTTACTCCGGCTATTTTCGTCGCTTTTATGGTCTTAATTGTGGCTGTTTGCACAACCTCTTTACTCATTCTTTATGGTGGCTATTTGCACACCCTCTTTACTCTTTTTTAATGCATTTTGTAGTATAAATAGAGCCCTTGGCTATTGCTAATTTCATCTCATTTTACACATAAAACTCTATATTTCTAGTGTCTTTTGTAATGAGTTTCTAAGCTTCCTTTGCTACATTGGATTGATTGAAGCTGCATTACTATTTGGTTGTGAGTTCTTCTAATATAAGTTTAAAGTCATTATCCTTTGTGTTATTTTCCTTGATCTCTCACTTATGTTTGCATGTCTTTTATCGCTTAGATTGATCACCTTAAGTGTACTAATGCATGCAAAATGCTAGGATTAATCGATTCCGGGTTCGGGTCCTTAATCTAGTAGTAAACCCATAGGTAAAAGCTGGTTGTGATTATCTAAGGGAAAGAAAAATAACTATAAAGAAAGATTTAACGATTTGTTTTATCCTTCTTTATATCTCTTTATCTTTATTAGAATGCTAACTTGTGTTTTAATCTTGTAGGTCTACGGATTAATAAACTAGTTAAGTTGTGGTAATGCCGGTCGGCTTAACACATATCTACGATCAAGATGAGAACATCTGTGAATTACTTATAAAAACAATCAACCAAGTAATATGTATGCTAAGATCCAACCTAGTATAGTTCTTTAATCAACTTTACTATCACCAACTTTCTAATTGTTTTTGTCTTGTTTTGCTAAAATCCAACCCCCCCCCCCCCCCCCCCCCCCCCGTTAAAATCAATAATTAAATTTGATCAAAACTTGACCAAACTCCCTTGGGTTCGACCCTTACTTACACTATACAAATCGGTTAAGTGTAACGTTAGAATTCTACTTTGACTAAAAGCTAAAAGACAACGACCATACGTTTTTAGCCTCGTCATACATACATACATACATACATACATGCATATGTACGTAGATACATGCATACGTAGATACATACATACATACGAACATACATACATACATACGTAGATACATACATACAGAACATACATACATACGTACGTAGATACATACATACATACATACATGCATACATACATACATACATATATACGTATACATACATGCATACATACATACATACATACATACATGCATACATACATACATACATACATACATACATGCATGCATGCATACATACATACATACATACATGCATGCATGCATGCATGCTACATACATACATACCATACATACATACATACATACATACTAACTTACTTACATATATACATAGATACATACGTACATACTTACATACATATATATACACATACATATACATACACATACACACATACACACACACATACATACATACATACATACATACATACATACATACATACGTACATACTTACATACATATACACATACATATACATACACATACACACATACACACACACATACATACATACATACATACATATACACACACACACACACACACACATATACACATACACATACACATATACCTACGCACATACACATACATACATATACGTAAGTAGATACGTACTTACGTACGTACATACTTACATAGATACATACATACGTAGATACATACGTACATACATACACACAGACATATATACATACACACATATACATACACACATACATACGTGCATATATACGCACATACATACACACATACATACGTACGTACATACATACATACGTACATACATACATACATACATACATACATACATACTAATAGCTGATAGTATCACTATCATAAAGACCTAGTCTAAGCATGGTTTTTGAGTCATATTGCTTGTATTTGTTGCTATCTATGTAAATCCAACTAAGGAATCAATCATTGAAGAGACCAAGGGATTTAGCAAAAAGATCAAGAAAGTGAAGGAACCGAAGAAAAAGATCAAGGAAGAACACTCCCTGAAGCAACACCACACAAGCGGCTCAGTCCCGCTGCACACGAGGCGACAATACATCTTCACACCCCACCGGCAAGCACCGCCGCACCCACGGCCTCAGTCCCGCAGACCACGATGCTTCACCTTCCCGCACCCGCGGCCTATCCAAGCCGTACTCGAGGTTTTTTCTTTTGCCAAAGACAAAGAGTCGTTGAGTTGTTTTTGTCTATGTCTTATTTATTTACATGGTTGAAAAGTGCATTATACTAAGACTATTTTGTAAATTGAAAAATTGGATGTGTTTTGTATTTTTTTGTGATCTTGTTGGAAGGTCCAATAGTGAATTTGTTGTCAAGCTAAATCTGGGGAACCCACGGTGTGGTTCATATCCTAGTGACACTTCGGGTTTTCAAATCTGGGGTGTTACATAAAATTTTTTTGCAAAGATGTGAAAATGTGTTAGTGGTGATGCATCAAACGAGTTTCGACTCATGCAATTCGGTATCCTATATATTATTTTTAACCTACTTGTGGCCCACCAATATTACACTTTGCATGTCCCATCTTTCTGTTAAAACCCTCATAAAGACCTCTTACAATGATCGTGGTGGACTTTGAGAAAACTTCGAGAAAACTTCGGTATCCTATATATTATTTTTAACCTACTTGTGGCCCACCAAATCGGTATCCTATATATTAGTTTCACTTGATAGGTGGTGGACTTTGAGAAAACTTCGACAAGCTTATGGTAAGAACTTTTCATGTATGTTGAGCTTGAGTGGTTATTGATATATGTCCACACACATCTTGTTAGATTGAGAGCAAATAGATTATGATTGAGCGGTTTGGAAGGTTGTGATTTATTTTTTATCCTCTTACAATGATTGATGTCATGATGACATGTTTTGTTATCTTTCTTTTCCACCTAGTTGAGGAATTACTTGTTTTGCACGTAATTTGGTGTATGACATGATCTTACTCGAGGGCAAGCAAAGTTTAAGTATGGGTACTTTATTGAGTGTCAAATGTAACATCATATAATCTTTAGAATCATGCATTTCATACACCATTTCTTTGTTATACCTCACATTTTGTATAGAAAGTTAACTCTTTTCCGTATTTCAACATCTACCTTGGCGTTTTTGTGTTTCAGTCATTTCCAGTATCATTTGTCCGGATATACGTTCCTCCCTGAAATTAGAGCCGGAAAGAAAACTATTAATTACTATGGAACATGCACATAAAGTCCCCCGAAGAAGTCCCGAAGACATGATCAAGGATTAGAGCAATATCGCATGTCAAATAGCTTGTAAGATAGCAACATAAGCCGTCTTTATGCCGCTTGGAGCCAAAATTCACCATATGATTGTTTTGCAATGATCTAGTCCAACCTAGACCCAAACCATAGACACACTAAAATATACACATGTGCGCGTGTGCTGACACACACACACACACACAAGTGTGTGCGTGTGTGTGCGTGTGTGTGCGTGCGTGTGCGTGTGCGCGTGTGTGTGTGTGCGTGTGTGCGTGTGCAATATATTCACTTACCTTTTATATGATTGAACAATATAACATATTTATTGAAATATTTTAATTGTATTTTTATACTCTCAAACACGTTCATTTTCCTAAACGGAATATACCGTTCTAGAATTTCAAACTCTGGTCCATAGGACCTCCCACTCATCCTATTACAAATTTGATAAGTTTAAAACTTTTTAATTTACATTCTAAACACCACTATAGAAGTTGATTACTTAATTTGTATATATTTTTCCCTACAACTACAAGTACATACTTTGTAACAGTTGTTACGGGAAAAATTTTCTTCTAACGACTATAACACATTTGAAACGGTCGTTATAGACAATTTTATGCCGTTATCCAAAAACTACCTAAATGTGGCTAAAAGTTTGCCATTCAATTACAATTTACCCATCTTTCTAAACAATTACAAAATTACCTATGCCTCTATTTCCCTTCCCCCACAACCCTTATTCTCTCTTCTCCCTAACCTTCGTCTCCTTCCCCGCAACCCTAATTCTCTCTTCTCCATATCTTTCGTCTCTCTTCTTCCACCACTCGAAGAACGAGAATTCCACCGCTCGAAGAACCCTTCTCCCTATCTTTCGTCTCTCTTATTCCACCACTCGAAGAACCGAGAATTCCACCACTCAAAGAAAGATCACTTGAAGAAAGAATTCCACCACTCGAAGAACCGAGATGAAGATGATCAAGTTGAAGAAACATGCAGGGGGATTATTTATAAAACCATAATTTCGGCTACTTGCCGTAGCCAACCTGAATCGGAATGGCCACCTTCAATGGCGATGAAGCGGCAAAGTTCTTTGGTTTCTTCGGTGCAGTTGCAAATCTCGTCTTCTCCCCGGTAAGTCCCTCGATATCCATCCTATTTTCTTTTAATCCTCTCGATTATTTGAGGTCTAGGGTTTTCAATTAGGGAATTTTCGATCCGAGGTAAAGAAAATGATTTCTTGTTCAATTGCTTGTTTGAGGCTTGCATAATAATTAAGATCTTTTATTGTGCTTTATTGTCTATTTTTTTGAGGAAAGAGAAAACATTTTTCCTGTGTTGTTATGTCTGATGAGTTGATGCGCTGAACTAATTAGTGTATGTTAAGACTATGATGATGTAATCAAGTATGATTCATTGTGAGTAATATGTTGTCAAAGAGGGGAAACCTTGTAAGGAGTGAGATTTTAAAACTGATTAGTTGATTTACCAAACTAGAGATATGGTTTCTTTGGGGTCTTGAATTATGGATGTAGATCTCTCAACTAGCAATATTCACATACATAATGTTTAGTTTGACCATAGATGATTATGAATCTTATCTATGATAAAGAATCAGACTTCCATGGAGATCAACTCTTCCAAGGTCACTTTTTGCTAAATGTTAATATCAAGCCCTTTAGAAACAAGCTTTGAAGTCTGCTTGATGCATTTGAATATTTGTTGGATGACAAAATGCAACTTTCTCTTTGTTAGGGAACCTAGATTGAACTTGGTTTTGACTTAAGGTGTTTACTTAAATATGGTTAATTTTGGTTAGTAGATCACAACTGCACAAATACCATGACCATGTACATTGTTATAAGCATGATTTAGTGTTTATACAATTTTGTAAATGATATCTATACGGAGTATTCTTGACAGGGAATGCAGTGTACATTAATCAATCAAAACTTGGAATCATTCATTATACATTTATAGCTTATGGCCTCCAATTGGGAAGATTCAAATGCCATTGATAGCACCTTAAACAAAATCCAAGGGACCTATTCCATAACTTGGACCTAGATCGATCGAAATGCACATCTTGTAATGATGTACTTTCTTGTGATACCAATGTTTAACTTTGTGTCCTGAGATTTCGTTGAGACTTGCTGTATTGATATTTAGTAAAACCACTTCTTATATTCTTCTCATGTTTTGATTATGAGATGTCGGTATATAGCCTCATGTATGCATTTGTCGGCAAAAATGAACTCATACTTCCTATCATCTCAATTATTTCATTAATTCTATCTATAATTCGACTTATGTTGTGTGCAGCACATGAGCATCCCGTGCCTTAAATTTCGTCTTTTTGTGTGTTTTGTAGTTACACGACTACGTTGTTATTGCAGCCTTTGACTGCCACTATCTTGGTGTTGCATTGGTAACTACAACTCCATATCATCTCATTATATTATGGTTTTTGCTCATGTGTTGATTACTTGGTTTAGTGTCCTTGCAATTATTTGATTTAGATTATTGTCTCTATTTTTCACCTTCATATAGGAAGATTTTTGTGCAGCAATATGGAGAGAAGATCTCTGCTTCGATGCTCTAGCTCGGTATTTACTAAAAGAGAGGTATGAGTTCTTATTCCTTCAGCTATGTTGAGGTAGTTTTTATTATGAGAAACTTTTTAATTTAGATTATGTGGTTGTTATTCTGTCCAGAGTTAATTCCTACTTGAACTGGCCTTTAGACTATACTTTGATGGTAATTTACTGTCATTTTTTCATAAACGAGTTCTGGTTTGTCTAATTATAAACTTGACTCTATATATGTTAAGCTGTTAACTGATTGTTTGAATCTACATGAGCAAATTTTGTCTTGATGTTACTCTTTTTCTAATGTAGAAATCCGAATCTGAGTTGATATATCAGCTTTAGTTTTTTATTTCCCGGTCTAGATGTTACTCTTTTCCTGTTACTAGGCCAATGCTAAACACATACGATAATATGAACATGTGAACCTGCGATTGATAATTTAACTTCATTTTTGTTTTTTCAGGAGAAGGTTGCTTTTATTTTTTGCGTGGAAGACAGAGCTCTGTTCTGTCAAGATTGCAACCAATCGATTCACTTGGCCAGTTGCCTTGCTCGAGGCCATCAGAGGTATCTAGCTACGGGCATTAGAGTGGCTTTGGACTCAAAATGCACAAAGGAAGCTAAAAAGAACTGCATCGATCCATCCAATCAAAATGCACAACAAATCTCCATTAAACCAGATGTGAACCAACCTGCTACCATTCCATCTCATGCATGGCTGTTGATGATATGCTGGAGTTTTCTGAGCTTAAATCTGTCAATAAGGTCCTCAAAAATCTTTTAGGCAAGTCTCAATTGAACAATGATTATTCCAAGCAGTGACCATAAAGTGCTATCGGTTGTTATGCTTCTAATCATGCGATATGCTAGCTGGTAAGTTATTGGGTTTAATTTGCTATATTAAATTCATCGTCCTATAATATTTTAGGTCTTCGCGTACCTGCTTGCTTAATTTGCTAGGCTGAACTGAGGAGTTGATTGAGTTCTCTTTTCCTTAGTTTATGTATTATCTGTTATTCAGTTATTGGGTTTTAGTTTTAGGTGGGGTCTCAAAAATTTTAGATGTGACTGAGGACATTTGACAAGGAAAGGTTCAGCTATTGTTGTTACAGTTTTCTTATAATTGCTTTAAACTATACCCAATGACTAAATTTAATTTTGGTTGTTTGTGATAGTTGTGGATGATGGAGATAGAGAAGTTGGTTTTATTATGGCAGCTCAGGCGTATGGCAAAACAAAGAAATGGTAATGAAATATGTGCAAAATTACTCAAATACAATCAACACTCATTTTACCTCTATACAATAGTAGTTTCTTAGTTAAATGCTATGCGTGTAAAATTAGGTTTGTTCCCTTAATTAAGAAAAGAAAAAATAATGATCTTTTTGCCTTCTACTGATTCATTATCTGGAGAATCAAAGAAATATTAATGCAGGGCTATTTGATACAGTTATAATGACACGTATGTATCCTATAAAACAAATTTTTATTTGTTAAATACAATGCAAATAAATATGCTTTTTAATCGTGAACTCCATATGCACATATGAGTGTGCCTGGGTGCTTTTAATAGTTCAAAAGTAACAAATACTTAGCTAATGATGTTCATGTGATATGATAGCTGGTAAGTTATTGTGTTTTAGTTTTGCTGGACTGGGCTAATCGAGCCAAAAATATTTTAGGCCTTCACGTATCGACTTGCTTGATTTGCTAGACTAAATTGATGAGTTGGTTGAGTTCTCTTTTTCTTAGTTTATGTATTCTCTTTTATTCGGTTATTTGGTTTTAGTGTTCGGTGGGGGGCCTAGATTTCAGATGTGACTGAGGACATTTGACAAGGAGATGTTCAACTATTCTTGTTCAATTGCCGTATAATTGCTTTATGTAAGAGCCTTAGTCTTTAGGAGCCGAGCTGGGATGTAGCCGCCCGGGGTCCGGGTGACGCCCCTGCGGCTCGTCCAGTGATCCACCCCAACGGCCAAGGAACCCGCCCCTGCGCGTTTCATGCGGCTGCAGCCGACTTTGTTGACTCTTGACCCGTGCTTTACTCTTTTTCCTTCCTTCCTTCTTAGCCTTTCCCTTGGCTTGATGAGCAAGGGTTTTTCATTTTCCCAGCTTTCTCACGTCCTTCTTGCCTCCTTCTTTCTCCTTGATCTTGTGCTTGAATTCTTCTTGGTTTGGAAGAGGATTTGTGTGGCTTTGGTGGATGTTGATGTTGTGTTTTGTGGCTGAGCTTGGGAGCCAGCTGAGAGTGTGGTTTTGATCCTTCCTTGCTGCCTAGGACCACATCAGTGGTAAGCTTCTTGCTTCTCCTTTCTTCTTCTTTGATTCCATTCCATCTTCCTTAGCTTAAGATTAGATGTTCTAGGTGTGTATTGATGTTAGAATGTGTATGTATATGTATGTGTTTGGCTATGGAATGAAGAAGACGTGATTTGATCACGTGAAGAGTGGAAGAGAAGTCGGGAGGCTACATTCTGCAGCGTCGCCGCCCCTGCGCCTCAGCGTCGCCGCCCCCTGCAGGACCTTGTCACCGCACCCGCACCCGGAAGCCTCCGCCCCTGTGGCCACAGTCACAGCGGCCGCGCCAGCGTGCCTTCGTGCCTGCGCCTGCTGCCTTTCCGCCCCTGCGTCTTTCCGTTCCGCAGGTGCGTCTTGTACAAGATCTACTTAGAGTAGTATTGATCCTTTCCTTTCCTAGTATGAGCGGGTTAGTAGCATTCTAGGTATGTGTATGAGGATAGAATGATGATGAGTATGATATCGATATATGCCGGTTATAGCTTTGAGGTTTAGTTGATTATTGAGGTTATTAATTGGATATGATCCTTATGGATCCCTTGGGTCTAGGTGTGACCCCTTTGTTTGATAGGAGATTTGATATCTCGTTATGCCTTGTTTTAGCAGTGTTGTCCTCTAGTTTGGAGTTGATCGTGTGAGACTACTTCGAGGTTGAGGTAAGTCCATAGGACTTACTTAGCTACCATCCTTATATTGGATGTATGCATGAGTGGTGTGTGATATATGCTTGATAGCATGCATTGTGATGATTACCGACCTATAGTTTAGTGATTGCCCATCGTAGGGCTGTGACAACTTGCCCTTACATCCCGTTGGGAGTTTGGGAGGTTCTTTGCGGACAGGCCATATTTGGAAGTGGGACGGGCACCTACCACTCCCTTAGGGTACACGGGAAAGTGCTACCAGATCACCACTACAGCTGGCAACATCCCGAGAGGCGAGGGTTATATTCCTCGTGTCACATTTATTCATATTCTGATATATATACGATTTGAGTATTGGACGTTATAAAGATAATAAACCGGGTAAATGTGTGATAGCATGATGATGTGTTATTATTCCTTGATGTGTGTTTGTGATGATGTATTATGTTATATATGTATGGTTAGCTAACGGCTTTATACCGTGTTGTAGATCCTTTGCAGGTTAGGAGAACTGCAGAGTGATTCAAATGGGGTGATCCGCTGAGGGCTCTGTACACTAGGGTTATATGCGAGGGTTATGGGATATTTTATGATGTATAATACACGTTTTGATTGTACTCAGCCGGCCTTGTATACCTTTTGATATGTATATATTTCAGTTTGACGTTTTAATCTTAATCTATTTGTGTCTTGTTGTAAGATCTAGTGAACTTGTTGTTAGGCTAGGGTCAGGATCCATTGTGAGATCCTAGCCCATTAGCGCCCCGAGTCCTACGGATTTGGGTTGTTACAAAGTTGGTATCAGAGCCTTAGGTTGACAACAATGGTACTTGCAATCTGCAATAAAGGTCGAATAGATAAATAAACAGAACCCGAAAGAGGTCTGACTTTTCAAAAGATTTTGGTTTTGCAATGAGTACAAATGTTTGGGATAGTGTGTACGAGAAGCCATCACCCTCTAACGACCTCGACAGTAATATATATATATATATATATTATGTTGTGATGACTGTATATATATCTATACATATGACATATATATAGCCTTCTGATAACATGATTGACAAGCGTATTTCCTAAGGTCGTTATTATAAACTTATCAAGTTAAATCCGAACTTAATACTAACCAATGTATAGTGATTAAGTAAGTAAGGGTCGAACCCAAGGGAGTTTTATCGAGTTTTTATTATTTTAAATATTGATTTGGTAACAATTGGGGGGGGGGGGGATTTGGATTGAAATAAAACAAGACAAAAGACAATTATAAAGTTGGTGAAAAGTTGATTTAAAGAACTACACTAGGTTGGATCTTAGCATACACACTACTTGGTTGATTCTTTTTATAAGTTGTTCACTGATGTTCTCATCTTGATCGTAGATATGTGTTAAGCCAACCGGCATTAACACAACTTAACTAGTTATTTAATAAGGACCCGAACCCGGAATCAATTAATCCTAGCATTTTGCATGCATTAGTACACTTAAGGTGATCAATCTAAGTGGATAAAAACATACAAACATAAGTTAAAGATCAAGGAAAATAACACAAAGGATAATGAACTTAAACTTATATTAGAAGAACTTACAACCAAATAGTAATGTAGCTTCAATCAACCCAATGTAGCCAAGGGAACTTAGAAACTCATTACAAAAGACACTAGGAAATATAGAGGTTTTTGTGTGGAAAATGAGATGAAAATAACTATAACCAAGGGCTCTATTTATACTACAAAATGCATTAAAAAGGAGTAAAGAGGCTGTGCAAACAGCCACCATTAAGAATGGATTAAAGTCAGTGCAAACAACCACACTTAAGGCCATAAAGCCGACGAAAACAGCGGAGTAAAGTCCTCTGACGCTAACCCGCACCCGCGGCCAAGGGCGCCGCAGGGGCGATTAGTAACATAATATGACTCAAAACATAAAAACGACTCTAAAAACTACCTAAATTGATAGTGATTCCATCACCTATCAAACTCCCCCATACTTAGACTCTTTACTCGTCCCGAGTAAACAAAACATCAAACAAATCAGCACAAGTCTCAGGAAATATGGTGTAGTAAAAAGATGAGGAACAAAAGAGAAAAAATGACCAAAGAAAGCGAGAAAATGTGAGAAAAAAAAGAAAATTTGAGAAAATAGAAAAACTACCATCCTTATTGCTCCAAGAGTGACCTACCCGGACATCTTCCTTAATGACTCCCCTTCTTATGTCGCCAACGCCGGAAGGAGAACCTACACTCGGTATCGCTCATTTTGCCAAGGAGCCCTTTCGGGTTTTCACCTTGCCACTCTTTTTCTTTTCATGATGATCTCACAAAAATCTCACATCCCTCAAGTCCAATTTTGCACCAACCTAGAGTTGGTCGGACTACCTTCTTTTTGCCTAAACAGCCCTCTCGGGTTTTCGGTTTATCCAAGAATTTCTTGCCTTTTTCTCAATTCTTTGGCTTTTTCTCTCTCTTTTTTATTTTTTTTTTATTTTTTTAAAACTGAAATGACACATGAATTACAATTAGGATTTTTAAAACAAACTCAAATGACTAGAAATGCATGATAACTAGAAATGAATGATAAGTATCCTCCCCCATACTTGAAGAACGCTTTGCCTTCAAAGTGTGGAAATGAAAACAAAGACAATATGTGGAGAAGGGCAAAAGAAGAAGCTCACTAATGGGATGGTCCGGCTGGACCATCCGGACCGTGCTCCGGAGGATACGGGAAGTGGCTGAAAAATTGCTCCTGACGCTGGTACAAGCTGTCAAGGCGGGCCTGCTGTGCATCCATCTGAGCTCCGAAAGAGGTCTCAAAGTTGGCTTGCCAAGCCAACTGCTGATCCTCCACCCTCCTCCCAAAATCTGCCTGCCACGCCTGCTGCTGCTGGAGCATAGACGTCTGGTAGCCGGTCTGCCACACCTGATGCTGCGTGGTCAGAGCCGCCATTTGAGCTAGCAGACTGGCGTGTGTGGGTTCATCCTCCTGTGCCGCGGTGGGCATCTCCTCATCATCATCATGAATGGGTATGTGGTCCTCCTGTCGGACCCTGCTAGAGTTCGCCGCATGCCGCTCAATAACGGCGACCTGTGCTTGCCTCGGTACGTAGGGGTCGGCGGCAATGTAGAGATCGGAGAGCTCATTTCCTAAAGGTAGCGGCTGGGGCAAGTATGTGACGTGGCTCCCATCTGTAAAAGACAACCAGAAGAAGTTCTCACCATCCCTCCTCAGGAGCTTGCAGCGCCGAAGAAAAGCCTCGTCGTAAAATGGGATTGCTAACCCATCCTCCAGCTCGGTCAGGTCCATGACCTGCTCTACAATCAGGGAAATGATCCCACCTCCAACAATGTCACGTGGCTCATTCTTCCTAATCCGCTTCTAAGCGGTAAGGAAGAGGGTGATCTAATCCGGCACGTTGTCACATGCCGCGACACAAGCATAAAGCAGTGGGAGGTCCTTGAGGGCCACCTTGTTTTCCTCCTTGTGTCCACAGAAGACACACATAATAATCTTGGATAGGAGCCTCAAACAGGGGTGAGTGAATTTGTTGTTGTACTCACCCCCCGTTCGAAAGTCGGAGCCGGTAGCCGCTCGCCAAAACTCCACCAAATCTGGTGTAGGAGCTCCCTCCCACCATTCTTCCGAAGGGTTCTTAGAAACCCCGAAAGCCTCCTGTAGCTGAGCGAAGTTGACCGTATATTTCCTTTTGTTGAACTTGAAGGTGAGGCCGACACAGATGTGGTCCTCTAGCTCCATACTAAATGTGGCCACAAACTGTCTGGTCAGCTCAGGGTATGTTCGGGCACTCCTTCCCAGGAATTCCCGAGCCCAGCATGGCTCAGGAAAGATTGCATGCTTTCCAACATGCCCAACCGCTCTAAAGTCGGAATGTGCAAAAACCGAGTTGCAAAGACCTGTCGGTCTTGCACAATCTCATATCGAGCCTTTTCCCTATCAGTCATCTTATATTTTCGTGTTGCATCCATTCTAATCACAATTTCAATCAAAAGAATTAGAATTTCACAAAGGAAAAATAAGTGACGACCTTCTGTTGCTTATCCGCAGGGGCGGTTAAGCGTGGCCGCGGGGACGGTAAGGCGCAGACGCGTTTTGAAGACCCGCGGGGGCGGTGAGGCGCGGTCGCGGTGACAACGAAGCGCGGGGGCGGGCGAAGACAGCGGGCGGGCGAAGACAGTACGCTGTTGGCTACTCCTGTGGTGCATTTCCGGCGTCCGTTGGTGCTTCCGACGGTGGTTGATGGTGGTTTTGGATGGTGGTGAGTGGTGCTTCCGACGGTTAGGGTTTGTGAGAATGTGGTTAGGGGAAAGGTTGTGCAGCCGGAAGGAGGGAGGAGCAACCCGAGGTGGCGCAGGGGCGGGCGAAGGTGGCGCAGGGGCGTGGTGGCTGGGTGGCGCAGGGAACAGGCTTGACGGCGCTGGGGCGTGAGAGTTTCTGAGTGAGTGAGAGTGTTTTTTCGGGTGAGGTATGTGTGAGGAAGAGTGAGGGAGGTGAGTGGGTTAGGGATTTAAAATCCCGATCCTATTTTTTTCTTTTCTGGGTTAAACTGCAGGGGCGGTGTCTTGTCACTACGGGGGCGGTGACAATGGAAGTAGAGACGTAGGACCAGCGCTGGGTGCGGCGCTGTGATCGTTCGTCAAGGGAAAATCCGCGGGAGCGGGGGTCTATCACCGCGGGGGCGGTGATAGCTTTGTGCTTACGCTGGCTCAGCGCCGGGGGCGGGCTGGGAGCGCTGTGTCACCGCGGGGGCGGTGACATTGGTCCGCGGGTGCGGTTTTGTTGACAGAACGTCAGAACATCCTCTTCTCTTATTTTCTCAGGTTGCCTCCCGAGCAGCGCCTTTGTGTTACGTCGTTGGCCCGACATAAGGCCTTCACTTCTCTGCTTAGGCTTCCTCCAAGACCATCTCATCAATTGGATCAATCTTCACTCCCTCATGGTATAGCTTGAGCCTTTGTCCATTGACTTTGAAGATCTTGTGTGTTTGCGGGTCGTAAAGATCCACAGCACCATGTGGATGGACTTCGGCTATGACGTACGGACCTGTCCATCTTGAGCGAAGTTTTCCTGCAAAAAGCTTCAAACGTGATTGAAATAAAAGGACTTTGTTACCCGCTTTGAAGTCTTTTCGGAGGATATTCCGGTCATGCCATGCCTTGGTTTTTTCCTTGTATGATGTGGCATGGTCATATGCATCGAGCCTCAGTTCTTCAAGCTCTTGTAATTGGAGTTTCCGGAATTCACCAACTTCATTCATGTTCATGTTGCACTTTTTCACCGCCCACCAAGCCTTGTGTTCTAGCTCCACCGGTAGGTGACACGCCTTTCCATACACAAGCCGGAATGGTGACATCCCAATGGGGGTCTTGTACGCCGTGCGGTATGCCCATAAAGCATCGTTGAGCCTTAAGCTCCAATCCTTCCTTCCGGGGGTAACCGTCTTTTCGAGGATCTTCTTGATCTCCCGATTTGACACTTCCGCTTGCCCATTGATTTGTGGGTGGTATGCCGTGGAAACTCGTTGATGGACATGATACTTCTTGAGGAGGGCGGTGCTCGTCTTGTTGCAAAAGTGCGTTCCCCTATCGCTTATCAAAGCTTTAGGGATGCCGAACCTCGCAAATTGTTATCCTTAAGAAAAGTTGCCACAACTTTAGAATCATCAGTTTTGGTGGCCTTTGCTTTCACCCACTTGGAAACATAGTCCACCGCAAGTAAAATATAAGTATTCCCAAAGGAGTTAGGAAAAGGGCCCATAAAATCTATCCCCAAACATCAAAAATTTCGCAAAAATAAGTGATGATTGAGGCATTTCATTTCTCCTAGAGATATTATATTCTTTGACACCTATCACACACTTTACAAAACATAAGCGTCTCGAAAAATGTGTGGCCAAAAGAAATCAGCTTCTAGTACTATCCTAGTTGTTTTGTTAGCCACAAAATGTCCTCCACATGCTTCAGAATGATAGAATGATATGACAGATTGTACCTCGTTGTCCGGGGAACAACGTCGAATTACTTGATCACTACAATGTTTCCACAAGTAGGGATCGTCCCAAACATAGTGCCTAGCCTCGGCTTTCACCTTTTCCCTCTGAGCTTTGGTGAAACCTGGTGGTACTCGCCTCTGACAAGGAAGTTCATGAGGTCCGCAAACCACGGCTTAAAGGAATGGAGCTTATACAACACTATTGCAGAGTTTAGCCGCAGGGGCGGCCAGTCTAGCCGAGGGCGGGTTGCCGCGCGCGGCCTTGGCCGCGGGTGCGGATACACAACAGAGAGTTGTGTAAAAGGTGTCGTTCGGGAAACTTCCTAGGATGGCTTTTCCTTCTGCTGGATCTTCTTCCTCTTGTACCAACCGACTCAGGTGATCGGCCACAAGGTTCTCCGCTCCTTTCTTGTCCCGGATTTCTAAGTTGAACTCACTTAGAAGTAGGACCCAACGAATCAACCTTGGCTTGGTCTCCTTCTTAGTCATGAGATAGCGTAACGCTGCATGGTCAGTGTACACTATTACCTTGACTCCTAGTAAGTACTGCCTGAATTTTTCCAAGGCAAAGACCACTGCCAACATCTCCTTTTCGGTGGTAGAGTAGTTCCTTTGAGCTCCGTTCAAGGTCATCGACGCGTAGTGGATTACATGTGAGGCTCGCCCGTCCTTTTGTCCCAGGACCGCTCCTACAGCGTAATCACTAGCGTCACACATATTTTCAAACGGCTTCTCCCAATTGGTGATTAGATTATCGGGGCACTTGTGAGGCATTCTTTCAATCTGTCAAAGGCCTTCTTGTATTTCTCATCTATTATGAAAGTGGCATCCTTCTTTCAATAGTTCACACAATGGTGCAGAGATCTTTGAGATGTCCTTGATNGGAAGAGGTTCATCCTAAGGAAGAGCGCATCGAGGATGAAGAGCTGACGAAGGAGGAAGACGGATCGGACAACCTTATCCCGAGCTCGACCGAGATCATACCCATCTCGGCCGAGATTATACCCATCTCGGCCGAGATTCCTGTGCAGAAGGAAAATCTCGGCCTAATCTCTACAAATCTCAGCCGAGATTTCCTACATGGCTGCCCAAGATTTGCTGAAAATCGTCCCTGTGGCTTCCATCTTACTCGAGTTGCGCCTAAAAGCTCGAAGGTAGTGCCAAAGGAACCTCCCAAGGTTAGATTGAAGCTTCTCCCTGACCAAAAGAGCATATCGTTCAAGTATGGGGTAACCCACAAGACTACCCCATACCATCCTCCAATGTTGGGAAGAGTAGAGATCTTCATTCAGGACATGAAGAGAGTTTTCAAGAAGAAAATCTATGGGTCCTGTGAAGAGTGGTTGAAAGGACTGGATGAGCAGTCCAAGGTTTTTGATGTGAGCTAACACAACCACATAATTGGGTCTGGCTAGAGATCTTAAACCAAGCGCTTCTCGGGAGGCAGTCCGAGGTAAGAGTCTTTTGTACTCTTGTTTTTGTTTTTGCTTTTTGCTTTTGCGTTTCTGCGCTTTTTGTTTCTTTTGTCTTTTCAGGTTTTAGGTAATAAATGAAGAATAGTTGCTTGAAGGAGGTTGCACAACCGCTTGTTTCCACTACCACTTCCATTTACATGTGTCATATCACTGATTTTTACATTGTGAGTATTCTTTTTCACTTCTATTTATTCTTTACATTGAGGACAATGTGAGTTTTAAGTATGGGGTGGGATACCCGCAGTCTTTTAGCATGTTTCTTTTCTTGTCACTCGTTTTCTTTTAGCATGCATATAAAAAAAATATGTGCTTCTAGGAATGACATGACCCCTATGACGATATTGTGCTTGTGAATTAGCCTTTGATTGTTACTTTTGAGCTCAATTTGATTCATGGCATATATGGGATTTGAATACTTTACTTGAGTTTTGTGTGAATTATGAAAATTACCTTGTCTAGTTGGATTGAGTTTGGATAGTTAAAGCTTCATCATAAGTTCTTATACATTGCATAGGGATGATTTATGCAATTCGACTTCATTCTTCTTCTATCTTTATCATGCTTAACCCCTCAAACATGAAATTCATTGTCTCCTATCCGGGAATTAGGAATGTTTAGTTTGAAGGTGTGTGCTGAAATTGTTGTGTTGTGAATTGTTTGAAGAAGTTTGAAGGATGTGAAATGTGATGTGAAAAAGAAAAGAAAAGCTTATAAGGGATTGTTGGCTATGAAAGATGAGTAACTCGGTACCATTCACATAGCCGGGTGTTTGTGCCTTGCCAAAGTCTGATTGGTTTTAAAAACATTCCCTTAGAGTTGATTTCGTATGTGCATTTTGGTGTGAGGTACATGAAGGAAACTGAACACCAAGGTTTCGGCTACTGTGCACCAATGTCTTTCACTCAAGAAAAAAAAAGAAAAGAAAAGAAGAAAATTTGTTGATTATGAAAAGGTGGTGAATGTTGAGTTGAAAAGATGAAGTGTGTTGTTTCTTCTTCCCGGATTAGCACCACATGACCTAAAGAACATCCTACCCTTATCACGTTTCTTGGCCTTTATTTGCTAAGTCCTTTTGATCTACGTATACATGTATTTGACTTGGCAGGCTTAGACTTGATTTTCTCATGAAAATTAGATATTAGTAATTTTGATGATGAATGTGAAATTCCTGTAAAGTCTTATTATCCTTTTTATGCCTATTTCATTTGATCCTAATTGAAATATATCTTTAGCTATGAAACATGCACTATTGAGGGTGATCATAATTAAAAGCACTTCGTATTTTTGTTTTTGTTTTGCATAGAAATTCATGTTATCTTATCTTAGATTTACTACTTGCTTGAGGACAAGCAAAGATAAGTATGGGGTATTTTGATAACATGATTTATCGACCTGTTGCATTCATGCATTTAGTTAGATTTTTCCCTTTCCGCATTCATGTATTGGCCTTAGTTTGTGCCATTTAAGATTGTTTAGTTCTACTTTGCAAGAATAGATGTCTACACACACTATTTGTGGCTTTGTAGGTAATTTGGCACATTTCGGAGCTAAAACGACGTATTTGAGGATCAAGCCTCGAAGTGGATGCATTGGAGCATTATATTTTATTTGCAGGCCTTTTCCTTTTTGGAGCATTATATTTTATTTGCGGGCTTTTTCCTTTTAGGCTCAATGTCTTTTTAGCTAGATTTTTATTTTAAAATGAAGCCTCAGATTCATTTCAAGGTGTACTGGGAGTCGCCTAGAGATAACCCTAGAGGGGGGACCCGTCTCCTTTCCCTTCCCTTCTTCTTCTCCATTGTTCTTCATTAGTTTAGATTAAAGTTTCAGACTTTTATATTGAGTTTTGTTGGAAATACATTGTTGATTCGAGATTTGAGAAGATTGAAGGTTTTTAGGCATTGAAGTTGAGTAGTTTTTTCTCTTCCTTTTTGTTATTTATTTATTTGTCTTTCTTTGATATGATTGTTATTGGCTAGAACCTTGTGGTTCCAAGGTTGACAGGGATTTGTTTATGCCTTGGATTATGATGGAATGTTGTGCTTTTTGTTTTGGCTTTGACTTGCTAGAAATCCTATGGTTGGCTTGTTCTTGAACCTAGTTAGAATCCTTCTAGCTAGTAACCTAAGTTGGAATTGAGACTTACCCGGTGATATTCCTTCATAGATACATGAGAGACTAATCATAGGTAATAAAGGGTTATCCTTTATTGGTTGAATGTGCTTTGATTTCTTGCTAAGTAGGGTAATACCTGAGACTTACCCGGTAATGATTTACCTTTCCCTTAGTTTGTAGTCTGGTTAGTTTAGAATTTCCTACCTCTCTACCTTGAGACTTACCCGGTAATAGGTAGTTGGTTTGGAACTAGATAGTCTTGAGACTTACCCGGTAATAGACTGTCAGCCTAGAAACGTTCATCCTGTGGCTTTTCTACCATATATCTTTATGAGTCTTCCTGAATCTATATGTATAAACAATGATCTTGAACCCTTGGAATCCATTTTCTTTCCTTTAACTTGATTATCTTTGTTTCCTTTTTATTTGTTCGTTTTGACTTTCAATCAATAAGTGACAATTGATTGCGAGTCCTTAAAAACCTCTTCAAAACCTTTTTGATTTCTTTCCCTTATCTTTTCCAACCTTCTGTCTTTAATTGAGATCTATTCTATATTTAATCATCGCTGCATATTAATCCTCCCAGTCTTTGAGATCGACCCTGGAATACTTACCTTTATAGTGATTGATCCATACACTGTGGGTTCGTTGCTGTTTAGGGAATTATTTACAGGTTATAAATATAAAACTATCCCTTCCTTGTTTTACTAACTTATAGGTCTTTATCATTATTGATAAAGGTTTATAGGGGTGTAAAATCAGCGAACACCTTCTAAGTTAGGTTTATATCCTCTGCAGATGGTTCGGACTAGAGCCTTACCTGCAGTTGGACGAGGTAAGGGTAGACCCCCTCTAGGTAAAGAATGGGGTCGGATTCCCGCTGGTGATTCACATGCAGCGGAAGAGATTCACGAGGATGTTGTTGAGAGTGCCGTTCCTGAGACTGGGAACGGTGCAGCTGAGAGACAAGGATCACAGAGAGTCCAGTCAGATGACTCGGATCATGTCTCTATGGATGGACCAGTGTTCCGCGCGTTTATTAGACGAGTGGAGGAGGCTGTCAGAGCAGGTAGACGTGCCCTGATCTGCCAGCAGATGAGGGATCATTTGGGAGATCCCATGGAGTTACTCAGGTGCCAGTTGTACCGGCACGTGCTGCTGAGACTCCTCAGGTTCTAGAGGAGCATAGAGGGCCTCGACTAGATACTTGGTTGAAGGCTTTCATCAGATGGGAGTACCCCCTTTCTCTAGGAAGGTGGGGTTAGAGGTTGAGTTGTGGATCGGACATGTAGACTCCGCTCTTGAGTCTATTAGGTGTCCAGCAAATACGCAGATAGAGTTAATGCAGACTCTATTCAAAGACTTGGCACAACACTAGTGAAGGTCTGTACGGGGTCAGGTCATCAGTTATGACCAGATGAGGACCATGATTAGAGAGCGTTTATGCCCTGCCTCACTGAGGAGGGAGAAACAGCGGGATTTTGTGGAGGCTGGATTCGAGGATGTACCAGTCTCAGGGACTATCCGGAGATTCCAGGAGGAGCTGGCTTTGCTAGGTCCAGCTGCACCTCCTGCAGATCAGCATGTGTATCTTTTCTCCCGACGATTGAGGGATGCTACCTGGACCTACATGGCGGGGTTTCCACTGTGAGTCCTTGATGGACTATCAGGACAGAAGTTCCGATTATGAGAGGGAGCGGGCTGGACAGAGGAGAGCTTCTCAGGCCGGAGGGTATGAGAAGAGATAGTGTACTGGGCAGACCAGTGGTACGGGTGGAGCTGTTAGTGTTGGGCGAAGCCAGAGCCACCAGAGTTATCCCTCATCTGCACCAGTTACAGATAAGGGACGTCAGTGCTTCAACTGTGGTGGGTACGGACATATACGACCAGAGTGTACGAGGAAGACAGTGACTTGTTACACTTGTGGCAGACAAGGGCACAGAGTTGTCTTCTGTAGACAGGGTTGAGCTTCATCTCAACAGGGTTCTTCTGCTGCTAGTGTAGCGGGAGGTGGGCAGAGACCACCTCAACAGCAGCAGACACAGGGACGGCAGAGGGTCCTAGATCGTCCTACGACTCAAGGATCTGCTCCTGGGCCGAGTAGAGGTAGAGGTCGTGGTGGGAGTACCATTGACACCAGAGGACCACAGGGTAGAGTTTTTGAGCTGAGGAGTGCAGAGGATCCATCTGCACCGACTGCTACAACTACCATTCTGATTCATGGTTTACCTGTTGGAGTTTTATTTGATACTGGAGCTACGCATTCTTTTATATCTGATGCATGTGTTGAGCGTTTGAGTCTAGATACGACTGAGGGGATACCCTTTAGTATAGGGTTACCCGATGGTAGTAGGGTCAGAGGTACCCATGAGATTCGTGATTGTCCTATTTCTGTAGGGACTCGTGTATTACTTGTTGACTTTTTTGTCATGCCATTAGTGCATGAAAAAGTCATTTTAGGTATGGATTGGATGGATAGACATCATGCGATATTAGATGTAGGTAGGAGGATTGTGACCCTCTCTACCGAGTTAGGTCAGATAGAGGTTTTCCGAGGTTGGGACCTTGGAAAGTCAGGCATGGTTATCAGCGCGATACGGGCAGCGAGATTGATTGCACAGGGTTGTGAGGCCTTCTGGTGTTATGCCATGAAAGAGGGGGAGAGTGCAGCATTAGAGGATATCCCAGTGGTCTGCGAGTTTACAGATGTATTTGCTGAGCCGTCCAGTTTGCCGCCTCAGAGGAGTGTGGACTTTGGTATTGACTTAGAGCCTGGTACGAGACCGATCTCGAAGGCCACATATCGGATGGCGCCTGTCGAGATGTTGGAGCTGAAGAAGCAAATCGAGGAGTTGGCTGAGAAGGGTTTTATCTGCCCTAGCGTATCCCCTTGGGGAGCACCTATCCTCTTCGTGCGGAAGAAGGACGGATCGTTGAGATTGTGTATTGATTACAGAGAGCTGAACAAGGTGACCATCAAGAACAAGTATCCACTGCCCCGTATTGATGACGTGTTAGATCAGCTTCAATGAGCGATTGTGTTCTCCAGGATTGACTTGCATTCAGGGTATCACCAGCTGAGGGTGAGAGAGCAGGATGTACACACGACAGCCTTCCGGACCAGATACGGACACTACGAGTTTGTAGTGATGCCATTTGGGCTTACGATTGCCCCAATAGTCTTTATGGAGTTGATGAACAGCATATTCATCGACTTCCTGGATCAGTTTGTGGTGGTCTTCATAGATGATATTCTGGTGTACTCTCGTAGTAGAGAGGAGCATGCTGGGGAGTTGAGGACTGTGTTGCAGGTTTTACGAGATAGGGAACTTTATGCTAAGTTCTCTAAGTGCGACTTCTGGATGCCAGAGGTAGCATACCTGGATCATGTTGTTTCAGCTGAAGAGATCAAGGTGGATCCGGCAAAGATCGAGGCAGTAGCAGCTTGGACGACACCGACGAACGTCAAGGAAGTACATAGGTTTCTTGGCCTAGCCGGGTATTACCGACGCTTCGTGGAGGGATTTTCTGTGATTTCCCGTCCACTGACGAGTCTGCTGAGGAAGACTACCAGATTTGTATTGTCTGATCAGTGTATGCAGAGTTTTGAGGAGCTGAAGAGACGTCTAACTTCTGCTCCTATTTTGGCACAGCCAGAGGGTACAACTGATTTTATGGTTTACAGTGATGCATCCAAGCTAGGCTTGGGATGTGTGTTGATGCAGCGGGGCCGAGTGATTGCATATGCGTCTAGACAGCTGAAGACGTATAAGGAGAACTACCTGACTCATGATTTGGAGTTGGCAGCGGTAGTTCATGCACTAAAGATCTGGAGATATTACTTGTATGGTGCTACATGTCAGATCTTCACAGACCATAAGAGTCTGAAGTATATTTTCACGCAGCGGGAATTGAATAACCGCCAGCGTAGATGGCTTGAGCTGATCAAGGACTTTGATCTGGAGATTTTGTACCATCCGGGGAAGGCGAACGTTGTCGTTGACGCCCTGAGCAGGAAGACGCCTCGAGAGGAGGCGATTGCGAGGCTGACAGTTCAACATCAGTTACAAAGAGACTTGGTCTAGTTATAGTTGTACATCTAGTTTCCTGATGAGGATGCCCTGTTGAGTACTTTAGAGGTTCTTCCTGATCTGTTGAGTGAGATCCAACAGAAGCAGGAGACCTGCCCGACACTGATGAGGATTCGAGAGAGGATGTCTCGGGATGAGGCACCCCACTTCCTTATAGGAGCAGATGGAGTATTGAGACGTCGTGGTTGCGTCTGTGTACCCGCTGATGCGGAGTTGAGACAGAGGATATTACAAGAGGCTCATTGTACGCCTTATTCAGTGCACCCAGGTACGAGTAAGATGTACCGGGACTTGAGACGTTCATATTGGTGGGAAGGGCTGAAGCCCGATGTGGCCAGATTTGTGGCACAGTGTGCGACCTGTCAGCAGGTCAAGATTGAGCATTGCAGACCTGGAGGTGAACTCCATCCACTACCTGTTCCACAAAGGAAGTGGAAGGACGTCACCATGGACTTTGTGACTGGGCTGAGACTGAGCAGGAGCATTGATGTCATTTGGGTTATAGTGGACAGACTGACGAAGACGGCACGTTTTATCCCTATTCGGGAAATGTGGCCAGTGAGCAGATTAACTGAGGAGTACAATAGACAAATAGTGAGACTCCATGGTGTACCGATGACGATCGTCTCAAACAAAGATGGACGATTTACCTCGAGGTTCTGGCAGCAGATTCACACTGCCCTGGGGACGAGTTTGCACTTCACTACTGCGTTTCATCCTCAGACAGATGGTCAGTCAGAGAGGACCATTCAGACACTGGAGGATATGCTGCGAGCTTGTGTGTTGGAATGGGGACAAGTGTGGATGGATCATCTCCCACTAGTCGAGTTCTCGTACAACAACAACTGGCATGCATCTATTGGGATGGCCCCATATGAGGCACTGTATGAACAGAGATGTCATACACCGTTATGCTGGGATGAGTCTAGCAGTTTTAGTGGGTTGACACCTGATCAAATTCAGGATGATGTGGCTCGTGTAGCACTGATTAGAGAGAGGATGTTGACTGCACAGAGTCGTCATAAGTCTTATGTAGATAGGAGGCGTAGACCCCTAGAGTTCAAAGTAGGATCCATGTGTGGCTGAGAGTGTCTCCGATACGAGGTGTTAGACGCTTTGGCATTAAGGGGAAGTTGAGCCCCCGATATGTCAGACCGTTCGAGATTCTGGATCGGGTTGGGAGCGTAGCATACAGGTTAGCTTTGCCTCCGAGACTAGAGGGTGTTCATCCTGTGTTTCACGTGTGTCAGCTGAGGGAGTATATACCAGATCCGAGACATATTGTGAGTTATGATGATTTGGTGGTCGAGCCGGACCACACTTTTATTGAGCACCCGATTGCAGTTCTAGAACGAGGTATGAGACGCCTGCGTTCGAAGGACATCCCTATGCTGAGGATACAGTGGTCGAGACGAGGACCTGATGAGGCTACATGGGAGGCCGAGGATAGTATTCAAAGGAACTATCCAGAGTTCTATGCCGAGATAGATGCACCCGTAGGATCGACGAGTAGATCTTAGTACTATCTTGGTGAGTGTTGAGATTATGTGCTTATATGCTATGATGTGTTTATTTTCGTACTAGCTATGATGTGATTTGTGATCTTATTAGATCTTGCTGTGTTAGTGCGATTGATGTTTATAGCTGGAGATGGCTCTTTCTTCCATGTTATTGAGATATGATTAGGGTGTAGCTGAAGATGGTTATTCCTCCATGCTATTTTGGTGGACATAGTGTTGTTGGAGATGTTTTTCCTCCATGCCTTGTTTTTATGAGTATGATATGGCTAGAGATGGTTTTCCTCTATGCCCTTGTGATGTGATGATGTTACGGCTAGAGATGTTCTTCCTCTATGCCTTGGATAGTATAGTGATCTTGTAGCTGGAGATGATGATTTCCTCCATGCTCAGTTTGAGGTTGTAGCGAGAGTTATACCTCGGCTTATGAGTCCGAGAGGTTTTAGGATTCTACAAGTTTCGGGACGAAACTTGTTTTTAGGGGGTGAGATGTAAGAGCCTTAGTCTTTAGGAGCCGAGCTGGGATGTAGCCGCCCCCGCGGGTCCGTGGTGACGCCCCTGCGGCTCATCCAATGATCCGCCCCTGCGGTTTCCTGCGGATGCATCCGACGTTGTTGACTCTAGACCCGTGCTTTACTATTTCCTTCCTTCCTGCTTAGCCTTTCCCTTGGCATGCTGAGCAAGGGTTCTTCATTTTCCCAGCTTTTTCACGTCCTTCTTGCCTCCTTCTTTCTCCTTGATCTTGTGCTTGGATTCTTCTTGGTTTGGAAGAGGATTTGTGTGGCTTTAGTGGATGTCGACGTTGTGTTTTGTGGCTGAACTTGGGAGCCAGCTGAGAGTGTGGTTTTGATCCTTCCTTGCTGCCTAGGACCAAATCAGTGGTAAGCTTCTTGCTTCTCCTTTCTTCTTTTTTGATTCCATTCCATCTTCCTTAGCTTAGGATTAGATATTCTAGGTGTGTATTGATGTTAGAATGTGTATGTATATGTATGTGTTTGGCTATGGAATGAAGAAGACGTGATTTGATCACGTGAAGAGTGGAAGAGAAGTCGGGAGGCTACATTCTGCAGCGTCGCCGCCCCTGCGCCTCAGCGTCGCCGCCCCCTGAGGACCTTGTCACCGCACCCGCGCCCGGAAGTCGCCGCCCCTGCGGCCACGGTCACAGCGGCCGCGCCAGCGTGCCTACGCTTGCTGCCTTTCCTCCCCTGCGTCTTTCCGTTCCGCAAGTGCGTCTTGTACAGGATCTACTTAGAGTAGTATTGATCCTTTCCTTTCCTAGTATGAGCGGGTTAGTAGCATGCTAGGTATGTGTATGAGGATAGAATGATGATGAGTATGATATCGATATATGCCGGTTATGTCTTTGAGGTTTAGTTGATTATCGAAGTTATTAATTGGATATGATCCTTATGGATTCCTTGGGTCTAGGTGTGACCCCTTTGTTTGATAGGAGATTTGATATCTCGTTATGCCTTGTTTTAGGCAGTGTTGTCCTCCAGTTTGGAGTTGATCGTGTTGAGACTACTTCGAGGTTGAGGTAAGTCCATAGGACTTACTTAGCTACCATCCTTATATTGGATGTATGCATGAGTGGTGTGTGATATATGCTTGATAGCATGCATTGTGATGATTACCGACCTATGGTTTAGTGATTGCCCATTGTAGGGTTGTGACAACTTGCCCTTACATCCCGTTGGGAGTTTGGGAGGTTCTCTGCGGACAGGCCATATTTGGAAGTGGGACGGGCACCTACCACTCCCTTAGGGTACATGGGAAAGTGTTACCAGATCACCACTACAGCTGGCAACATCCCCGAGAGGCGAGGGTTATATTCCTCGTGTCACATATATTCATATTCCGATATATATACGATTTGAGTGTTGGACGTTATAAAGATAATAAACCGGGTAAATGTGTGAAAGCATGATGATGTGTTATTATTCCTTGATGTGTGTTTGTGATAATGTATTATCTTATATATGTATGGTTAGCTAACGGTTTTATACCGTGTTGTAGATCCTTTGCAGGTTAGGAGAACTGCAGAGTGATTCAGATGGGGTGATCCGATGAGGGCTCTGTACACTAGGGTTATATGCGAGGGTTATGGGACATTTTATGATGTATGATACACGTTTTGATTGTACTCAGCGGTACCTTGTATACCTTTTGATATGTATATATATTTTATTTTGACGTTTTGGTCTTAATCTATATGTGCCTTGTTGTAAGATCCAGTGAACTTGTTGTCAAGCTAGGGTCAGGATCCATTGTGAGATCTTAGCCCAGTAGCGCCCCGAGTCCTACGGATTTGGGGTGTTACACTTTAAACTTTACCCAATGACTAAATTTAGTTTTGGTTGTTTAACTTCAGTTTTTGATCAAACAACACCGGCGGCCCAGAACAAGCCGCCACCGGTCCAATTCACGCCCAAGAGCAGCTGTATGAGAAGACCGTGACCCCAACGATGTTGGGAAGGTGAATCGGTTGGGCATCGATCCATAACTCAAAGCAGCACTTCGCGGTGGAGGTCGTCGGGAAGGGAGTGTTGTTAAATTTGGAGGACGTCAAGAACGAGAAAGTACGGAGATTTAGGTATCGTCCCGTCCGAATAAAATTTTTTGCGAAATGCTAACTTAATTTGGGATTTATCTTCTCTTCAATTTTGAAAATAAGGGTTTTGTTAGTTTTAATTGCAGTTTCTTCTCCGATCGCGTCCGTCTTCTCCGACCGCATCCGTCTTCTCCGACCACGTCTCGACTTAGGGTCTAGCTTTCATCTTTGACAACGTAATCTTGGAATACAATCCTTGTTTTGCCTTTAACCGTTAATGAATATATGTTAGGGCCCATCCAAACATCAGATAAAGTTGATGCATTTAATCGACCATGTGCAGTGTGGGCTTGAGCTATTAAAAACTATAAACAAATAGCTTTATATGTTTTAATCGATCGGACAAATGCTGCATAATTTTCTCAAGTTAATAAGCCTTTTTTTCCATTGACATCAAGACAATATTCAGTAGGAAATGGTGTCTTTATTATGGCATCATTTACTATATTGGTATGATTTCTTCATTAATGTTGCCAAATGACTTTGCATATGAGCTGTATTTTTTATCCCTGCTTGTACGTCGCTTGTTTATCTCCTTCAAATTTCGAGGTTTTTGCTAAGAAAGAGCTCTCTTTCATGTACCGTCATCGAGGTTTTTGCTAAGTGAGATTGTATATAGGATCAAAAGGAAAAATCATATGATTTTACCTAGATGGCAACCTATGTCGCTCCCTCGCTCTGCTTTTTTTTTTTAATTCTTGGTGTTATATTGTTTTTTATTGTTGTTTGGAACAATATGATTTTACCTAGCATCTTCACTACTATTGATTTTTGCTTGCAAGCATTGCTTAAGTTCTTATTATTCAACCCTAAGCTGAAAAGTTCATTACTTCGTATCTTGAGACCTTTGAATTCAATTGTTACTAGCTTTATTACATGTTGTTTAATCAAAGGTTTCTCACAGATTGGTGTTTGAGAAGATCTATTTGTGAATTTCAGACAATTAGAAAAGAGCATATTACATTTTCCATGGAATTCTTTCCTTTTTCATTATATCAACTATCGAGTTTGCTTAATTATTCCTTGTTGCAATTCAAATTTGAGTTTTTGGGTTTTTTTTTAGCAAACACTTCAATTGTTTGCTTCCTATTTGTACGTTATTACGTGTTTGATTTCTAGCTCGGTGTATGACAACGTGGTATCAACAATTGCTTGAAATGCAGTGGGGTGTATGACCATGTGTGGGTTTATGGAATTTGGTAGCGGAAGTTAGTCCATCTGAAACTCACTTCTAGCAATTTTGTACGATTGTCCAAGTACTATTATCTAAAAGTAGGGTTTTCTTTTAGTTTAGGTTATAGTGGGGGTTTGTTTGGTGTATTGATGCATTCACTGCTCTCGATGTAAGATTGGAAACCTAGGTATGTCTTCGTTTCTTGTTTCTCTTACGTCTCACCCATAAAGTGCGCCGTTATTGTAATTGAGAACATTGTTAATATGATTAAAAAAATCAATTGAGACAGTTGCTTAATGAACGAATATTCAGTTGTGCCTATTATCTTTAGTTCCTAAACTTTTGTCTTTAGGAGTTGTCCTGTTTAAATATGTCTCAATTTTTTTTATAATTGCCGCACCCTATTCTTGATACTTGTAAGTTGTTATGCACAATATTCATCATCAATTCTCATAGCTACAATTTACAAAAGTCACTTGACTACATACTAAAATGCAGCAATGGTAAGGTTATTTTGTTCTAAATTAGTACAAGATTGCTCATCCTCCTACTGACTTTTGCATACACATACATGGCACTGTTGATTTAGGAAGTTTAACGTACACAAATGTAGATCTCTCTTGTTGACAAAGATATGAGTATACAACCATAAACATTAGAAAAAATATTGTTCAAAAGAAAACCCGAAAATCGAAAACCAAATAAATGAAATGATATTTACATTCCCACGAAAATGTGTGCGCAGCACGCATTTGCAACGCGTGCAATGCACGCATCTGCACCTAGTAAGCATTAAACAACGTCAAAAAGTGATTTTTTTTTCTACCAAAATTAATTTTTCAGCCATAATTGGTTTTATTATCTTTCCAAAATTAAAATTATATTTCATTATATAGAATATCTTGGTTATTATTCAATGTATCTCACGCATGAACGCTTATAGTGGTTCTAAATCATGTACGTTCATTTATTATTCCGATGGATGTTAAGGGTTCATACTCCATATTATAAGAGTGATTCTCACTTGAACTTAGCCCTATATATATATATATATATATATATATATATATATATATATATATATATATATATATATATATATATATATATATATATATATATATATATATATATATATATATATATATGAAGAGAGAGAGAGAGATTAAATGAACATCACACAATGTAAAGCACTGTAAATTTATAAGCTCGTAAATCTATAACAATTTTTGAAAAGGATAAACATTTATTCAAGCAAAAAAATTTAGAATTGTATTGGTTTGTTATTTTTGATCCTTTAAGTATATCATTTTTGTCCTACTTCTTTAGTCAAGCTTCTTACTTTGTTTGGCATGACATGCGCTATCACAATCTTGCACGCATGTTTTTGTTATGTCCTCTCCGGTGAGGCCTATTCAAAATCACAAATAAGTCGTTATATAAACATGTATAGTTACCAAATTAATATTGAAATTAAAAATCATTAATGAATCATCAATTTACTTAGTGGTTTATATAAAATATACAAACAAACATATATTAATCATGATAATTGCTAAGAATAATAGTTATTATGAATCCACTTAACAAGCATACCTTGTTTTTCTAAACTTTTTAAATTGTTAATGCAATTTGAAAATGCAAATTCAGTTTTGCACAGTAAAAGTTCATCTTGTCCTTCCATGGCCAAAGAAATTCCTTTGTCTCTACAAGCTTCATAACAATTTTTAAGGCAAAACGGATTAGCTCCACATGTAAGGACACACTGCCCCGCACACTTTACTATTATAAAGAGACTTTCACCATTTGAGGGAACAAGAATTGTGGAGATGATCAATGAAATGACGAAGATTTCTTTTACAACCATTCTCTCTGTTCTTATAGTCTAAATGTTTTTCAAGAAAAATTAGCAATGTTTATGTTACAAGTGTGGGTACAATTGAGTTATATACTATTCGATGTCCTAATAAAGTATTTACTATTATTTTATATATAGAATGACATTTAAGTTCGATGTCCTAATAAAGTATTTAGTATCATTTTATATACAATTCGATGTCCTAATAAAGTATCTAGTATCATTTTATGTATAGAATGACATTTAAAACATTTTAATTGTTAATACGATGAACATGATTGAACTTTGTATTATGTAATCGTGTGTGTATTTGGTATAATATCATGATATAAAAACAAAGGAATTTTGGTACATATTTGAGTGAAGAAATTTTGTTTGGAGACATCGATTGAATAAAAATAAGAATAAAATTTTACCTAATAAAAATGAGCTAATTTATTTAAACATTCCAATATTTTTAGAATGGTTGATTCATAGTATATCCCTCTAATAGGTAATTTATAAAATTATAGTATGAAATATTGTTGTTCACACCTTAGTTTTTCTAGGGGACGGATATCAAAGGAATCTCGAGATTACTATAGATTGTTACCGTTGTGAGGATGTTAATAAAAATTGGATTAGGGTAAGGATTTGGGGAAATGACACACACACATATATATATATATAGATATATATATAGATATACGTACATACATACATACATACAAACATACATTCATCCATACGTATGTACATACGTACGTACCTACACACGTACATACACACACATACACACTCGCATACATACACACAAATACACACACCTACACACAAATATATACACATACATACACCCAAACATACACACATACACACACACATACATAGGGTTGGGTTCAAGTGGAAAGGAGTTGAACGCTTTTATAAAATAATGGCATGTCAGGGGCTGAAGTGTTGCGGAGAAAGGGACTGGAGAGAAAGGAGTATGAACTAATTAAGTGGGATAAGATATGTGGTTGTAGCAAGCAAGAACCAATGAATTCATATGAGACGATAAGAACACTTCGTTTTTTCACAAAAAAAACAAATGGGAGACGGAAGAGAAATAGAATAAGCAAGTTGGTTGATGACAACGGATTAACGTGGAGATCTAGATAAGGAAAAATGAAGGTTGTTGATGATTATTTCCAAGCATTATTTAAATCCAATATGTCGCATTTGTAACGCCCCCAAAAGTGGGATATGCATCACAACGCTAGGAGCTCCGGACAAGGACTCCCTCCTGTTAAGATAACGCATATAATGATAAGGATAATAATCAAATAAACACCGGCAGGGTATAACTTGACAATAAGAAGTGCAAGAGAAAAAACAAAAGATGTACCATGACGCCAACCACCAAGGGTTCCAAAACCCCAATAATAAACCAAGGAAAGGTCAAACTCAAGGTCAAGAATAATCAAAGTGTAGAAACGTGAACCAACCCACAAACAATAAGGAGGAATAAGGATCATGTCTAAAGAACCAACCACCCCAAGTCCAACCCTCAAGACTCACACCAGGGTTCCCGGCGGCCTTCATGCTCTTGAACTGGTCTTATACCTGATTATGTCAAAAACATAACTAGACCCACCGTGGTGGGGTTCGTCTTCCACCTAGACTAAGTAATTACATAAGCATTGTACATATATGATCAAGCCATGAGTTTAAGTATATATAAACTACATGATCACTTTGGAAATACTCGAAAGAGTTAGATAACCTCATGCTTAAAAATATCATCAATTCTTAGAAGAATCAAAATCACCATAACTCAAATAATCAAGAAATATAAATATACAACATGCATCTAAAACGTCATAAGTCTCAAAAGATCATTTCGAACATGTCATGGATCTCAAATCAACTCGAAAGGTTTAAAACCGATAATATCTTCAAAAGAATACTCATAATCCATTTCAAAATAAATCAACTCAGTATAACCCCAATAACTAATAATCCAAAATAATAACTCATAAACCCATGCTAAATACTGATAAGTAAAATCGAATACTCGTAATTTAAATCACATAACTCATGATCAAATCCGAAACTCATAATAAATCCAAAACTCATACTCAAATCAATATAATCTCAGATAACCGGTATAAATGTATAACTCGTAACCAATGGTCAACTGACCGAAATGAGGTAACAAGGTAAAAACTTGTCCTTTTTCTCAACTCATCATTAAATCATCCAAGTAATCAAATCAAAACACGCTCTAGCATTTTTACTTTAGAAATCTTATTCAAATCATTTATGCTTGTATTTTATTTAAAAACATGTCCAAGCTATATTGAACACGAAGGTACCTCCTAGAAACCCGACCAGTGGATGAGCACGGCAATAACAGATCAGGTGAGTCCACGTCAATCATAACAATGGTCGGTCACTACAATGGCCCGCTCAGATCAAACATGAAAACCATAAAAACGCCAACAATGATGTCACCGTGGTCATAGAACACTGAATACGTAAAGTGTAGCCCTCTATAGTAATAGGAAAACAATAATGCCGACAATGTTGCCGCCGTGGTCATAGACCACTGCATACATAAGGCAAATGTCGTTTAAATCAAACATCAAGTAAGGCAATCCTCCATAGAAATCCCACAAGTATAAACTCTTAAAAATGCCAAAAACCGAAATAAAACACAATCACCGCCTTAGACAAGTCAACTCAAGTCATCACTCTCAAAGATTTCAAATTTATAACCTCACAAATAATAGCATATCTCATAATTAAATCAAATATCCCGTAAATGAGTAAATCAAATATCTCAAATATCAAATCCATAATTATATACACATATCAACTCATTTCTTTTGAAACACCTTAAATCATAACTCGTAAATAATAATCAAAACAATTCAAATCATGCATGAAATAATATAACAACTTATACATAATCATGCTCATATAAAACGCTCACAAGTACTTGCCTCGTTAAAAGTTCACTCAATGGATTGAAGCCAAAACGACAACGTCAACTTATCTCGTCAAACAACCTAAGCAAGCAAAAGATCATACAATCACACACATATAATATATATATATATATATATAATCACAACACCGTCTAATAGGTGTAAAAGTGACTTACATATCCCCAACTCGTATTTGGCTTGTACTTCTCTTAAGGTTTGTCCTTAACCCGTTATTTTACCAAGTACGTACCTAGAATATCCAACTAAGCAATCAATCCATATTCCAACTTATAAGTTAACAAGGAAGCAACCTTTTTAAAGTTTCGAAAATACCAACGTAGCGTCGTAGTAAAGAAAGTCGATCGACGTTTGTCAAACTTCGACTTGAGCTAAAACTCTTCCTGAAAGCGTTTCCGAACCTAAACCATCACAACTAAACAAATTTAGCTCTAAAAGCTAAACTAGGGCATATAAAATAATATATATATATATATATATATATTATTTTATATATATATATATAACTTTCAGTCATTTTTGTAAATACAAACTTGGGTCGAATTCTGCAATTAAATTAACAAGGGCATAAATGCAATAACTAGAAATATGGGCTATAAACGCAAATTGGAAAGTCGGGAGGGAAAGTGTAACACACTCTTAAGTTAGGGGTCCCGACCGAAATTAGGAGGAAAGTGCTTCGGCCGGTCTTTGCGCATTTTCCGGCGACTCCGGCTGACAGTGGGTGGCGATGGTGTTCCTCGACGGCTCGACCCCCCTTCTGGATCCTAACCGGCATTCTGGTGGTGGTGGCGTTGTCTCGGGTGGCATCCGATCCAAAGAAGAAGCAGAGGAGGAAAGAGAGATGGTGGGCTGGTTGTTGGCTTCTCCGGCGAAGCACAGGATGAGAAGTAAGATGGAGGTGGCAGCTTTCCGGTATGACTCCGGCGGAGATTGGTGTTGATACAAAGAGAGGCAAAGGAGGGAAATAAGAAGGCTGGAAAAGGGAGGTTAAGAGAGAGAGAGGCGGTTGCTCCGGTGAGGTCGAGGGTGAGTGAGAGGGGAGGAGAAGTTGGTGTCTAAGGAGAGGAAACAGTGAGGAGAAGAGGATGGAAGGTGGTCTGGAAAGAGAGGAGAGTATGATAGGGAGACTGGAGATGAGGGGAGAGCTCGGTGTGCTTGGTCATGGGAGGCAACGGTTGGAGGAAGAGAGAGAGAGAGAAAGGACGAGGGAGATATAGAGAGGAGGGTTGCTCAGGTTGCAAGGAGTGTGGAAGAGAAGGAAAAGAAGGCGATGAGGGAGATGAGCGTGAAGGTGAGGGATCAACAAGTAAGGTCGGGAGTAGGTTACCGTTCAAGTGTTAGGGTATCAGGGGAGAAAGAGTAAGAAGAAGGGATCGAGGGATCGACTGTGGCTAGGGAAGGACCGTAAAGCTGGTGCAGAGGGTAGGAGAGGGTAGCATGGACTGGTGAAAGAAGAGAAGAGGAGAAGAAGAAAAGGAGAGGGAGTGAGGTGGGAAGAAGAAAAGAAAAGGGAAAGGAAGAAAAAAAAGGTAGGCCCGGGAGTGGAAGCAAGTGTGGCCGGTTGGAGTGATGGCCCCCGGTAGAGAAGGAGAAGAAAGGAAATGAGGAAGAGGCGCTAACTGGGTCCACATGGAGGTGGGGCCCGACTGAGGTGGAAAAGAATGAGAAAGAAAAAGAAGGAAAAGCTAGCGTGGCCAGTTTGTGTGTATGGATGTATGTATGTATGTATTTACGTATGTATCTACATATGTATCTACGCATGTATGTACGTATGTATCTACGTATGTATGTAGAAACGTATGTATGTACGTACGTACGTATGTATGTATGTATGTATGTTTGTATGTATGTCTGTATGTATGTATGTATGTATGTAGGTAGGTAGGTAGGTAGGTAGGTAGGTACGTATGTAGGTATGTACGTACGTAGATACGTACGTACATACCTACCTACATACGTACATACGTACGTACATACATACCTACCTACATACCTACCTACATACGTACATACGTACGTACATATGTATGTATGTACGTATGTATGTACGTACGTATGTACGTATGTATGTATTGTAACACCCCAAATTCGCGGGACTCGGGGTGCTACGGGCGAGACCTCACAATGGGTCCCGACCCTTAGCCTGACAACAATTTCACCGGACCTTCCAACAAGGCACAAATAAAGGCAAAACTCGAAAACGTTTATAATGTATGCGAGACACTAAAAGGTAAGAATACAACGTGGAAACTCAGCCGAGTCCTCAAAATAACATCACCTGAAACGAAGTCTAAACGTACGACAACATCCATGAACAACAAAATGAAACATGACTCAAAAACGTCCCCGTCCGATAATGTACGGAGACCCCGGCTGTCCACTCCTCCACCTCACTCGGCGGCATCCCTAACCTGCAAGTCATCTACACAAACGGTTTTAAACCGTTAGCTCATATTCTAGGCATTAGAAAAGCGGTGAAGGCACAAACACATACATAACACAAAACATAAATCACACAAGTCCGGTTTATTATCTTTTTATTATTAAGTCGTATCCCGTTCTAATTCAAATTCTATTGTGACACGAGACCACCGTGGTCTCGCCTCGGTCCCTTACCGGCAAGGAATGGTACGGATGCACCCGACCGTATACCCGCCGGACTCGTCGCCGGGAACCTCCTAGACCTCCCCCGGGCTAGGCAGCTGATGTCACCGCCCGTTATCATACACTTGGGCCAACATATATATATATATATATATATATATATATATATATATATATATATATATATATATATATATATATATATATATATATATAAGGTCGGTGGTCCTAATTACCGGTTTTAATGTCATACAAGAACATAAACACACACCACCAAACACACATCAATGCTAATACACAAAATACGAGCTAAGTAAGTCCGGAGACTTACCTCGTCACCAAACCCAAGTCACCACACTCTTGCTTCATTAATGAGGAAGCCCACAACCTGCTCACAAGAGATATGCATATCAATACATACTCACTCTCAAGAATTCTTAGACTTCACTCTTAGTGATCTATGCAAGATCACCTAACCCCCAAACTAGGAATGCATCCTAGGTCCCAAGTACTCACCACACACTCTCCACACATGAAACAGCCCACAACAATTCATAAATCCACAAGATATAAATCCACAACAAAAGAGGCACAAGCTAACCTAGAAGCTCCAACGTACTCACATGCTCATATCCATCAACTATATCGAGCCTTAAGGGCTCTTAGGTTCACAACCACTAAGTGGCATTCTCAAGCTACTCTAGGCCATCCTAGGCATGCTACAACCTGAATCAACAACAAAACTAAGGAATGAACGAGGAGTGAAGGAGATGAGGGACCTACTGTTGCCGAAACCGCAGCCGCGGAGTCAAGCTGGCGCCCCTGCAGACACAGGAGCCGCCCCCGCGGAACTAGGAGCCGCATCCGCGGAGGATTGCGTCGCCTGCCAGGAACCGCCCCCGTAATTTTGCCGAGTCGCGCCCGCGGCCTTGTCACGCCGCGTCGCGGCCTTGTCACGCCGCGCCCGTTGCCTTGTCACGCCGCACCCGTGGCCGTCCGTTGCCGCTCTCGCGCCCGTCCGCTCCCGCGGCTGTGCAGAGCCGCCCACGTGGGTTCTGCGCAGAACGTCGTCTTCTTCGTCTTCGACTTTGGCCTTGTCACGCCGCACCCGTGGCCGTCCGTTGCCGCTCTCCGCGCCCGTCCGCCCCGCGGCTGTGCAGAGCCGCCCACGTGGTTCTGCGCAGAACGTCGTCTTCTTTCGTCTTCGACTTTGGATCCTTTGCTCCAAAGTCCTTCTTCTCTTGCTGGATCTTCTCCAAACACCCACCACGGTCTTAGGCACCTCTCCTTGACCTAAACGAGCTAAGAACCTAGACATGCAAGGAGTTGAGAAAACCTCTCCAAGCTTCATCCATGGCCATGATAAAGGAGGAAGGAAGAAGAAGGGGGAAGAGCAGCAAGGAAGAGAGGGAAGGTGAGGAGAGCTTACAAACAGCTGAGATCACCTTCTGCAGTCCACAGCAATGGATCTTCAGCATCAAGGGAGAAGAAAGCAAAAAGAGAGGAGAAGAGTTGAGTGGAAGAGTGGGAAAAACTAACGTGAGGAATGAGTCAAGGAGGAGAGAGGGAAGCAAAGATCTGAAAAGTAGGTGTGGGGATCAAAGGGTCAGCTGACCTCTTGTCCCTCACCCGGACCGAGGGTCGAAATGACCCCTTGGCATTTTTAACCCAGAACGATGGGTCGGAACGCGGAAAAAGAGGAAAAATGACGAGTCGGCTCGGGATTTTTCTTAGGAATAAATCCCGGCTCTCCGCATCTCGGGATTACGGAATAACTATAAAGTGCTCTAAGTCCGGAATAAAATTAATAAAATTCCGGGCGTTACAACTAACCCCCTAAAAACAAGTTTCGTCCCGAAACTTGCTAAACCAACACTCTCCAACCAACCCGTCTCGTAACCCTGTGGGACTCATAAAAACGCACACTATCGGCTCTAATCCAAGTCTACAGATTGCATCGCATCAAGACCCCGCAAGGTACTCATAAATCATACAAAAATCACATAACAAATAAAGCAAACAAGGAAGGTCTCGGAGCTAACCGACGACCCCATCGATGTCACTATGTCTGCATAAAACTCGGATAGTTCCTCCGGATACTATCCTCCGTCTCCCATGTAACCTCATCGGCTCCTCGCCTCGACCACTGAATCCTCAGCATCGGTATCTCCTTCGATCGAAGGCGTCTCGTACTCCGCTCTAAGACCGCTATCGGGTGCTCTGCAAAAGTGTGGTCCGGCTCGACCACTAGGTCCTCGTGACTGATGATGTGCCCTCGTGCCAATCTGTTCTCTCAACTCCTGATTCGACTATGCCCAAATACGACGTCCCTGGCGTCTCAGTAGCCCATCTGCTCCGGTGATAAACTGTGGTGTCTCTCCTCGGGACACCCTGTCCGGATCCTCCTCAAAATGGGAGATCCCTCTGCTTCTGCAGGGTCTCACCGGACAGGTCAGGTAATACCTCTAACTCGGACATCCGACAGTCCGTATCCGGGAACCGGATATCCAACTTATCTCCATCAGATCCTTTGTAACTGTTACTGAACCGTGAGCCGAGCTATCGCCTCCTCTCGAGGTGTCCTCCTACTCAAAGCATCGGCAACCACGTTCGCCTTCCCGGGATGGTATAAAATCTCCAAGTCAAAGTCCTTAATCAGCTCCAACCATCTCCTTTGGCGGTTATTCAACTCCCGCTGAGTGAATATATACTTCAGACTCTTATGGTCTGAAGATCTGGCATGTAGCCCCGTACAAGTCATGTCGCCAGATCTCCCGGGCATGAAACACTGCCTCTAGCTCAAGATCATGGGTAGGGTAATTGTCCTCGTACGGCTTCAGATGCCGAAAGCGTACGCAATAACTCTACCCCTCTGCATCAAACGCACTCCAATTCTAGCTTGGAGGCGTCGCTATACACTACAGAAACCTCCACGCCCTCAGGCTCGCTAAAACAGGAGCGGAAGTTAACCTCCTCTTCAGCTCCTCGAAGTTGTGCTTACAAGGCTCGGACCAAACGAACCTGGTAGACTTCCTTCTCGGAGACTCAACTTCCTTCTCGGGTCTTCCTCACTGCAACACTTCCATTATGTTTCCTCTTTGCTTGTCTTTAACAAAGAAGATCGAACTCCCAATTTACACCGTCGGCTTGGTTCTTGTCCAACCAACCTTTGATGTTACGTTTCCTCCATTCTTGTTGCAAGTTCTAAGTAATAAAGGAAATACTTTGCTTCAGACTGCTTCTACTAACGGGACACGTATGCTATAACTTTCACATCGTCTCTCTCCATACTCAATCAAGACCATGTCTTGAAGAACCACTTGTATACTTCAAACCGATCATACCTCGAGGCAATTTCAAAACAGTTGTACCTATGAATCTCCTCCTAGCTCTCACAACTCCATTGTCCATTTTCTTCCCACTCGATACTTCATCTTCATCCGGAGTAGGTTAGCCATCGGTGGTTACTTGGGGAATCTCTCCACAAATCCGGTAATGATCGGCACATCCAAGAAACTTGTAACTTCTTTCACATCCTTCGGGGGTTGTCATCCCGAGACAACTGGTCATACAACTCCTTTCTTCTTCGAGAGTAGACCAAAATGTCTTAATCGGGGCATTAGTAAGCCCATATAGAACCACTACGGCTCGTAGTGACCATGGTTTTTCTAGGTTGCCATGTAGGCACTATCTCCAGTCCCAACTTCTCAATTGGCGACAATCAAGCCTTAACTCTCTTTTGAAGGGATCACCGACCCTTGCCACCGGTCGAGTAGGTCATCTATACGTGGTAAGGGGGGTACTTGTTTTGGATAGTGACTCGTTCAACTTCCGTAATCCAAGCATAGCTTCCAAGTCCATCCTTCTTCCTGACGAAGGGACTGGTGCACCTCAAGGGAAACGCTCGGGCGTTGAAACCCCTTTAGGCTAACTCCTTGAGCTGCTTCTTCAGCTCCAGCATCTCGATTGGCGCCATGCGGTATGGAGCCTTGGAGGTCAGCCTCGTGTCGGCTCCAACTCAAAAGCAAAACAACGCTCCTCTGCGGCGTGCCCGGTGGCTCCCCAAAAACGTCCTCGAACTTGCCTACCACATGAATCTCCTCTTATGACGGTCTCGTCTCCTCCTTCATGGTATAACACCAGAAGGCCTCGCATCCCTGCTCGATAAGTCTAGCAGCTCGGACCGCGCTAATGACTGTACCGGCCTTCCCGAGGTCCCCAACCTCGGAAAATCACCTCGTGTCCCGTCTCCGTGAAATCGTCACGGTCCTCCGGCTGATGTCTAACACGGCTCGATGCGGTCCATCCAATCTATCCCAAGGATGACTTCTTCATGCACTAAGTGAATGACAAAGAAGTCGGCCAACCACTCTCGGTTTCCCAAACGAATGGGACAACCGCGTACCTCTCGGGTACCCCTAACCCTACCTCCATCGGGTAACCCTATAATAGAGGGTCTCCCCTCTACCGTAGCTAAGGACAACCTAGCTACACAATCATCGGATAAAAGAGTGCGTGGCACCCGTATTAAACAAAACTCGGACCGAAAAGCCGTGAATCTGAAAGGTAGTTATGGCTGCCGGCGCTGGAGGATCAGCGGCACTCCTTAGCTCAAATACCCTGGCATGTGTGCCTCTGGCCTCCTGGGTACCTCCACTACGGCCTCCACCTCGGCCCTGCCCCTGAGCTGATCCATGAGTACGGCCTGACCCAGACCCTGGCCCCCTCTGTTGAGTGCCCTGTGACTGATCCTGTGGCGGCCTCTGACTGCCCCCCTACTGCGCCAGCAGGCGAAGAACCCTGCTGTGACCGGGACTTGCCCTGACGGCAAAAAGCGGCTCGGTGGCCCGTCTGGCCACAAGTGAAACAAGCCACGGTGGCTTCCTACAAGCCGGTCTCAGGTGTCCAAACTCTCCACAACTGTAGCACTGACGTCCCCGTCTAGTGACTGTCTCGACGTCTGAGGACCAGAACGTCCATGAGTCTGGCTACGTCCCTGACCTGCTACTCCGGCCCTTGAACCAGCTAGTACTGTCCTCTGTCTCTTGTCCGGTCCCCCCGGACTGTGCTGCCCCCCCAAGACCCAGGGTGGTCTCTCTCATAGGCCGAAGCCCGGTCCTGGTACTCCGCCAGTGAGGCACAACGAAATCCCGCAAGGTAAGCACGGGTGGACTCCCTCGGTCTCCTGGAAAAGAGATAGACATGATGGTCCGTTGGAGGTGCGGCGGTCCCAGCAAGGCTAACTCCGCCCGAAATCGTCTAATTGCCTCAATGACTAGGACATCCTCGAATCCTGCATCCAGGAAATCCTGGACTTTGTCACTCCTCAGTGAAGCTGGGCAAAAGATCTCCCTAACGAGGCTCAGTAGCTGATCCATACTGGTCACACTGCCTCTAACTGTCCTCCACCAATACTGGGCCTGCTCTCGGAACAAGGTCTGGACTATCTCAACCTGCCTCTCCTCTGGCAACGGATCGCCTATAAAGCTGACTCTACGAACCCAATCCAGTGCTCCACCTCTAACCCTACCTTCCCGTCGAAGTAGGGTACATGTTGCTGGTTGAAAGCCTTCAACCAGGAATCGGGTCTCGGAGACCTCAGCTCGTCTCTCGCCCTAGTAACCTCCACAACTGATCGGGTGCAACCACTGCCGGTGCAACTATCTCTGGTGGAGCCCGAATCTAGGTCACTCTCTGTGTGACCTCGGCCGATCTAGCAGGTGCAGGTGCCGGCACCGGTGGTGCGGGAGGTGGTGCTCCAGTCTTAAACGCCTCCTCAACCCGTCGTACATAATCCTCAAAACACCGTAGCTTCTACCGACGCTACCCCGGTCCTGACAGATGGAGATCACTGCGCCCCGGACCTCCCACCGGTCCTATCCCTAGCTCAGGAACGACGCTCTCCGCGACCTCCTCTATTGGGGCCCTGTTCTGCCCACCAAACTGGTGGGTCCGCAATGGGATGCGTCCCGACCTCTACCTCTCGTACCTGGAGGTCTTCCTACTCGTCCCGCCCTCTTGGGCGGTAGGGGGAAGTGGTGGTCTACCCCTGGCGGGTCTCACGTAAGCGGTAGCTCTCGTACGTTCCATCTGATTTCATATGACGTTTACTTAAGTATAAATGCGTAGGTACTACTTATAAATCCGGTATAACAAACTTCTAAAAGCATAAAAGGTAACATGATCATAATACACATCCAAGGTATGCAAGCCCAAACATCCTAAGGTCGCATACATAGCTAGGTACTTACAATATCCACAAACATCCTAAGTTAATATATATATAACTATATATACCTATTTCTAAACCAGAGATCTATGTCGCCGAGGTTTGCGGAAGGAGTGGTGGTCCCGTACATTCTAACCCAATCCCGACTCATGCATATGATTTTGAAAACGAAAAGTCAGAACCCGTGTGGGTTCTGTTTTATACCTCATTCGGCCTTTAAAAGATTGCGAGTGCCATTGTTGTCAACCTAGGGCTCTGATACCACTTTTGTAACACCCCAAATCCGCGGGACTCGGGGTGCTACGGCGAGACCTCACACCACCAAACACACATCAATGTCATACAAGAACATAAATGCTAATACATAAAATACGAGTTAAGTAAGTCCGGAGACTTACCTCGTCACCAAACCCAAGTCACCACACTCTTGCTTCCTTAATGAGGAAGCCCACAACCTGCTCACAAGAGATATGCATATCAATACATACTCACTCTCAAGAAGTCTTAGACTTCACTCTTAGTGATCTATGCAAGATCACCTAACCCTCAAACTAGGAATGCATCCTAGGTCTCAAGTACTCACCACACACTCTCCACACATGAAACAGCCCACAACAATTCATAAATCCACAAGATATAAATCCTCAAACAAAAGAGGCACAAGCTAGCCTAGAAGCTCCAACATACTCACATGCTCATATCCATCAACTATATCGAGCCTTAAGGGCTCTTAGGTTCACAACCACTAAGTGGCATTCTCAAGCTACTCTAGGCCATCCTAGGCATGCTACTACCTGAATCAACAACAAAACTAAGGAATGAACGAGGAGTGAAGGAGATGAGGGACCTACTGTTGCCGAAACGCAGCCGCGGAGTCAAGCTGGCGCCCCTGCGGACACAGGAGCTGCCCGCGCGGAACCAGGAGCCGCACCGCCGGAAGGATTGCGTCGCCTACCAAGAACCGCCCCCGGTTCTGCCGAGCGCGCCGCCGGTGCCTAGCCGCCCGCGGCCTTGTCACCGCACCCCCGCCCTTGTCACGCCGCGTCCGCGGCCTTGTCACGCCGCGCCCGCGGCCGTCACGCCGCACCCCGGCCGTCCGTTGCCGCTCCGCGCCCCGTCCGCTCCCCGCGCTGTGCTGAGCCGGCCCGCGGGTTCTGCGCAGAACGTCGTCTTCGACTTTGGATCCTTTGCTCCAAAGTCCTTCTTCTCTTGCTGGATCTTCTCCAAACACCCACCACGAGTTTTAGGCACCTCTCCTTGACCTAAACGAGATAAGAACCTAGACATGCAAGGAGTTGAGTGAAAACCTCTCCAAGCTTTATCCATGGCCAAGGATGAAGAAGGAAGGAAGAAGAAGGGGGAAGAGCAGCAAGGAAGAGAGGGAAGGGAGAGGGAGAGCTTACCAACAGCTGAGATCACCTTCTGCAGTCCACAGCAATGGATCTTCAGCACCAAGGGAGAAGGAAGGTAAAAGAGAGGAGAAGAGTTGAGTGTGGAAGAGTGGGAGGGAAAACTAACGTGAGGAATGGGTCAAGGAGGAGAGAGGGAAGCTAAGATCTGAAAAGTGGGTGTGGGGATCAAGGGGTCAGCTGACCTCTTGTCCCTCACCCGGACCGAGGGGTCGGAAATGACCCCTTGATATTTTTAACCCGAACGAAGGGTCGGAACGTGGAAAAAGAGGAAAAACGACGAGTCGGCTCGGGATTTTTCTTAGGAATGAATCCCGGCTCTCGGCATCTCGGATTACGGAATAACTATAAAGTGCTCTTAGTCCGGAATAAAATTAATAAAATTCCGGGCGTTACATGTACGTACGTATGTACGTATGTACGTACGTATGTACGTACGTGTACGTACGTATGTATGTATGTATGTATGTACGTACGTATGTATGTATCTACATATGTACATACGTATGTATGTATGTATCTACGTTCGTATGTAGGTATGTATCTACGTACGTATGTACGTATATATCTACGTAGTATATACGTACGTATGTATCTACGTACGTATGTACGTACGTATGTATGTATGCATGTATGCATGTATGTATGGATGTATGTATGTAAGTAGTAAAACATGTTAAGATCTTACATCGAGTTGTGCAACAAGATGTGGTGTTCAATGCTAAACTATAGGGGCAAGGTGATGTTAATGTAGTGGTTAGGGTGGATAGTACGAACACTGATGCTACAATGCGCTTGGAGGAGTCTCAAGTCTCTTATGTCCCGAACTCTCATTCATGATAACCCAAGGGTTGAGTCACACCTTATGGGTTTCCAATAATAAGAATATTATGGTATTTCTTCGGAACTATGAAGCTAAGTTTCCGGAGATCTATGACGTATTTGATTCGTAAATATAAACCAAGGTTTGTAGCGTTATTTGAGACTCATTCTGCGAGAGATGTTGCGGATAGTATTTGTGCTCGTATGGGTTTTGATTCGGTGGATAGAGTTAAGCTAAAGGACAAAGTGGAAGCATTTTCTTGTTTTGGAATTCGGAGGTATGTCCTATATGGTGATTCAAAAGGATAAACAATTCATTCACACTATTGTGGGTGTTGGATTATACTCTTTTTACCTTATTGTGACGTACATTAGCCCCAATCTTCAAGATCGAGGGGTGGTCTAGGATACTCTATCATCACTCCTAAGGGGTGCTTCGATCCCGGTTGTCATTGGGGTGATTTTAATGTGATTAAAAGTGCCAATGAGAGTCAAGGAGGCTCAAGTAGACTTCGATACTTGGATCAGTGATAATAATTTAGTGGACCTGGGGTTCCAAGGGTCACCCTTTACTTTGACTCGGGGAAGATCGGTTGACTCTAGAATTTCCAAACGTTTAGATCGTATTTTTGTCACACTAGATGGTCACATAAAATGGCCCGAAGCCACAGTCACACATCTTCCCCGACTTTCTTCCGAACACAAACCTTTGCTTTTCAACTTGAATAGGGCGTATGAGGTGATGTAAAGAGGTGCCCGTTTAGGTTTCAAGCGGTGGATTACTCATTCGGATTTTGCTGAGTTAATTGAGAGCACATGAGAGAACTTAACTCCCTTTCCTATCACTATCCAAAAACTCAAAGTTCCTTACAAAGGTGGAATAAAGACGTCTTGTCCTTACAAAGGTGGAATAAAGACGTCTTGAAACTTCTCGAGGAGATTAAATGTCATACTTAGTTTATACGGCATTGATACCCTCTTTGTCCAAGAACGAGATGCAAATGTGAGATTATGCGATGTGTGTTATAAGGTGATAACCAAAAGCGCGCAATTATTAACAAGTTGCGATTATTAGCAAGTTGAGTTGGATGTTTTTTGACAACAAACACCAGTTCTTGGCAAAGGCTTTGAGGAGTAAATAGGTGGTTAGGGACCACGGTTGGTTGTAGTCTTCATTGTCGTGGAGGTTGTATGAACCAGTGGAGGGTTATTGTTAGAGGGTATAATGATGTTATTGCTCCAAACCTAGGATGGAGTGTTAAGAATTGGAGGATGACTAGATTCTAGAGTGATAAGTGGGTTATTGATGAGCCGCTAAAGGTGAATTGTCAACTCCTGCTTACTGATATCGAGCTTAATTTAAAGGTGAAAGATGTGTGGCTGGAAGAGGGAGGATGGAACTGGTCTTACCTATCTTGTAGGCTAGATAACTCAAGACTTCTCAAAGCCATTGCGACTAACATCCTCGATGACATGGGGGGAAATGATTGTATTTGATGGCTTCCTACTACCTCGGGTTCATTTAGTGTTTCTTCTGCACATCAAAGTATTAAAGATTTTGGACAACAAGTCCTCATTCGGGAGGCAATGTTTAGACAAGTTTGAAGCATCAAAATTCAAGAACGGATGCATTATTTCATGTGGCGGCTTGCTTGAGACGTTCCGCTCACAAAATTAAAAATGTATGAGGAGACACGTGAGTATTGCTTGTACGAATGAGGATGAAACTCTCCTCCACTTACTCCATGATTGTGTTTTTTCTAAGTAGGTCTAGTATGTATGGTACTGAGGGAACTCCAACATTCCTTTTTTAATCTCGAGTGGGAAGGCTGTCTTTTTAATAATGTAAGTGTGGGAATGGTTTCGTCGCATAAGGTATGTTGTTGGAATGTCATGTTTATTGTCATTGGTTGTTTGCTCTAGAAGTGGCGTAACGCTCGAGTTTTCAACAAGGGCACCATTGCTAAGGACAAGTTGGGCTTTATTCAATCAAGATACAAAGAGAATATTGAGGTTGTTGTACGAAGTATGGGGCGGGATGTTAGCCATGAACGAGAAAGAATTGTCTAGTGGGAAAGGAATAAAGTCGGATGAGTGAAAGTTAATTCGGACAGAGCACTAAGGGAGAGAAGGGGCTTTCTGTTGTTGTGTTATTTAGAAATGATGAGGGTGATTCAGTGATTGGGTTTTAGGGGTTCGATCAATCTTGGTATCGCCTAAGCCCTAGCAATAGAGCTTTAGGGTGTTATCCACGGACTCGATCTTGCTTGGGAGTTGGGTTTTCGAAAGAGTTATGGTTAAGGTGGACTCGGTGTGGTGCTTGGATTCATTGAGAAGGGGGTGTCTCGCACACATCCTCTTTCTATCCTGGTGCTTCGTTGTCAAGGCTTCCTTATCTGAGGCTGATTGTCAGTTTCGGCCAGATTTTTCGGGAGGGCGATCGAGTTGCGGACTCGCTTTCCAACTTAGCATTTTATTGTGAGTTTAGAGTTAGACACTTTAGTGACCTTCGGTGTGTATTAAAACTCTGTTTTTGGAGTACCTTAGAGGAGTTGTTTTCCCACGTATGACAAATTTGTAGTTCCCTTTTTCATTATTTAAGCGCTTTAAGCACGGAGGGCACCTCCTACTTACCAAAAAAAAAGGATAGGAATAGAATTAAGAAAACAAATTCTTTTTTTACCCCAAATCATGTCTAGCCTTCTTTCCTTAGATCATATTAAGTGTTATATGAATATACCCTTCTTAAACCGCTATGCACAATTAGGGTTATTTTCATCCTTTAATGAACTTTGACTATTATTGTACTTATTCATACAAACAAATAAAAAACCACTAATTTCATCTATACCATCGGCAAATGAAGAAGCAAACAACTAAGGATAAAATCAACCTACCCGGATTATTACCATGGAAAACGAAAAAATTATTAAAACGAGAAGATCTGGTCCAAATCATCTTCTTTATTGCAATGAGAACTAAAAGTAAGCTCAACAACATTTAGATGATGAAGTGATCGAGATGGGTGAAGAGTGATTGAGGGATGACGAATTGACTATGTTTGAGTCTTTGAGAGTAGCGGCACAAGAGAGATAGAGGGTGATGCACCACTCGTCGGTTGAACGCGAGGATCCACCGGTGATCGTTCCTTCCGTCCACTTCTTTTTTATTGTTTTATGTTTTTTTGATATGCCAAGCAAGGATCGTCCAGCCTCTAACCTTGGATCTCCTTGGCTCGAGATCTTCTCCCTCGGAATCTCACTTTGGGATTGGATCTCCTTTGTCCTCCTAGCCTCTCACCGTAAGGACACCACTCAACCTCTCACCTTGTGGTTTCGAAACTTCGGCCTCTCACCTTAGTTTCTAGGGTTGTTTTGTTCAAAGTAAAAACACAACTTGATTGAAGAATCACTCATATATTTCGTCCTCTAGAAAAAAGTGTGGGAGAGGCCTTATATAGGCTGAAAAATCAGCACCTAAACTCCCACAATTAAAGGGTTACAAGTCCAAGAGTTGGGGCAATTAAGCAAAGGAAAAACAAAGGGCTTGCACCACATAAAAGCAAGCAAATAAAGGGCCTAAGGACCATAACATGGCCGGCCTTTTGGAAGCTCTAAGAGGCAAAATTGTGGCTGCCAAAAACCCAACATAAAAGTGTGGTAATCACCCTCTTGAATGGTTAGTTTAATGCAAGTGAACATTTTATTTCACTTGTATTAAACAACCCACTTTATTCCATAATATCATGAAAATATCATGAAATAAAGTCAAGCATGACTACTTATTACATACAAAATAAAATACAACTATAAGGTCCATCAAGACGAGCCGGAACCGGAAGCTTCAATCGCCTCAAGCATGTTCACCATTTTGTGTTCAAGGTCGGACCAACATGTCAGAGCTCCAAAAGGATGGTATATCAATGTGGTTTGTCCTAACATGCGAGCTCTAGCTCGAGTGAGAGGTGGTGATGACCTAGGTGCCGGCACATCACTCTCGTTGCTTAAGTCCGGCGGGCTCACATCAGAGGGGGTTACGGTTTGCGAGGGGAAAAAGATAGAAGAGTAGACCGTAGAAAGAATGGATGAGACTTTTTTCAATTCCTATTTTTAAAATTTATTTGATGATGTAAATGTTAGACGCTTAAAATGTCTAAATTTTTTATTTGACACTAAAAAGTGTCGAAAACTTCTAAACTCTAAAAGAGAGTTTAATTTTTTTTCTTGATAAAGCTCAAAGAGTCGAAAGACGTTTTTATGATGATTTTTCAAGAAGTACAAAACAATTGAATTGAGTGGCAACATAAGCTAAGAAAAACCAATGATAGCATAGACTTGGGAAATGTTATCCGTGAGAGAAAAAAATTCAATTACGTCTAATATGGCCGTCCCCTAATGTCAAGAAATATCGAATACCACAAATAGAGTGAGTATGGTATGACATTTGAATCAGATCAAATACAACATATGCATAAGAAACACTTCGAGAAAAAGGTAGGTTGTGATATTTAGCTAATGTGCACGTATCGTAATCTAGAGATGGAAAGATAGAGGGACACATCCTCAAATGTTTATTCTCGGACAACTATTCATGCATGAAAAAATGCATATGCAAAGTATAAGAATTAGTGTTTGAGATGGAAGAAGTACCCATTGTAGGTTGAAGAGAGTGTGTTGCATACCCAATAATCAAAGTGAGGTGATACAATCTATATAATCCACCCTCCTTTGTAGCCAATTTCTAAGATGACCTTAAGGTCTTGAAAAATATATGCATAGAGTTTTAGGGCCACTACTACAAAATGACTTTATACCACCCTCAAATACACCGAGCGTTCTAAATCCGATGTATAAAACCCTTACTAAAATTTTTAAAAAAAAGAGTGAGACTTATCTAAGTGTCCGGGGTATAAAGGTAGGATAATAAACAAATAACAAGATAAATACATCAGACTCGGCGTATATGCATATATTTTTAAAAAAATTTCACTGGTTGCTTCACGCCCGGGGTATTTACTAGTATAAAAATTGGAATACATTATTACTTTTTTATTAAAGAAAAATAAAACCCGTAATTGTAGAAGATACACTAGCACTTCCTAAGAGGCTCGCCAATTTTGTATCTCAGGAGGTCTTCTCTCTTTTTCTCAGTCCTCGTATATCAGTACCGATGATTGAATCTATGAATTTGACTTGTAAATGATAGTTAGACGAGGCAAAGCGAACTAGGGGTGAAAGAGCAGAGGATGGTACTACGCAGAGAGATAACCCTCTCGAGGTCAATATTTTAGCTGTTATGGTTTCTAGTTGAACTGATAGGAAGCTAAAACTGTCTATTTTTGTTGTTGCAGGACCACCCAAAGCTTTAGATGAAGATGAAACCGAGTTCCTAGATAATTTGGAAACATGAGGTTGCTTGCTGTATATCCTAGTGAACATGTATCTTCGAGCAAAAATATATCTAAATTCAATTTCTGTAATGGTCACTGCTTTAGTAGATTACAGATTGTCATTTTTCTTAATGAAGGTTTTGTTATTGGTTTACAACTTAAATAATGGGTGCCCATTTTTGTTGTTGAAAAAAATATATATGTATGCTTTCGATAAGATACCATTATGTCCCTCTTCTTTGTTTTAGGCTTTTAGGTTTTGATATCAACTCCTCTCTTATCTTGTTTAATATTCGTTTTGTTCTGATTAGAAGAGTTTATTTGATGACGCAAATTCTCAGGAAAATTTCTGGTATATATTTGGTTCTGGCGTACATGGACCTATGCAATCAAGTCTTCGGAACTCCACCTTGGAGAACAAAAACCTATTTGAGATTCCAAAATTTAAGTATGTTCAGTAATTAGAGTTTGAGGGTGTCTTAGTAGCTTCTTTTTATCCGACTTGCTAAAGGGGTTCCCCGATAAGCTAATATTGGACCATCTCCTGTTATAGGTCATTGTAACAGTAGGTGACCATATAGGTCGTTCAATGGACAGCTCTTTGGAATGCTTCTAAGAAAGAGTTTGAGAATGAGAAGAATCTGCTTGGTGGCCCTCTCGTTGACACAACTGCTGAAGATCTAAAGAAGTGGGTCATTGAAAATGTAATTTCCACACATTTTTCCTTTCCATTTTGCCTTTTATATTCCCTGGAAATTGTTAATGTTTACATTTAGATGATGCATGTGAAATAAGATCACAGACTTAGACTTCAAACATGAATTGGACAGTAAATAAATGAGTCTTGAGACAGATTTAATTATATATTATATACTATATTGGATGTGAGTTTGTGACTGAGAATAGAATTTACAAGAGGAATCCATTTTCTGCTAAAAGGTCACAAGTTCAACACTGTTGCTTATATAACATTATTAGAAGGTAGATAAATCAGTGGAAGGATACAGGGAAGGGGTGTACAATTTACCTTCCATCATGTCATTGTCATTTTTTTAACCATAGCATAGCTGCTGTAGTGCTGTGCTTTTCAAATGATTCAACGTGACTTTCGGTTAGCAGTTCATGGCATGAAGATAGTGTTCCATGAGTGCATTTCTGATGCTTAATACTACCATTTTATGGATTAATGATATATTTTTTAGTTACTTATAAGTAGTGGTTCATTAGACTAGCCATTAATGACACAAGTTGTGATCTAAATACAAGTGTTAATGTTGTTCTTATATAAAACATATATGAAATAAGCATTCAAATTTTTTATTATTCTACATACGAGACCTGTCTTCATAGTGATAAAAAGTATTCCTTAAATTTTAACCAAGTTCAAGGCTTGAGAAGCTAATTAGTAGAGGCTTGTTTTACCAAAACAATTACCGGTAGTTTAGACATAGTTTGTTACTTGCTAGGACTCTTTTTGGCTTTTTAGTTTTTCTTCCCCATAATTTAGTACTTATGAATATGTTGCATTCAGTCTGATTTACTGCAATATTTTTCCAAACAAGTGTCTTTTGTTATGGAATTCATCTCTGTTTTTATTATGGTTTAGGGATCTGAAAACTCCATTTTAACAAGAGAGCGTCCTTGAGGAGAGATGTGATCAATGGATTCATCAATTCTCAATAAAAATAGGAACAAGAGCAACGACCAAGTTCTTAAAATCTGTCAAGTGATCAGAGGTTCTCAAAATATCATAGATACTTATGGAGGTATCATATAACTGTATTGTTTGGCCAATATTTTGTAGATAAAACGGTAGGTGGATGCTTTTTTTAACATGATAACTTGTTTATGTTCAGGGTATCGGGTACTTCCAGAGGAAGTTTTAAAAGGGTAACAAGAGGAACGACCAAGTTCTTACCATCAACGAGGTATTTACTATCCCCAACTGAATTGTGGAATGATCAATTTGAACATTATATGTTTGTTTTAAAAATGTGAGTCACTTTGGTTTTATCCTAACTGAATGTGGCTGTGCTTCTGTTTCTCTTGAGACTAATCATGTTGGATTGAAATAGTTAGAGCTTATGAAATGCCAAAGAAAATCGGGAGATTTTGATAGCACACTGCATGATTTATGCATATAATTGTTGCTTGTTTTGTTTAGTGTAGTTATCTAGATCATGTTTTTCCAAACAGTTATAGATGGCTTATGATGCTTCTGTTGTTGCAAGGGAGAAAGTGCTTGTACATGTGTAGCTCTTGAAAATTAAGTGTAACTACCTTGTTTATTGGTAATTGCTTGCTTGTTGATCTTGTTATAATATTTGATACATTGGATCAGGTGATACAAAAAAGGTATAACAACTCCTAATGATCATTATTGTTGGAGTCAGTCTGAGGATATTGACGTTGGACCCATGACCGAGTGTAGCAGTCAAGTAGACCACACAAGACCCAATCTTCTTTTGTAGATACGATCATGTGCACAAGATAAAGGACTAAGCTTTACTTTATTTTAGTTATTTTTATACGAATGAAATGAGCCTTCTGACATGTACAACAATCTTTATATCATAAATTAAGTTGCGCCTCTGGAAAAATTCTTGATGCATGCATATGCATTGTAGTAATATATGTATGATTTTTGTAATACAATTAATATTTCTTTCTTCTGATGTGAACGATTGGTCTATATTTCTTAATGTCAAGATAATTAGTAACTAGGTAAATACAATGCGGGGTATATAATTATAATAATCCTGAAATATTTTGAAATATTTCAAAACAAATACCTTGGATTTTAGATAATTTCTAACCACGGCTATTAATCGGATATAAACAACTAAATATGTCGGACTATAAAATACTATATACCTCGGATGTACATCCACTATACATGTTAAATACCCCGGATAAGATCCGGAAAAATATCCGGATATATGTATCTCTAGCGTATATAACTTCAAATACGCCGGATATCTCTTTTAGTACATACACCGGATTTCATGAAATCTGGGGTATATATGTGAGAGCCCTTTTCTTTCAAACCGAGTCTTGGTCTTTAGCCGAGTTTGGCTTGGCCGAGATTAGCCTTACCGCACCCGCGGCCTGACTGCCGCCCCTGCGGGTTTCCGCCCTGCAGCTCATGGAACCGCCCCTGCGGTTTCCGGCGGCTGCAGCCGGTTTTGTTGACCCTTTTGACCGTGCTTTACCTTTCACCCTTACTTCTTCGTTTTACCTTTGAGCAAGGGTTCCATTTCATTCCATGTTCCAGCTTCCCTCACGTCCTTCTTGCTTCTCCTTCATCTTCTTTGATCTTGTTCTTGATTCTCCTTGATTATGGAAGAGATTTGTTGTGGCTTTGATGATGATGATGCTTTTAATGAGTGCTGCTGTGCTTTGATGCTTTTAATGAGTGCTGCTGTGCTTGGAAGTCAGTAAGAGTGTTGGTGATCATTCCTTTAGCTAACCACAGTTGTGGTAAGCTCCTTGCTCTTTGTTCTTCTTCTCTTTTCTTTGATTCAATCTCTTTAGCTTAGGATTAGTTGTATGAATGGTAGGGTGATGTTTGAATGTGTATGTTATGGCATGTGTGTGATTGTGATGGAGAGAAGACGTGATTTGATCACGTGAAGAGCCGAAGAGAAGCTGCGGGTTTACGTTCTGCACAAAGGCCGCCCTGCGCCTGAAACCACCGCCCCTGCGGAAGCCGTGCCGCAGCGCCCGCGCCAGCGTCAACGCCTTGCCTGCGTCGCCTGCATACCTTGTCACCGCCTCTGCGGCTGCTCCCTGCCGCGCCTGCGGGTTATCCATTCCGCCCTTGCGTCCCTTGATCACGCAGGTGCGTCTTGTCCCGGGACTACCCATAGTTGGGTAGCTCCTTTCCTTTCCTAGTATGAGGGAACTAGTACCATGCTAGGTATCGGTTTATGATGAGTATGATATAGATATGCCGGTTACGGCCTTGAGGTTACGAGTTGGATATGATCCTTATGGATCTCTTGGGTCTAGGTGTGACTCCTTTGTATGTTAGGAGTTTGATATATATATATATATATATATATATATATATATATATATATATATATATATATATATATATATGCCTTGTATAGGCCGTGTTGTCCTCCAGTTTGGAGTGGACCAGTCGGAGAGTTGATCGTACTTGAGTTACTCCTAAGATTGAGGTAAGTCCATAGGACTTACTTAGCTACTATCATTATATTGGATGTATGCTTGAATAATGTGTGTGTTATATGCTTTATAGCATGTGTTATTATGGTCACCGACCTATGTTATATTGACTGCCCATTGTAGTGGCCGTGATAGCCTTTCCCTTTCATCCCGTAGTGGAGTCTGGGAGGTTCTCTGTAGTCAGGCCAGATCTAGTATACGGGAAGAACCCTCACCACTCTCATAAGGTACACGGAAGGTGTGCTGATACTACTCCAGCTGGCTAGAGCACTCAGAGGCGGGGATTATATTCCTCGTGTCACATATCTTCATATACATCTATTTATACGATTGAGTGATTTAACTTATTAAAGATAATAAACCGGGTAAATGTGTGATATCATGATGATGTGTTAATATTATTGATGTGTGTTTGTGCTCTAGCATCTTCTTATATATGTGTATAGTTAGCTAACGGTTTTATACCGTGTTGTAGATCCTTTGTAGGTTAGGAAAGCTGCAAAGTGATCCAGAGGGGTGATCTGCTGAGGGTTCCGTACACTGGGCGTATTCGTGGGATATGGGTTATTTACGTTGTACGGATTCATGTTTTGACTTTGTACTCAACAGTACCTTGTATCACCTTTTTGATATGTGTGTGTGTGTATATATATATATATATATATATATATATATATATATATATATTAGTTTTATGTTTTGTTTTAATCTATTGGTGCCTTGTTGTAAGATTCAGTGAATTTGTTGTCAGGCTAGGGTCAGGATCCATTGTGAGATCCTAGCCCAGTAGCACTCCGAGTCCTACGGATTTGGGGTGTTACAAAGTTGGTATTAGAGCTCAGGTTGACAACAATGGCACTAGTAATCTGCAATAAAGTTCGAATAGATAAATAAACAGAACCCGAAAGGGGTCTGACTTTTCAAAAGGTTTTGGTTTTGAAATGAGTACAAATGTTTTGGGTTATCGTGTACGTGAACCATCGCCCCTCTGAAGATCTCAACAGTATAGATATATATATATATATATATATATATATATATATATATATATATATATATATATATATATATATATATTCTGCTGTGATTGATCTGTTATATATCTATACATATGGCATATATAGCCTTCTAAGATAGGTTTACGTCTTCTGAAGATGGTTCAGACTAGAGCCTTACCTGCAGCTAGGCGAGGTAGAGATAGACCCCCTCTAGGTAGAGGACAGGGTAGGACTCCTGCTGACGGTTCACATGCGGGAGAGATACATGAGGAGATTGCTGAGAGAGTTGTTCCTGAGACTGGGAACGGGGCAGCTGAGAGACAGGGGGCACAGAGAGCCCAGTCTGGTGAGTCTGATCGTATCTCCATAGGGGATCAGAGTTCCGAGCATATATCAGATGTGTAGAGGAGGCTGCCAGAGCCGGTAGACGTGCCCCAGATTTACAGGCACAGGAGGGACCATCTGAGAGGTCCCACACCGTTACTCATGTGCCAGCTGTACAGGTACTTGCTGCTGAGATTTCCAAAGCACCAGAGGAGCATAGAGGGCCTAGACCAGATACCTGGTTGAAGGCATTCCATCAGATGGGTGTACCCCCTTTCACTAGGAAGGTGGGGTTGGAGGTTGAGCTCTGGATCGGGCATGTAGACTCAGCTCTGGAGTCTATTCGATGCTCAGCTGACAGACAGATCGAGCTGGTTCAGACTTTATTCCGGGACTTGGCACAACACTGGTGGAGATCAATACGGGTCAAGTTACCAGTTATGATCAGATGAGGACGATGATTAGAGAGCGTTTCTGCCCTGCCTCACTGAGGAGGGAGAAACTGCGAGATTTTGTTGAGGCTGGGTTTGAGTATGTACCAGTCTCTGAGGCCATCAGGAGGTTTCAGAAGGAGCTGGCATTACTGGGACCAGCTGCACCTTCTGTAGACCGGCATGTTTATCTCTTTTCCCGATGATTGAGGGATACTACCCGGGCCTATATGGCGGGATTTCATTGTGAGTCCTTGATGGACTACCAAGATAGAGCCGCCGACTATGAGCGAGAGCGGGAGAGTCAGAGGAGAGCTTCTCAGACCGGAGGGTCTGAGAAGAGGCAGCGTACAGGGCAGACCAGTGGTACTGGTGGTTCTTCTAGTGGTTGGCGTGGTCAGAGATGTCAGGGTCAGCCTTCATCTGCACCGGTTGCAGAGAAGGGACGGCAGTGTTTTAACTATGGAGATCCAGGGCATCTGAAGCCCGAGTGCACGAGGCCATTAGTGACGTGTTTTACCTGTGGTAGACAGGGTCATAGAGCCGTTCACTGCCGCTAGGGCGGAGCTGCATCTCAGCAGGTTCTTCTCCTGCCAGTGTAGCGGGAGGTGGGCAGAGGCGACCTCAGCAGCAGCAGCAGATACAGGGACAGCAGAGAGTCCCAGATCGCCCTACGACTCAGGGATCTGCTCCTGGGCCGAGTAGAGGCAGAGGCCGTGGTGGGGGCACCACTAATACCAAAGGCCCACAAGGTCGTGTTTTTGAGCTGAGGAGTGCAAAGGAGCCAGCTGCACCTACTTCTACAGGTACCATTCTGATTCATGGTTTACCTGTTAGAGTTTTATTTGATACTGGTGCTACGCACTCTTTTATTTCTGATGCCTGTGTAGAGCGTCTTGGGTTAGATACAGTTGAGGGGATGCCCTTTACTATAGGGTTACCCGATGGTGGTAGGGTCAGAGGTACCCGTGAGATTCACGGTTGTCCCATTTCTGTAGGGACCCGTGTGTTACTAGTTGACTTCTTTGTCATGCCATTAGATCATGAAGAAGTCATTCTAGGTATGGATTGGATGGCTAGACATTCTGCAGTCCATGTAGGTAGGAGGATTGTTACCCTCTCTACCGAGTTAGGCCAGATAGAGGTTTTCCGAGGTTGGGACCTTGGAAAGGTAGGCACAGTTATCAGCGCTATACGGACAGCTAGACTGATTGCACAGGGTTGCGAGGCCTTCTGGTGTTATGCCATGAAGGAGGGGGAGAGTCCAGCATTAGAGGATATCCCAGTTGTTTGTGAGTTTACTGATGTTTTTGCTGAGCCGTCCAGTTTGCGGCCTCAGAGGAGTGTGGATTTCAGTATCGAGTTAGAGCCTGGTACGAGACCCATCTCGAAGGCCCCATACCGGATGGCGCCTGTCGAGATGTTGGAGCTGAAGAAGCAACTCGAGGAGTTGGCTGAGAAGGGATTCATTCGCCCTAGCGTGTCCCCATGGGGAGCACCTTTCCTCTTCGTACAGAAGAAGGACGGATCACTAAGGTTATGCATAGATTACAGAGAGCTGAACAAGGTGACTATCAAGAACAAGTATCCACTTCCGCATTGATGATTTGTTAGATCAGCTACAGGGAGCGACTGTGTTCTCCAGGATTGACCTGCGTTCCGGGTATCACCAGCTGAGGGTGAGGGAGCAGGATGTGCACAGGACAGCATTCCGGACCAGATATGGCCACTACGAGTTTGTAGTGATGCCATTTGGGCTTACGAATTCCCCATCCGTCTTTATATAGTTGATGAATAGTATCTTCATCGACTTCCTGGATCAGTTTGTGGTGGTTTTTTATGATGACATTCTGGTATACTCTCGCAGTGGAGAGGAGCATGTGGGACATCTGAGGACTGTATTGCAGGTTTTGCGGGATAGAGAACATTATGCTAAGTTCTCTAAGTGTGAGTTCTGGATGCCAGAGGTAGCATTCCTGGGTCATGTGGTTTCAGCTGAGGGGATCAAGGTGGATCCAGCGAAGATAGAGGCAGTAGCAGCTTGGACGACACCGACGAACGTCAAGGAAGTACGTAGTTTCCTTGGCCTAGCCGGTTATTACAAACGCTTCATGGAGGGATTCTCTATGATTGAATAACTGCCAGCGTAGGTTGCTCGAGCTGATCAAGGATTTTGATCTAGAGATCTTGTACCATCCAGGGAAGGCGAACGTTGTCGCCGACGCCCTGAGCAAGAAGACGCCTCGAGAGCAGGCGATTGCGAGATTGACGATACGGTCTCAGCTACAGAGAGACTTGATCTAGTTAGAGTTGGACATTCAGTTTCCTGATGAGGATGCCCAGCTGCGTACTCTAGAGGTACTTCCTGATCTGTTGGATGAGATCCGACAGAAACAGGAGACCTGCCCGACTTTACAGAGGATCAGAGATAGGATGTCTCGAGATGAGGCACCCCAATTTCTGCTTGGAGCAGATGGAGTTTTGAGGCGCCGCGGTCACGTCTGGGTACCTGCTGATACAGAGCTGAGGTAGAGGAGATTACAGGAGGCTCACTGTACACCTTACTCTGTACATCCAGGTACGAGTAAGATGTATCAGGACTTGAGACGTATATATTGGTGGGGAGGGCTGAAGGCCGATGTGGCCAGATTTGTGGCACAGTGTGCGACCTGCCAGCAGGTCAAGATTGAGCTTTTCAGACCTGGAGGTGAGCTCCATCCACTTCCTGTTCCACAGAGGAAGTGGGAGGACGTCACCATGGATTTTGTGATTGGACTGAGGCTGAGCCGGATTTTTGATGCCATCTGGGTCATAGTAGACAGATTGACGAAGACGGCACGTTTCATTCCTATCAGGGAGACGTGGCCGGTGAGCAGATTAGCTGAGGAGTACACTAGGCAGATAGTGAGACTCCATGGTGTACCAAGGACGATCGTCTCAGACAGAGATGGGCGATTTACCTCGAGATTCTGGCAGCAAATTCAGACTGCCCTGGGGACGAGCTTGCACTTCACGACTGCGTTCCATCCTCAGACAGATGGTCAGTCAGAGAGGACCATTCAGACCCTGGAGGATAGGCTGCGAGCTTGTGTGTTGGATTGGGGACAGGTGTGGACGGATCATCTCCCACTTGTTGAGTTCTCCTACAACAACAGCTGGCATGCATCTATTGGGATGGCCCCATATGAGGCACTGTATGGACAGAGATGCCGTACCCCGTTATGTTGGGATGAGCAGAGGAGTGTCAGTGGTTAGCACCTGATCAGATTCAGGATGATATGGCTCGAGTAGCATTGATCAGAGAGCGTATGCTGACTGCGCAGAGCCGTCAGAAGTCTTATGTTGATAGGAGGCATAGACCTCTAGAGTTCAGAGTTGGAGCCCATGTGTGGCTGAGAGTGTCCCCGACACGAGGTGTTAGGCGTTTTGGCATTAAGGGGAAGTTGAGTCCCCGATATGTCGGCCCGTTCGAGATTCTGGATCGGGTTGGGAGCGCTGCTTACAGATTAGCCTTGCCTCCGAGATTAGAGGGTGTTCACCCTTTATTTCATGTGTCTCAGCTGAGGGAGTACATACCAGATCCGAGGCACATTGTGAGTTATGAGGATTTGGTGGTTGAGCCGGACCACATGTTTGTTGAGCATCTTTGTGTAGTCCTAGAGCGAGGTATGAGACGCATGCGTTCGAAGGACATTCCTATGTTGAGGATACAGTGGTTGAGACGAGCACCCGAGGAGGCTACATGGGAGACTGAGGATAGTATCCAGAGGAACTATCCAGAGTTCTATGCCGAGATAGGTCCACCAATAGGATCACCGAGTAGATCTTAGTACTAGATTGGTGAGTCTTATCTGCTTATATGCTTATATGCAATGATGTGTTTATTTAATGCTAGCTTTGATGTGATTATGTTCTTATTAGATCTTGTTATGCTAGTATGATTCTTGCTTATAGCTGGAGATGGTTATTTCCTCCATGTTATTATGATATGATAGGTTTAGCTGGAGATGGTTCTTTCCTCCATGCTATTTTGATGGACATAGTAGTGCTGGAGATGTTCTTCCTCCATGTCTTTCTGTTATGGATATGATACGGCTAGAGATGTGATTCCTCTATGCCTTCTGATACGTTTATAGTTTGGCTAGAGATGGTTTTCCTCTAGGCCTTGGATAGTATAGTTTGCTACTGGAGTGGATGAGTTCCTCCATGCCTATGCTTGAGGTTATAGAGAGTTTTACCTCGGCTTTTGAGTCCGAGTGGTTTCAGGACTTTGCAAGTTTCGGGACGAAACTTGTTTTTAGGGGGGTAAGATGTGAGAGCCCTTTTCTTTCGGACCGAGTCTTGGTCCTTATCCGAATTTGGCTTGGCCGAGATTGGCCTTACCGCACCCGCGGGCCTGACTGCCGCCCCTACAGGTTTCCGCCCCTGCGGCTCATGGAACCGCCCCTGCGGTTTCCGGCGGCTGCAGCCGGTTTTGTTGACCCTTTTGACCGTGCTTTACCTTTCACCCTTACTTCTTCGTTTTACCTTGCTGAGCAAAGGGTTCCATTTCATTCCATGTTCAAGCTTCCCTCACGTCCTTCTTGCTTCTCCTTCATCTTCTTTGATCTTGTTCTTGATTCTCCTTGATTTTGGAAGAGATTTGTTGTGGTTTTGATGATGATGATGTTTTTGATGAGTGTTGTTATGCTTGGAAGCCAGTAAGAGTGTTGGTGATCATTCCTTTAGCTAACCACAGCTGTGGTAAGCTCCTTGCTCTTTGTTCTTCTTCTCTTTTCTTTGATTCAATCTCTTTAGCTTAGGATTAGTTGTATGAATGGTAGGGTGATGTTTGAATGTGTATGTTATGGCATGTGTGTGATTGTGATGGAGAGAAGACGTGATTTGATCACGTGAAGAGCCGAAGAGAAGTTGCGGGTTTACGTTCTGCACAGAGGCCGCCCCCGCGCCTGGAAACCACCGCCCCTGCGGAAGCCATGCCGCAGCGCCAGCGTCAGCGCCTTGCCTGCGTCGCCTGCGTACCTTGTCACCGCCCCTGCGCTCCCTGCCGCGCCTGCGGGTTATCCATTCCACCCCTGCGTCCCTTGATCACGCAGGTGCGTCTTGTCCCGGGACTACCCATAGTTGGGTAGCTCCTTTCCTTTCCTAGTATGAGGGAACTAGTACCATGCTAGGTATCGGTTTATGATGAGTATGATATAGATATGCCGGTTACGGCCTTGAGGTTACGGGTTGGATATGATCCTTATGGATCCCTTGGGTCTAGGTGTGACCCCTTTGTATGATAGGAGTTTGATATATATATATGTATGTCTTGTATAGGCCGTGTTGTCCTCTAGTTTGGAGTGGACCAGTCGGAGATTTGATCGTACTTGAGTTACTCCTGAGATTGAGATAAGTCCATAGGACTTACTTAGCTACTATCATTATATTGGATGTATGCTTGAGTGGTGTGTGTGTTATATGCTTTATAGCATGTGTTATTATGGTCACCGACCTATGTTATATTGACCGCCCATTGTAGTGGTCATGATAACCTTTCCCTTTCATCCCGTAGTGGAGTCTGGGAGGTTCTCTGTAGTCAGGCCAGATCTGGTATACGGGAAGGACCCTCACCACTCCCATAAGGTACACGGGAGGTGTGCTGATACTACTCCAGCTGGCTAGAGCACTCAGAGGCGGGGTTATATTCCTCGTGTCACATATCTTCATATACATCTATTTATACGATTGAGTGATTTAACTTATTAAAGATAATAAACCGGGTAAATGTGTGATATCATGATGATGTGTTAATATTATTGATGTGTGTTTGTGCTCTAGCATCTTCTTATATATGTGTATAGTTAGCTAACGGTTTTATACCGTGTTGTAGATCATTTGCAGGTTAGGAAAGCTGCAAAGTGATCCAGAGGGGTGACCTGTTGAGGGTTCCGTACACTGGGCGTATTCGTGGGATATGGGTTATTTACGTTGTACGGATTCATGTTTTGACTTTGTACTCAGCAGTACCTTGTATCACCTATATATATCATTTTTATGTTTTGTTTTAATCTATTGGTGCCTTGTTGTAAGATTCAGTGAATTTGTTGTCAGCCTAGGGTCAGGATCCATTGTGAGATCCTAGCCCAGTAGCACTCCGAGTCCTACGGATTTGGGGTGTTACAATATACTACCAAATATCCCGGAATCTTAAACCTACGTAAAATGACTCCATTTTTTTCTCGAAGTATATACGCTGGATCTGTAAATGGAAAGCCCGGGGTATATACTATCGGACCAAATACATCTCTAAACTTTTACGCCGGATGTGGTCCGGTGTATATAGTCCCAAACATCCGGTGTATTTGACCTTTTTTGTAGTAGTGGGCCCGTTTGGTTTTTAATCTGGAAACGAATCTAATAGAATTTGATTAGTTTTGATACCTTATCGGGAAACGAAATTGGGAAAGCAAATGCATGTTGCATGAAACCAGCCACCAAGAATGATTCCAAAAAATTCATGAAACAACTATAGACTAGATTCGTTTTTATTTTCGGAGTTACGACCAAATGGGGGCTTAATTGGACTACAAGACCATTATGTTCTACAAATATTGGTACAAACATTGAATTATGCATTAATACATTAAGAAAACTATGTTCAAGGATAAAGATGCACCGGATAACAATCCTCGGGTAATGAACTTCTTTGATTGGCCCATCAGAAAGCCCAATGAGTATAGGCATGTCTTATACTCTTTAGTGTAGAGAAAAACTCTTTACAATATGAAATGTGATCTCAAACACCCGGATCAATAATCCAATTTTATTGCATACTAGAACTGTGAGCTAAGAATACAACAAGTTGCCTGCAAATTTAATTGAACTAGTAGAGCTTATGGTTGGAAATAAAACTAACCCAAAGCCCAACATCATTTTGACAACCTCTTGAAACACTAAACAAGCTAGTAAATTATCTACATTTCCTCCCCTATACGAAAATGCTAACTCATTAAGAGCCCGTATGGAATTGCTAAGAATCATTCTTTGAAACGGAATGTTATCAAATTAATCAAAAATCATATTTGTTTAGCGACTAAAATATAATGATAGATGTCTTTTAATACATGAAAATAACTTTATCATCTTCATCTCTTTTCCCTTAATTGTTTCCACTAACCAAACGGACATTGATAGCATGTTTTTATGGTATCTTTCTAGTAGTGTTTTCATGTGTTTTTCCTTAACTTTGCATGGGAAAAGGCATCCATATCTTTGTTAGTGCTTAAATACATCAAAGGATATCTACTCCACTTTGTGTTTTGTGCCTAAGGTGAATAAGGTCTAAAATGGAGCACAAAATGACATATCTACAACAAATCTAAGGACCTCTCACACCACCACCTCATCATTAAGGAAGAAAGAAAGCAAGGAGCATAGGAATATGGAGCAAAAGGAAGCAAGGAGCATAGGAATATGGAGCAAAAGGAGGCAAGGAACCAAGAAGCAAGGAGTAAACCTCTCTAAGGGAAAAGCCAAGTCATAAAGGTCAAGTGATATTTCACTCGGCAGAAGAACATAGAAATACTCAGCCTAAGAAGACATGGCTCTCCGATGCAAAAATGTCTCACATCAACTAAGTCCAAGTGACCAAGAAACTCGGGAGAAGAGGAATTGGAAACTCGGCCTAACATCGAGTGAGTGAAGTCACCCGACCTTGAGGAAGTCCGATCTTGACGGAAGCTACACCAAGCTCGACCTTCCACTCGGCCAAAGAAGACATTTTCATTAACTCAGTGAACCACTCGATCGAGTCCTACCCTAAGCTCAGCTGAAGGCTAGTAAGCAACAACTCCCACTTGCAACGCCACTTGCATGAGTTTGTTGAAGATTTCTTTTGCAATTTCGAGGAGGAGACCATGAATTTGAAGCCTATAAATTGAGGCTTTGCTACCATGTAATAGATAGAACTCAACAATCAATTTACACAACAATTTTACATTTGATATTTAGGAGGGAAGACGGATTTTTAGTGTAGAGGAAAGCTGAAGATTGTTCTTGGGAAGTTCATCCAAACTCATTTATAGACCTTAATTCAAGATTGATTTGCTCATAACTTTGGATTGGTAAGACCAAATCACTCCATTCTTTTTCCTATGTTCTTATTTTGATCTATCTAGTTTTTTTATTATGGAATTTGTTTTTGGAAATATGATGTTTGAATTTACGGCTATAAGTGAGTGATTCTTACTAGGATTTGGGTGAAAACTCCAAATCCAAGCTAGATCTATGTATAATCCTGATGTGCTTATGGAAATATGGAGTATCAATGCATGTTTAGTAGCATATAGGAGTTATATAATCCGCTTGGCATGTTTCATGGTGTTTGAATCTTTTTTGAATGTTGGATGCTAGATCCGGGGTCTAGATTTGTTCATTTATACACATTGTATATTTTCAAGCATGATTTCACATATCTTATGGATCGGCCATTGTGGGAGAGACTGATGAGTAACTACTAATGGTGGTACTATTTCGATGCTTATATTTCTAGAATATGTTAAGATAGGGCATATGAATGACTTGCATATTTGTATTGTGATTATTCATACTAGGCTAAGTTGAACTATGTAGTCAAATAACAAACACCATATGATACCTACGTAATCCAATTTAGACCTTAGTAGTTGAGAAAGTTTGTCAATCAATAAGTGAATAGCAAACACCATGATACTTATTGATTGATAACTGATGCTTAGATAACAGATGCCTTATCATGCTATATTTGTTTAGTATCATCATTTGCTCGATTCCATGTATAAGCACAACATTCATCTCATATGACTAGTGAGGATTTGGTGGAATTATCCCCAAAATCCTAGTTGTTTTCCATACTTGATACTTGTTTATGTTACTTGAGTTACCCTGTTTCACTCGATCTTAGTTGACCACCTATGTTACTCACTCGTTCTTAGTTGATCGACTCACTCGATCTTAGTTGACAAGTCACTCGGTCTTAGTTGCGAAAATCCCCAAACATTGTGATCACTTGATACACCATTTTCCCTTTCTTTTACAAATTCTACATTTTATAAGCTAAATTCTAAGAGCAAAGTCGGGATATGCATGGTTTTTTGGGACTCAGCCTTGATATACTCATCATATACTTACATTAATACAGTTGTGCACTTTTGGTGATATGTGATTCCATATGTGTTGACTTCTCACTTGCACTAGGGACGCATCAGGCAATAAGAGGATTATTGGCTACAGGAACATCTTAGACATTTGTTGCAAAAGAAGTAAGAGATTTGTTATCAAATGAGTCATATTCTCTACCTTTAGGACCTTTGTACCAATCTGGATATCCTACTAGTTTGAAGCATGAATCTTTGAGATGACCTTTTGTTGACAATGATCACATTTACGACTTGTCTTATCTTTCATAATCCCTCATGTTTCCACCTACCTATTTGTATGGTATTGTCCGACCAATTACCAAAGCATTTTGATTAGAAAGTTGAGTGAAGTGAGTGGTGATTTCCTATGTTTGTCAATCTAGAGAACCATGTGAAACACCCAACCTATAGTAGGTAGATCATCGAATATATGGAAGACTTTTGCATTTAAGGTGCTCATATTAGGAAATATGATACATAAGAAAATGCATACCGGCAATTTCGCCTCTTTTTGTTAACTTCTTGAGAATGTCACAAGTGTATATAGTAACTAATATCACGACATATGCAAGAAGATAATGCATCCATTGTTTGTAGCTCATCCCAAAATATCTTAATCAACCATAATAGCTACAACACTATTATGTTATTGCTTCAAGCTAAGATCTTTATGAAGTTGATACACAAGAGGAGAATTGGAAACTTCAAATCTTTCCAAAATCTCATCCCATAGTTCTTTGACAAATTCAACATAAAATAATTTATCTAATATTTCACGTTTTGGATCGACCAACATTGGATCATATCATCTACCTTAATCAGCATTTTAATTTTTTTCCATCAATAGTAGATGGTTTTGTACATGAACCATAACTGAAACATAATTTTAGCTCTGCATATAGTGTCATTCTTATACTTCGTTTCCAAGAAGGAAAATTGGTTCCATCAAAAAGTAGATATAGATACTAATTGCATTGTAGGATTATTAGAGTTTGATAAATAGATTGGATCATTGGAATTACCGTAAACTTGTTGTTCTATAATCGAACTCTGAAGAAGAGTATAAATACGGAATTTGGGAAAGAAAAAAGTTTTATTCAAGTTGTCGTACCATTTTAAGCAAAAAGCTTCAATTCACCATCAAATGGTTATGATCAAGCATATGTGAGAGGAGAAAGGAAAATGGTACTTAGGTTAATTCATATCACCATATGTCTGTCATTACAACTACTCTACCACATCTCCTAAGAGACTCAACAACTGATAATTTGTTATCGTCTTTATGCTATATATAAGCTATGTTTTGATAAAAACTAAATTTAATGGTTTTGAAAAACTATTTGATAGATCTAGAGTGATCTTGCCCAAACAAAGATTCAAAAAATTAAAACAAAGGATTTGGTGACACGGTTTAGGAGAACCCTACTCTGCGTAATTTCAGTAGGGAAAATCCAGCTCAATCCACTAGGTGGATAGATCATAGGTGTATTGGTTACAAATCTCGTAAGAATCCAAGATTACAACCTTTGACAAATAGAATCTGAAAGAACACTAAAAAGTAGTAAAGAGACGAAAGGATCGAAGATGATGAAAAGCAACCAGAACAAAGCTTCTAATGAAGTGTATGTTCGTATTTTTAGCCTTCGTCAAGGATCAGAGAAGACCTACTCTTGCTCAAATTCTCTCTTCTCTCCAAACTCTCTTTTTGGTAAGGGTTTGTGTGAACGTGTTGGTTATAATTGATCTCCTTTCTCCTTAAAAAGAGATTGAGCACTTAGAGTTGGTTGGTATCATCTCAAGATCACGTAATCAAAGCGTGCATAATTTAAACAACCAAGCATATCATCAGTGAGGCCCACTCTGGTTGGCCTAGATAGAAATAGCAGGCCCAACATGTACTTAACGTACATATTAGCTGGGTTATAACATACTCTATGTTATTTACACACATAGATCAAAGGTTTTAGGATATTACCAAAGTAACACAATACAAATGATCAAAAGACTAAGTTAGAGCATCTTAGGTTATCTTGGATTCACATTAGGATTACACTTAGGGCCCGTTTGGTTTAAATTCCGGAAACGGAAACGGAATGGAAACGAATCTAGTCCATATGTACACCCTTATTCATGAAGTTGTTGGGAATCATTTCATGTAGTTTGAACTAATTGTAGTAGAATTTGATTATTTTTAATACTCTATAAGGTAACAAAGTAGGAGGAAGGAAGTGCATTTTGCATGAAACCAACCGGAATGATTCCATGAACAAGCTACATATGTGGACTAGATTCGTTTCCATTCCATTTCCGTTTCCGGAGTTACAACCAAACGGGGGGTTAATATCTTAAGTGTCCTTATATGTTATCCAACAAGTCCTAAGTCACCTACTAAACTATGTACATTTATAAGTATGTGTATCCATGGGTAGGGTTTAATCATGGTTAACAACAAGTATTACACAACCTTGTGCATAAGTCCTATTATTTATACTAAACATAACATGCCCATATTTGTACACTTGACAGATCTTGCCCATTACAACTACAATCAAACAGTAACTACGTACAACTTCATTCGGAATATATAAGAAAATATGGAAACGAAAGTGTCAAAAGTCAAAACTAATGTATGGTGGTGTCAAAATTGGGTAGGTCTAGGATTTTGCTCTAAAGCGATTTCTACATCTACTGTTGTTAGATTTCCCGACAAAATGTAGATGGCTGTTGAATATGTGCTATTGATAACATGAATGTCATCATGAGTTGCTTAATAATATCGGATTTGTTTTCCTACAATTCAGGTATTTTGGTACTCGGTTATTATTCTAATATTTTGGGAGTTGTTGTTAGTGATTTGGATTACATCTTCCTTAATGGAGGAGAATTTTAAAATAATCGATCAACGTAGTAACTATTTCTTTAAAATTGTTAATTATTATTTCCAAAAATAAAATATAACTTATTCAACAAAATCAAGTTCATTTAGCGATTAGAATGAAAAATTACACATATTCTTAACTGACACTAAATGGGAAGAAGAAGGAAAAAAAAAAAAAAAAAAAAAGTAAAAACACAAAAGTTGTACTATTTGTACACAATCAGTGGACCCTACAAAGTATTGATAAGGTTAATTCCTTTATCTAGGTCTCGTTCACACTTCACATGTCTTTATTTAGAACAAATCCCACCATTCCTAATTCCATTCACAATTTTGCCCACATGTTTATCTTTTACATAAACCAACCCTCGTGTCTGGAACAACAACAACTGTAAACATTATTATTAAATTAATCGAAACTTGCTTTATCGCAATGCATTCAAACGGGTCAAGCAAAGGTAACGCGGTTTAAGCGAAGCAGATGGCTGACGACCACTGACCACCAATGATGATTATTAGCTCATAGGATTTGGTCAATTATCTGATTATTATATAATTTCTCTGGTGTGACGCTTTGTGCAACACTTTTTCACAACCTCGTCCTTTGTTTTTAAATACAGCATTAAATGTGTAAAATTATTCAGGACAAAAACGCCGCGTTTTGGTTGACTCTTTAGCTTAATCTAATTACACCCTCTGGTTTGAATGTCATTGTAGTTGATTCTTAGTCTATGCACAAGTTGCATGAAGCCCATTTAATTCTTTTGGCATTGTCTGCAAGCTAACCATGGTTATACGTTTTCAAAGACTTTTATTTCATGGACAATTTATTGGTTATTTTTCTCAAAATTACCAATAAATTCGGGATTTTCTACCATTTAGATCATTTTTAAGGTTGGATTTTTGCTGAGTTTAGTTTCACCTATTTCGAGTTAGGTTAAGAGGTGAAGTAGGTAAAGACAATTTGTTTGGTTGTTCATATACAGAAGTATAGGAATTATTTTCAGAAAAATATAAAATTAGATATCAAGAGGAGACATGTTTTCTTAATTCAGGTACATGCATTTATTTATTTATTTGTTTGTTTATAGAACTACACCGTATGGATTGACATAGCAATCTGAAGCAAATAATGGAGGGCAACCACTTTACAAACTCAAAAGGGGCAAAAGATCAGAGGTTAGCTGGCCAACACAAGTCATAAGAACATGGCCATGCCACCTTTCTAGCTCAACAACACAAGGATACATTTGATGCAAGAAACCACTCATTACGACAAAAGGGCAATCTATGTACCAGACACAAAATCAAATTGCTAGCAAACAACAATAGTGAAAGAAGGCAGTAAAAAAACCAAAATGTTCCAAAAAAAAAAACTTTTCCAATTTATTGGGGATAAACCCTTTTTCTTTGAGCACTTGACAAACAAGAGCTCATCACTAGTATGTACAAACTTCCATCAGAAAAGAAATGGAACCAAAAAAATGATAGTATTTCAATTACAATTACAATGTGTCACAAAACCAAAAAACCAATTATATTATAGATCAAAAACACCCAGAAAAGTAATGATACACAAAGTAATGGACAAATATGTGAACAAACTTAGATAGCTACAAACCCTTTTGTCATCTTTACCTTAAGGCTTGAGCCTCTAGATTGGTATAGCTCCACCCTGCTCTTTGCTTCCATCAACAGATCCTCTGTTTCCTCCTGCAACAAATTGGGCTGTTTCAATGCCCATTCAAGGACAATGAGCACTTCGTTCTCAGCCAACTCATCGCTCTCCGGCGTATGTTTTGCAATGTAGGCTAACAAAACAAGAGCTGGAATCTTCACTATTTGCTCCCCGAAATACACCAATTGAACCAAATGCTTAAGTCCCCCTGCTTCGATTATAGCCTTTGAGTGATCCACATGAAGGTAATTGTCACTCCCGGCGAATTTCGTAAGTGCTGAAGCTGCCTCCGCTGACACCTCCGGCTCACGCTCATCGAGTAGGGCCACGAGCGGGGCGATCATCCGTGTCTCGGTGGCCCGGAATGTTCTGGCTAGATTCCCGATTGCTTTGATGCAGGGGAGTAATAGTTCAGAGTTGGCTTCTTCTACGGCTCTCAGGAGTTGGTCAACGACGGCCTTGCAGGCTGGAGAAGTAGGTTTGAAAGCCGATCGCCGCAGATCAGAATCCTTCTCTGCAACGGCTGTGATCTCCATTAGAGCCAGGGCGGAGTTTAATTTGATTTCGTCTGCGCCTTTCTCGAGGAGAACCGCGAAACAGAGGAGCGCGCGTGATTCTGTAATGCTTCGGCAGATTCCGGAGTTGTCCTTTGCGAGCTTCCATAGCGCTCTAGCCGCCATGGCTTTCATGTTAGCCTTAATCGCCGGATCTACAGTCTCCCTCGCCTTCGCCGTAGTCAGACTATGATGGATTGGGCTAGGGCTAGGGCCATGGAAATTGTTGTTATTGGCGTTAGTAACAGCCGAATTGCTCGATATTTTCGATTTTGATTGTGCCTTCATTGCAATGGTGTTGGTTACTACATTGTGAAGTTTGTTCTGCATCGTACCGTCAGCACCAACCTCTCCCGGGCGCTGAATTTTGCTGTTCTGCTCTTCATCGTCATATAACCCACCCTTGTTGGGGGCGGATTTTGAATTTGTGGTGGCGATGATGACCTGGTGGATTGAAGAAGCCTTCTGGGAGACGACTGTATACTTGCTATGCTCCTGAATCGTTTCGTAAGCGAGATGGCTAACGAGAAATCTCACAACATTGTGCTGATTGAACAGATCCTGGCACTTAGGATAATGGGAAGCAAGCTCAGAAACCGCCCAAGCGACCATCGCCTGAACTCTCATGGAGCCTTCTTTCAAAACCTTAGCGAAAACCGAACAAACTCCGGCATGAACCATGTAATCAACGCTTTCCGGATCACGACCAAGCAAACCAATAGCCCTAGCAGCGTTCTCCTGACCTTCGGTCTTCCCTTCCTTGACAAGCTTGAGGAGAGGAGCAACACCACCTTCCTCAATAATGAGACTACCATAACGATCGTTGTCACGAGCGAGAGAAACGAGAGAAGCGGCAGCGTCTGCTCGGGAGTCAAGGGATCCAGTCTGAAGTTGAGCGATCTGCTCCCAAATCAGACAGAGAATCGGTTCGTTGGCTGCAATTGGAGGAAGACCTAAGTAATCGAGGTCATCGGAAGAGGAATCGGCAGGAGTGGAGACACGGAGGAGCCAAGAAACGTCGCCGATGGAGTTATCGAGGAGAGAGAGGACTTTCCGGGAATAAGTAGCGGGGACGATAGTAAAAGCTCGGCGGACGAAGCCATTAGCGCTACGGTACTTGAGTGCTAGCGATAAGGCTTTGTCGAGAACTTGTTCGGTGTCGGAGATGATTCGGATGGCAGGACGCTCGTAGAGGTCTGAGGATGAACGGGCGGCTTGACGGAGAAGGTCAGCGAGTTTGGAGGTTTTGGATTTGAGGTCAAGGCATTCTTGGCGGAAGGAGGAGGACTCGTCGGAGAATTTCACAACTTGATCGGCGACCTGGATCGGTTTAACTAGGATTTGTTTGACTTTGTCCGCCATGGGAGGAGGAGGAAGAAGAAGAAGCCAGAGCAGTAGGTTAGGGTTACGGGAGGTTAGGTTGAAGAACTGAAAGAGAGAGTATAAATGAATTTGAAGATAGCCGGCAAAAATGGGGAAGGTTACGTTACAATAATTTTGTTATGCGCATCAGCGCATGTCTTGTTTAGTTACAATTGGACTTGGTGGCACTCCACTCTTATTTATATGAATATGATATAGGCTCATTCTTATTCAGTTATTCCTTATACTAAAATTGCAATCCACACATTTTAAAGAAAAAACTACACAAGAAATATTAACAATTTCATATCACATGCCTTTATTTATTATACCATATCCCACCATCTCTATGCATTTGCCCACATGTTTTACCTTTTTCCATTTAACTACTCTCAACTTCTTGCTTTTTGGCAATATATTCACATGGGTCAAACAAAAGTAACGCGGTTTAAATCTTGCTAAATTAAATAAAAGAATTGTCAATCTTTTGTTGAAAGTTATGCGACTTTTGGTGGGTTAGGAAAACATATTTGTAGACATATATGGGTAATTTGTAGAAATATTTGGATTAATATAATAAATTTAAACAACAATTTGAAAAAAGCACAAAATTTTGTGATTCATAAATGATGAGTGTTTTGAGACATAATCACAACCTACCATCTTCTTTCTTTTGTCTTAGCAACGTTGACCGTTAGGTTTTTTATTTTATTTTTTCCCGTTATCACAAAATTTTATTTATCATTGTCATCAAGATTTAGAATTTGTCATAAGACTTTTATTTAATGTTATCACAAAGGTTTAGGAATTAGGATTGTCTCCAAACTTTATTTAACGTTGTTAGAAGGTTTAGATTGTCATCGAATTTTAATTAATATTGTCACCGAGGTTTATGGTTGTCATCGAGCTTTAAATAGTCTTATCAACAATGTTTAGGATTCCATCGAACTTAATTAACTATTTTTATCATGTCTAAATATTTTTCACTAGTTTCTAGAAGTTTTGGAGTTATCTTACTCCAATAACTTAGGACATTATACTTCTATCTTTTATACTTTTGGTGGTTTTAAGATTCTATCATTTTGTATTTTATGTCAAAATAAGTTGGCTTTCTTCTCAAGATAGTATAACCTATGTAGTATAAATAGAGGTATTTACTTATTGTAAACCTCACGTTGGACGTGATATTGATCATATAGGCATATAGCCAATATTGATCAATCAAAACCTTAAAGCAATAAGGTTTTCACATGGATTTTATACAAGTCGAGTATTGACATGCTTAATCTCGCTTGTAAACACTCCGATCCTAAACGTTACTCGAGCTTCAAAATGTAATTACATTTTACTTGTGTTAGAAAGTGAATAAACTCAATATGATAATTTTTTTCGAGCTAATCCGTAATAACTCAGCTAATATAACATCATATAGTGTTAATATAATTAAATGAGCCAAATGAGTTGAGCTTTATTATGCTCAAGATCGATTTGTTCATAATCTAATCGAGCCTAAACTTTAACCGAGCTTCAAATTTTGTTTGTATTCAGATCGTTTAAAAAGTGAATGAGCTTGATATTTTACCAAGTTAAGTCCGAGTAGCTCATCTCATATAACAACCCTAAGCTTTGTAGTTTATGAGGTTTGTTAGTTCATGTGTTCTCTTTGCCCCGCAACCGCCCAACCCATAATTGGATACTAGATTCAAGCAGTATAGGTTGAATCTGGTACTGTTTCTTATCAATTTATTTCTTACTAAGGTTCATTTATCGTAGGTATTTGGTTCTCTCTCATTGGTTGCCTCCAAACTTCACTTTTGCTCTCTCTTTTCTCTAATGCTAGTTCTCAATTACCGATTAATAATGAGGGATATGTGGTTACTTGAGCTATGAAACTAGTCTTTCAACAAGACCCCCCCTAAAAATTGTACGAGCGGGTCCTCCAACAAGCGGTTCTACCTAGAATTTAACCTCTAATTTGTGTCGGTTATAGAGTTATACTAGTCATAGACAAATTAATATTGTTGAGGCTTATGGTTCTTTGAAGGCAACCCATAATATCTTATTCGAAAAACCGTCCAACATAAATACAGTCAAGGGTTCTTACCCTTGATTCACATTAATAGGTATCACGGGTTGGTACATTGTCTGGGATTTGTCTTTCTTGATTTTTGGGATCTTCAAACCAACACTGTAGTATTTGTCCGATGGATGTGACATTGTATTTTGGTCATCCAAAAATATTTATAACATTTCTTGTTGTGAACCCCAAGTTAAGTCCACGTCCCACCTCTTGATATTATATAAAAGTTAATCGATCGAAATATAAATATCCTTTTAACCTTCAGAATGTGTGTGGTCGGGAACTCAACAAATAAAACTCTAACATCCATCCATCAAATCATTTAGGAAGAACTCAAGTTCAAATAGACACCCTCTTTCTTTAATTTGGGAACTCGGTCGGACGATGGCTTAATATCATGGTCGACATCTTTTGTCTTATTAGGGTATTTGAAACATTCGCATGTCAAACAAAAACGTAGCAAAGCTAATAATGGTTTCACATGACCAATTTGAGATTAACATAATGTTATTCGTTCCTCCTATAAAACGATTCCAATCAACTAATGTCTTTCGTTCGTATTAACATCCACGAACCTAAAACATAGCGAAATAGTGTGTACCAATATCATCGCAAAATCTAGTAGAGCCTATGTGCAAAACAATTTAGAGTTAAACTTAAATTTATTTTTATTCATTAGAACGTATATTCTAGTTCGATCAACATATTCAATCACCATATATATCCCACATCATATTAGCATTATATATAATACATAACACTCTACAATTCCGTTCCTAAAATATCATAATCAATGTCTTTCTAGCAATATAGATAGATAGGATCAAGTAGGAACTTATTTTACGGTAGGGAGTATGAACTTCTAGTAGTCGTACGATTAGAATAAATGAACGTTTCAAATTTGTGACTCCATAAGGAAAATTTTTACAAAATATTTGACTAATATATATTAACTTACCTTGATTAACCGTGTAAATAATATCAGTAGTATATGTTTCATACTCGATTAGAAATTTGTATCGCATTCCTCCGTAGTATATGTTTCATACTTGATCAAAATTTGTATCTCCTTCCTATACGTTTCCTACTCGATCGAAGTAGCCGAATTAAAATAATTTTTTACTATTTCGATCGAAATAGTATAATTTTGATCGAAATATATAGTAGCATTCTCTTTGTATTTTGAGCGGTACATAGTTGCTGTTTCGATCAAAATAGTATACTTAGACTGAAATTAAAAAAAAATCATTAAGAATTTATGAGCTTTGTTTTATCAAAATCATTTCGATCAAAATAGTATAATTTCGATTGAAATGGTATAATTTCCGATCTTTAGATTCTATCTAATTGAATAATTTTCAGCTATTTCGATTGAAATACAAAATTCATTCAGAATTGAAATATTAGTGCACCAAAACCTTTGTGTGAACAATCGTCAAACGGATGCTAGAGGTTATAATAAAAAGTATAAGTGTATAATCGATGAACAATGTAAATTGTCAATATCATAAATCACCATTAAAGTGTGTAATTTTATTACTATAACTGATATTCTATTTATTGTGAGCATATGTATCAATTTTAATCTAAGGTTTCACACCATGAACACTTATAATGGAGAAAATATCTTAAACGTTGATTTATTAATCAAACGATTATAAGAAGTTCCTACTCCCTACTATAAGAGAGGTTATCATTCAAATCAATATATATTTAAACGTTCGGTCGTTATAGTTTAAATATCGAACAAAAACACCATATCTTCATCTTCGTACGTTGATGGTTTTCGAAACTCAAACAAATTTTGGAGCATTTTTGAATTTTATAAGTTCACTTTCTTAACATGAATAGTGTGTAAGACCACACATATATAATCAAACCAACATTCGAATTCCTACGGACGTAATGACCATTGAACAACGATTCATTTTCATCGTAGACAATCGTGTTGCATTAGTAAATCATTACCCTCGTAAACATGTTTTTTTCAAAAAAACAAAATTTTGTGAAATTAATATTAGGATTATCTTCATTATACATCTTTAAAAATTCTGTATATTATAATAAAATTAAAAATAACATAAACTGAAAAACCCAAGAAAATGAAAGCATATATTGTGTCACGAAAGATTTCTTCTATATATAAATGTAGAAGTTTTCTTAAATAAATGGATTTTACTTTCACATCTCACTTCTTTGACCAACTCTCGGTTTACTTTAGAAGCAAACACCTGGTCTTAAGTATAACTCTCTTCTTTCTTTTTTTTTTTTTTTTAAGGATCTCAAGTATCAATTGTCGATATAAAAATAACTCTATGTGTTTTTTGGATTAATTGTTAAAGATACAATATTTAAGAATAATCAAAAGAAAAAATTATTCAAATCTAGATCTTTTCACCAATTATACACTCTTAAAAGATGTACTGTAACAATTTTATAAATTTTATAATATAAAGTGATATTTTATCTTTTTGAAAAATTGTTTTAAAAAGGGTTAGACACGGTCATATTTTTGTAATTTTTATGAGAACGTATTGTGGCATTTACTTTGTCAATTTAATATTTAGCTCAATTTGTTCAATTTATATACAATGAGTTCTAATATATTCATCATAGTTAATGTTTTGTTTTATTTATTTGTTTTTGGTTGTATGTTTTGTTTTATTTATTAATTATGTTTTTATACATCTTTTTACTTGTGCATGTTTGAATTACCATATATACCATAATTGTTCGAAATAAAGACACCCAAGTTTTACATTAATATTATAAAAGTTTTAACATTTTTATTATTATATTTGCTAGTTCAAAACAGTTTGAATTAATTGCACGCAAAAATTGAACAATAAAAAAAAGTGTATACTAGAAAAATAAATAAATTGAAAAAATTACTAGTACAACTTTATTATAATATTTGACAGTTTCAGAATTTTTTAAATAACTTCATACAAGGAGTTCATATTAGTACAAATATTTTAATTAGTTAATTAGCAAAGTTACAATTACAATTTCTTTTGTAAAAAGATACGGAACATTAATACAAATAATTTGAACAAATAAAAAAATAATTTAAATGAAATCTAAAACATGAACGAGAAAAAAGTGACCGTTAGAGAATAAATAAATATATAAATTATTAGTGTATTTTTATTTCAATATTTGACGGTTAAAACTAATATTATTAGTTCCCCATTATCGAAAAAGCTATATACACGAAGCTCGTTTTACTAACGTTAAATTCGAGCGCAATGCGATAGCGCTTAGCGGGCGCTGGCGCCAGGATCCGGCGCTCACCTTTTTTTTTTTTTTCGGAAAAAAATAAAGAAGAGCCGGCGCTCAATATTATTAGTGAGTTTTTTTCTCCATATTTATTTTTTAATTAAAGTCTTATAGTAAACTTAGTAACCAAATTTTATCTCCATTTTTAAAAAAAATTTCATCCCAATAATACTCATCAACCCTATAAATTTCCTCTACCGAATGAATCCAAAGTGACTTATATTATTTTATACAGAAAAAAGAGAAATATATGAATTGAATGAATCCAAAGTTACTTATATTATTTTGTATAG
>CM008282.1:38132199-38169955 GCA_002319775.1 Fagopyrum tataricum | reverse complement strand
CCCAAGTGGTGGCTTCACTCCTCACCAGCGAATAATCAAGAAGCAAGTCCACAATAAAAGAGGTTCAGAGTACCACTAGGAAGCACTAAGCTTAGATTGCATTGCAACCACACCAACATCAAAGGCCTTGCCTTGGTCTGGACATATTTTCTCTTTCAATCCGTCCATGTATCTTTTCTTTTCTCTTTCCGCTCATTTTTCCTTTTACTTCCTCTCGTATAGGGTTTAAGGGTTTCGCTTTTTATTTTTTATTGTGCGACTTTTCCCTTAAAATGTCGAGTTCAAAGTGTGTATCACTTGATTTATATGGGATAACGACATAACGCATCTTTTTTTGGCATGTAATCCATGGATGTGTATTTGATGCTATTGGTTGTCCTTATTGGTTTGTTTGGTGGGAATTATTGGAAGTTCAAGCATAAAAATATTGTATGAGGCTGTGAGCATTGGTATAATGTTGTTGCTGGAAGTGTAGGCTGTGTAGATCTGTCTGTTTAACCAAAAATTGACTTGATATTTCATTTTTAGTTTTATGGAAGATAGGTTTTGATGTTCAGAGCTTCAACATTATTTGTTCTACCTAAATCAGAATTCAATTCCTCATTCCAATTTCGAGATTTGACTAAAGAACAAGTATAAGAATTGGCTTCCAAAACCTACATGGACAAACGAGGTTCTGCACCTACATCAGAATTCAATTCCTCATACCTAAATCAGAATTCAATTCCTCATACCTAAATCAGAATTTAATTCCTCATACCTAAATCAGAATTTAATTCCTCATACCATACACCAACTATCATAAATGAGATTCCGCACCTACATGGACAACCGATTACTGATTCTGACTGAAACAGATGGACCAAATTTTGTGAATAGTTTATTTTAGTATAATTGTCATCTGTTTTCCTACTCTACGGTCACCTTATGATTGGACCAGATGTCTTGGTGAACTTCAAAGAGGTTTACTTTGCTTTTAAATGACCTAGTTTACTTCTGCAGGTATTTTCAATGCTTGATACCCAAAGCCTCTGTTACGCTGCAACTGCTTGTACAATGTTCCACAAATGTGCTTTTGATCCTTTGTGCTATGTAGAGATCGACTTGAGAACAGTTGTGCCAAAGGTTAACAATGCTGTTGTGTCCACAATGATACAACGAGCAGGAAAAGTACTTCGGTAAGGATGCCTTTTTTTTTTTTTGTGTTATAAATTGCATGGTTCTGATATTACTTCCTATTGTAGGATACAACCTTTATGTCGATTTTTATCATATAATTATCTATCAGACGTCCTTTGGCAATCTATCCATTGGTTGCCAGCCATAAGATTCCATCATATTTCACTACTATATAATGTTATAGGCAGCATTCCTAATTAAGAAAGAGTTCTTAATCTGCACAAGTCTCTTTTAGAGTTTTGTTTCTTCCATATAGTCATAATATATTGTACACATGTTAGATATTTATTCATGCACATGGCATGATGCTATGAACAACACATGGGTACACTTTTTGCCAATAATGATCTTCTATGTTCCTATATCGGTGAAAAATTGACCCGACACCGACCAACGTGCCCAAATCCAGACCTGACCTGGACATTATTCAAAACACAGACTCGACCTGATCAAATTCAACCCAAATCCAAAATAGACCTGAACCCGAAGCAAACTTGCCCCGGATCTTACCTAAACCTGAAGAAAATCCGACCCGGAACAAACCTAAACCCGAACTTGAAATGGACCAGACACAAAACATACCCACTAAGTTGTCACTTAAATATTTTTCAACTATTGTCTTTTCAATTGAAAATGAATATCGTTAGTAAATTTGTATATTATGATTATTCAAGAAGTTAGTCACATACGAATTAAATATAACATTGTACACTATACGTCTCAATATTATTATACTCAAGTTAATTCATATCTGCATGAATAAGAATAAAAAGTGTAATATACACACGCACACATATGGGCAGATTAGGTGAACCATTTTTATGTAAGTAGTGAGAACCTAAGTATTGCAACTTGGATATCTTTAATTTTATTAATTACAAAAAATATAATTAGGCAAGAGGGTTTGCTTTGTTGTTCATGTTGCATTGCTTTGTTGTTCATCACTTGTTCATGTTGCATTGCTTTGTTACTTATGTTAATTAATGAGCAACCTAAGTATTGCAAATGAGCAAGTACAAAGTGTACGATCACTTGTAAACAAAGTTTAATGGATAAACAACAAAGCACTAAAAAAAATGAACAAGTGTAAATATAAAGTGCACGATTGTGCATATGTGAATATAAAGTGCACGATCGTGCACCCTTTATAAATATAAGTCCGTGCACCTATGAATCATGCGCAAATAGGTGGCCAAATCTAAGGCTCACAATCATGCGCCTATGAATCACACATGAACATGTGGCCAACTCAAAAGTGGTGATTATTTTTTATTGAACCTTTGTTAGAAGTTATCATTCCTTACCGTAAGAAAGATTATCACCTGATTTTATTCCCATGTATATTTGAATGTATACTATTGTTAATATTTTGTGGAATTAAATTTTAAATCTCATAGTCTCTAATCAGTAAGATTTTTTTAATTCAATATATTAGCCATGGTACGGGACGCCATATGTGTGAAAACATATATGGAGTGTAAAGTAGAAGTCTTATGGCATTATTATTATAAGTTTACATTTTGATCAAGACATTATTGAATAATATCAAATTATAAATGATATGATATTAGATCATTAAAGAATGTTTATAATAAAAACAATTATTTCACTAGATTGTTGTAAGCTTTATAAAATAAATATGAACAAGTCCGGCCATCTCCAAATAAACAGGCATGCCTTACTACGGAACTTGAACAAACCTGTTCTATGTTAGATAAATTCCAAAAGGGTCCGATTTGCTTAACGAAAAACCCAACATGCATAACCCGTATTGCATTAAACTGAAATCAGAATAAACCCGATCCACATGAACATATATATACGTATGAACCCCGATCCACATGAACATATCCGTATGAACCCGATCAGAGTGGCCGACAACAACCATGAACCCGATTTGACCCGAAATGAGTGTTGAGCTGAAAAACGACCTGAGCCTGAAATGACCAACCCAACCCAAATGACACCTCTATATGCAGTGATATGTTTCTAGTAAACTTTTTGTTGGAACAAGATTTATGTTAGACATTAGCTGAAAACATGCAACTTACATTTTACTGACCGGTGACTCTTGCTCTTCCACCATTTATTTTTTGGGGGTTTTCAAGTTAACAGGATACTTTTGTGATTGACCTATGCGTCTGAAGATAGTTTTAATGTTCATATTTCAATATCTAAACTTTCACTCAACATTGCTGTGTGGACTTGGTAGTATATGTCTGATCATCACTATGATTGATGAAGTTATGTGTTTGTCAATGACTAACTTATATCCTTCTAGGAGACCTCTTGTATCTTGATTGCTGTATCCAGGCTTACCTATGTTCCACCTTTCATCACTCTATACCTACTTTATCCCTCTATTCTATCTGAGTTGTTGTCTATGATATGGTTCACTATATCTATTCATGATTGTCAAATGAATGCTTCTAGTATACCTTAGTTATCTCTTTGGCATCAGAGTCGTCCTAACTTCTTCCTTTATTTTTTGTTATCTTTTAAATTCAGGTCTCTTAAACTTGGTATAATACCGGGACCAAGAGTATCATATGGATCTTCTCAACCATTAGTTTATACAATACGGAACTCCGTAGAAGCATCTAGCTTTTCATGGAATGATAAAAGGTCCAGACAGGGGAAGGAGACAGCAATTCTTACAAGATCCTGCTTGAGCTCATTGATAGGCGACAGCACCGCTGCTGGGTACCAGAAATACTAAGGTTTTCTTTCAACTGTAACCTTGAATTATTCTTTTACTAACTTTTTAGTATGTTTATCTATAGGTTGCTACTGAGAAGGCTGCATCTTTACAACATCGACAGAATGGATAGCGCTGCATTATGTTCAGCCTTATCAGCTTGCCCATCTCTGATTGACCTGGAAATCGTTGGCCTGTAATATCCTGAACTCATATATATTCTGTAGTTGGTTTTAATTCTTCTTAGCCCTTCAAAAATCCTGTCGTTTTGTATAAGCCACCACAAAAAGTTACCATGTGATCTACAGTTGAATTAATCTGTGTTTGCTTGTGATTTTGGTGTTAGAATTACTTCTTATCATTGCACCTTTTGCAAGCAGCTAAATTATTCTTTTGTTCCATCAATACATTAACTAAAATAGATGTGTTTTGTACCAGCAGTCATATTGAGCTAAGGCATACATTGGAATCAGTGAGTACTAACTGTCAGATGCTGGAGCGCTTGTCCTTTGAATCTTCCAAAACAGGTAATAAGTCTCCATCCAGGTTGAATTTTCTCTCTTAATGGATCTAATGTTATGCCTGATGACGTCTTCCTCTTAATTTAGGCAGAGACGATAGCTTAAAATCACCAACATGTGTTGATTTTGTAAACAACTGTCCTCGGATAACTTCGTTGGCTCTCAGAGGATTCAAATTACATGACTATAAACTCCGGATACTTGTAAAGGTTTGTTGCTGAATATTCAAAAAGTATCATCAATAATTCAACATACTGATTGCCCTGGTTTTTAGGCATATTATTAATATGTTGTATTTTGGGGGTTTTTGGCAAAAAACACCTTTTTATATTGTGTTTTTTCAACAATTCATCTTTTATATTTTTAAAAGTAAAACCATCTTATATGACGCGTTTCACTAAATTGAACCCCAATAAACATTTCACAAAGAAAATTTATGTTAGTTGGCTGAGATGCCCCTTTGTTTATCGATTTTAGTTTTTTTTTTAAAATTTGGTAATTATTCAGTTAAATTATTTGTCAAAAATACACCTTTATAGTAAGTTTTTTTAAACATTGTTACAAACTACCTTTTCTTCTTATTTTTTTGGTACACCTAAATTTAATTTAATTTCATTTTAAAACTAATCGACCTTATTCTACAATCTAAATAAAGTGATCAATTTGAACGAGTTGATTTATAAATAACGTATTAAGAAATTTCAAATATTAATGTAAAATTATACACTATACATAAAAAAGGATATGTTAGTGTGTTAACATCATCTGTCATCAACAATATGTTTGCATATTGACCAAAAAAGTTCATTAGGAAAATATCTAATAATTATTTATTCCATAAAACGAAAATATGACTATCCTATAAACAAAAACTTGAAAATAAAATTTTGAAATAAGTGATAAAAATAAATCTTATCATAAAGAGGTATCTTTGATTAATGAATAACTGAAGTACTACTTTTAATTGATTAATAAGTGTATTTTTGTGAAGTAATGTAAATTTTTACTATAAAATGGTTTTTGGTGGTTAAGTTTTAGGATTTATATTATATAAGGTGGTTTTACTTTGATAAATTGTGAAAGGTGGCTTGCTAAAAAACACTATTTAAAAGGTTTTTGTTTTTGAAAAGCCCTATGCTTTATTATAAACTTAAACATTCCGTAAAATTTAGGAAGGGCACTGAAACAACGGTAAGAGGTATATCTCATTCCTTAAAAATGTTTCTCATGTGCCACAGGATGCACTTTCATCTTATATGGATAGTCATTGTCACGCCATCAAGTCTAGACATTCTTTTACTATATTTGCACCAATTCCCATTCATAGCATTCAAACACTAGAATATAAAATGTTGTACTTGACCCCAAATTTTGGTTTTTAGCCTATACTTAAAGCAAGTGGTCACTACTTATCATCCCCTTCCTTTAGGTGCATAATCCCCATCCTTTTAATCACTTTTTATCCTTTCATTTTGTATATGACAAACTTGATCTTCAAAGTTGCAAAATTGGTTCTAGTGTTCCGTGTCCAAAACGGGACTGAATAGTAAAACCCTGTTACTCGAATAACTTGTTATAGGTTTTTTCATTTCTATACTTGGACCTTGGTACATATTGTACTTTCTTCTTTATTGATCTTTTTTGTTTCCATTACCGCCCTTGCACTCTCCTATTTTACCACCATACACCACATCCTATTGTTGGTACACCCCTTGCCTCAACCTCCGGTAAAAAAATTCATCCTTTGTCTCATTCCTTGTGTCCAGACACTGCTCTCTCAATGCTCTATTTCTATAACACTCGCTTCTTTCTTATAATCTTCCAGTATAAGCTCTACAAATAAACACAGGATACAGATTTAATTTCTGTTGTTTTTGCAGGGATTTCAAAAGTTGAAGCATGTTGATTTTTCAACGTCCTACTCGATTACTGGTTCCTTTTTAAGGTGAGATGCAAATCCTTTCTAGTTATTTCCGCAACTCTCACATCTCTGGATACTTCAAAAAAAAAATGAAGGTTGAGGAGGGAGAACAAGGCAGAAGCAATTTGCCACTATTAATTCTATCATGAGTTTGGTTTGATGTTATCAGGAACATTGGGAGCAATGGTTGTGCTGTGGAGGTCTTGATTTTACGTGATTGCATGCATCTAAAGGAGGTAAGCTTTATACTGATCATATACCAAGCCCTATTTTTGCTGATCTCTCTTTTCATCTCAAAGTCAGACACTGATGTAGCATTTGGTTTTGCAGATTGACGTGGATCGTTTTTTGACATCTGTTATTGCAGGAGACTTCAAGTTCCTCAGACACATTGTGGGTGCAAAACCAATTCAATTGCTATTAGTTTTTTCTCATCCATTTTCTCATCCACTTTCCATTTTTTTGCCATGTAGGACATATCCAACAAGGAAGGTCTTGCATCAGACAGTGATTGGTACAGGAGGTGCTACAACCCCTGGTAAGCATAAGGAATAAATCTGATAGAGAATTAGGCATTTGTTAAATTTACTCAAATGCTAAAATAAATTATCCACTTTTTTTTTCCTGGCAGCAGTTGCATTCCTCTGAAACAATTGTCGGCAACAAGACCGGACGTTTGTTTGGTAGCAGAGTTTCCACCAGAAGGAAGGTTGGATTATATTTGATTATACATTATAGAATTCAACGAAGATATGGTAATGACCACTGTGCTGGACTTGAATTTGATTTGCAGTTTCCTGGAGATTGATAATATGTTGGACAGTGATGAAAACAGCGATATAAGTCTGCCGTCTGAATTGAGTAGCCATTCTTCAGACTCGTTATTTGTGACTTCATCAGAAAGCAGCTACAACAGTGATCACGGAAGTGGAAATGAGGACGCACGAGATGCAGGCTATGTTATGTACGAGGAGAGTTCAGATGAAGTTGATTTTCTGGCGTTTTAGAGGCAAGAAAGGATGAGAGTGAAAATTTGGTAATGAGATATGTCCTGTTATTTGTATAAAATATGAGAGCATGCTAGGGTGAGTGCTTTTTGAAATCTTGAATCTTTTTTATTCCAACTTGACACTTTTTTTTACTGGTTAACATAAAATCATTAACAAGCGATCACCTTTTTGACAGCAATATAGAAATTGAGCTTACCCTTTTGCTTATTATTATCCCAAAGCCGTAACAAAGCAAACTCAACAACTCTTCTTCACACAGTGTTCAAGTGGATGAACATAGTTTTTGAAGCTAAGCGTATTTGGGCCGGAATAATTATGTATGAAAAATAATTATGAAGGGCATACTTGTTTGAGGCAAGATCAATATCGATATGGGAGACCTGAAAAAGTCAAACCTTTGAAAAAGGTCTTTGTTTTGACTTTTGACCTAATAAAGTCAAACCCTTGAAAAAAGGTCTTTGTTTTGATATGGTTGACACAAGGCCGATGTACCAAAAGCTTTGGTCTTATGAAACCGAAACCAAACCGGAAACAAACTAAAGGCTTGTTTGGTAGCGATATATGGATATCCGTGTGGGTATGTGTATCACAAATTTAATATCTGATGTTTGATGGAGAGGTATGATGGGTTGAGCTCCTATAAAGTTAGAGAATCTAAATCTTTAATTTAACTTTTGATTAATACATATAAAATAACTTTTGATAAGAAATGGACATAAAATATTCTTCTCTTATAAATTATAATGAAAGGAAATAAGTTATTTTGAAAATAAAATACACACTGTGAGAGTTGTAACTAATTATAAAATAAAATTTATATTTTTTTAAAAATCTGATTTTTTTTTTGTAGTATATCACTAAGACAATAATTAAAATAGTATACTAAGATTTATACACCGAAAAATAAGATTTTTTGAAAAAGGGAATGTAACTAATTAAAATAAGATTTTTTTTTAAAAAATCTTTTGGATAAAATGAAAATCAATATTCTACTTTTTGTTTTTTAAAAATAAAAATAAACATTTTAATTATACACACCAACTATTTACAAAAGGTTTTATGTAATGCGAATTTACAACATATAATGTAACAAAATTTTATACAAAAAATTTTCACTTATCCAGATTTATATACTTATTTGATTAATTACATCGAGGTAGAAGGTAGGAGGACATCAACCTAAACACTACATCTGAAGACCTAGGTGACACAACATTACTATGCAAAACCCATGCACCCTCTTGAGAATCTCGACGGCATCGGGCGCACGAAAACCAAATGTATAAAATGCAAACGGAAGAAACACATGTTGGTTTTCAATACAAACCCTTTCATGCTTAGCCACCTTCGTAGATGCAGCGTTAATGGCCACTTTACCCACCACAAAAGGCCCGTTACCCAAACCAACCAAAGGAGAGACTCCTATCAAATCATTGCAAGCATGTTTTCCACCCACCGATCCAAACACTAACACATCTTCCGGCCTCAATGTAGACATTCCTTCACACGGATCAGTCAAGAAGGATACAATCACCTCTTTCTTAGCTGAAATCCCTGCTATCTTAAACACGTCACATAAAACATCACGAACCAGATCATGCCTATATTTGAAGTCGAGTAGTTCTGTACAGTGAACCGCATGCTCCCCAAAATCATCCAAAGCCCTCCGACAATTAAGCACATGACAAAAGGAATAAGACGGGAACAAAGGAATCATAACGCGATACTTGAGGATCGTGCGATACTCAATAGAAGACATGCACTGTCCAAGTCCATCAATAGGTATAGCAAGAAGGAAATCTTGGTTATGCTCTGCTTGTAGACACTTAAAAACCGCTGTTTGTCTAGGGGTCAAATCAAAAGTTGCTTCCATTGCTTGTACTATCTTACCGAAAAGACACTCGCCAAAGCATATTGGGCTTGGGGGTAGGGGGTGCTTTTGACAGTAAAAATATCGAAACTAGGAATAGAAGCTTGAAGATTGCCTAAGGCTCCAAAAAACACGAATCCCATATCAACAATTCCACTATCCCGCAAAATGTGGTCTTGAAGAGTCCAAGACCGAGCTTTAGAGGCCACAAAAGAAAACGAAGAAGTCTCCATAGTTGAGTATAACCAAGGCCTCCACACCGAATCGGCAAAAAAACAAGCCTTCACTGAAGATCGCTAAAAAAAGGACCCCCACAAACCACAATATTCTTGACTGATTCACAGAGTCCCAAATCAAAATAAGTAGATGCACCCTCCCCATGCTCCAGTAGACAAGTCCTCAAGCTAATCAACATCTTAGCAATACCCATACAAGAACGAAGCAAAAGAAGCTCACTTGTGCATCAACTCAACGGCCTTAACAACTCTTTTCATGACTAGCTCACTAATAAACCCATCATTTTTACTCACAGCCCTACCAAACAACTTAACACCCATAACCAGTCTAGCAATGCCATGAGAGAATAAACCTTCTCTAAGTTTCGATCCATCACACGAAGGCAAAAAGAACTCAGTCTTGCAAACATTCATCTTGAGGCCAAAATCCGACCCAACCTCTATAATGATATCAAGCGCTCTAGCCACTTCTTCTGCCCGACCAATAATAGTACCACCATCAAGATACCAAACATGTAAAAGAGGCTTGCAACTATCTTTGATCTGATGAAGAAGTGGGTGCAAGACAAGGGAAAAAAGAAGCGGCCCAACGGGTCTCCTTTTTGCACACCGGTGGCCGACCAAATAAACCTATCACCAACATACAGACGGACAACCTGACCATACATGAAACCAACCCATAAAGAGATAGAAGGACATTTTCCCTTACTTCTCTAAGCAAAACAGTTCAATCAACTAGGTTGAAGGCATTAGAAAAATCCACTGTCAACATAGCTAGAAAACCATCAGAGTGACGCTCACTCTAAACCCTGTTAACACTACAAAGAATAGCCTCTGCACCACCTAAGATACCAACTCCAAATTGAAAATCTCCACGATATTCCATCATACTTTTACCCACTCCTTTCATGGCTACTTTGGACACCAACCGTCTCTATATAGTACCTACTGCAATGGGACGAACCCCATTGTCAGGCTTCATTAGCGGCGTAAGAGGCGTTGAAACACCAAACTTAGCCAAACTCATCAGACACTTACCTCCCAACCACAAATTAAACATTAATGAAAGTGCTCTCAAAAGACTAGTGGAAACTGCAAAGCCGTCACCACACAAAGCATCTAAAAGGTGTTGTGTTTTCAAACCATCTCTACCACAAGAGGTATCTTTTGGAAAAGACTTGATGCATTTAAAGATCAAATCAACAACAACATCTAGGGGTGGTTTATGAAAATTAGTATAAGGATTAGAAGGAGGAGGTTTGAAGGGGTGTTTAGCCTCCAACGCCTTCAAAGTCTCAACACTATAAGGAGCTACTCCACTGAAGCACAAAACTTTAACATCAGCCGTAAAATGCCATATGAAACCTTACGAAGACACTTCTTGATATTAGGGTTCCTCTCCCAACATTCTTTATTCTTTGAGTCACCATCAACCCTAACAACAGGTGTATGCTCTGAGTTGCCTAGAAATGCATGCTCAAGCCTGAAAGCATATCGACTTCTCTCCAAGTAGACAAGGCTTGCAAAATCCGCTAACGTTGAAAAAACTTACTACCTCCTGATCTTTTGTCTCTCCTGCTCATAGGCCTGAACACCTGCAACGTACAACGAGGGAGAAAAAACAACCTAACCCAAGCAACCACACAACTTGGCTCAGCGACCACCTTTAGAAGAGCACCCCAACAACGGTTGAGAAACGCTTAAATGACAACTATGAGGGATTCTTTTCACAATAGTGCTAGGAACACGCATAACCCTCTCCAACAACCCAACATCAAGAACCAAACCCCTACCATAAACTACAAACTACTCATCAACAATCAGCTCCGAGATATCCGCCATTGGCCTCGAAATAACCACAATGTATTCACAATCCTCACCAAAAGCAAAAACAGAACCATCAGCGTGACGACACTCACGACTCAAAGCATGAAGACACATACACCGGCTACACAACCACATCTTAAGGACGGTCAAAACCTCCACAAACATATCAAGATTATACTCAAGTACGCTCCGGATCTCATTCTTGTGCTCAACCGCAAAAAGGTGTTGTCTTTTCAAATGACCAACCAAACAAGAGAAACCTCTACTTCCCTCCCTACCACCACCACACCCATGAAAGGAACTAAACGGACAAAAGAGAAACCCATTACCTTCCATGTTTTCCAAATACAACAACCAAGACATTTTTTATAACCGGACTTTTTTTTATAACCTAAAAACAAAAGAATAAGGAAGTTGCATTGAAGACCGACGGCGGCTAGGGTGAGACGGCTCTGGTTGTAACACCACAAATCCGCGGGACTCGGGGCGCTACGGGCGAGACCGCACAATGGGTCCCTACCCTTAGCCTGACAACAATTTCACTGGACCTTACAACAATAGCACATAATAAAGACGGAAAATTGAAATACGTTTTTAATGTATGCGGGACGAAAAGTAAAGTACAATTGGGAAACTCAGCCGAGTCCTCAAAACAACATAATACGGTACAAAAATCTAACATATGACACAAACCATAAAGATAACATAAAAACCATGACTAAAACCCATCCCCGTCCTAAGATGTACGGAGACCCCGGCTGTCCACTCCTCCGCCTTACTCGGCGGCGTCCCTAACCTGCAAGTCAACTACATAACCGGTTTAAAACCGTTAGCTAGCATTCTAAGCATTAAGATAATGGGAAAGGCACAAACACACATAAGAATCACAAAACATAAATCACGCAAGTCCGGTTTATTATCTTTAATTTCCTTAACTCGTATCCCGTTCTAATTCAACTTCGGTTGTGACACGAGACCCCAATGGTCTCGCCCCGGTCCCTATTTCCGGCAAGGCACGGTAAGGATGTATCCTTCCGTCTCACCCGCACGGCTAGTCGCCGGGAACCTCCCACTCTCGCAAGAGTTGGGCAGATGATGTCACCGCCTGTTATCATACACTTGGGCCAACATTACTTATAAAAGTCGGTGGTCCTATTTTACCGGTTTAATGATTATGAAAAATACGTAAGCACACACCACCAAACACGCATCATGCTAATACATAGAATACGTGCTAAGTAAGTCCGGAGACTTATCTCGTCCAAACGCTACTCACAAACGCTCACGCTTCCCTTGGGAAGAAGTACTCAACCTGTTCACAACAAGTGTATCATAAAAACCCACTCAACTCGAGAAGTCTAAGACTTCTACACAAATGACCTACGTAGGATCATTTGACTCCCATACTAGGACCGAATCCTAGAGTCCAACATAATTACCGCCAATAATGACGTAAAAGCCAACTAGGTCTAATCCTGCTCCTCACATTCTCTTAAGGTCTCAAAAGCCGCTACTTGGCATTTCCACTAAGTTATGTAATTTCCAACCTATCATGACACTACGGAACATAACAAGATCGATATGAATTAGTGGCTTTTTATCGGAATCCGGATCCTAGCATGATACTATGCCATTTCACCCATACGCTAAATTGATCGTAATATAGTATATCGACCTATTTAAAACTCGTTAACGTATTTTCTGGGGCAATTATACATTTCCTAAGTCATATGGGTCAAAACCGTAATTAAACTTTGGGGCAATTTCCGACAAAACCCAACAGAGGGTATAAACGCAACAATTTCAGAAATCTGGGTCAAAACTGCAATACTCAAAACCCTGGGCATATTCTGTAATTAACCAAAACTGAGGGGTCGGAATCGTAATTATACCAAAATGAGGGGGGCCGACTGTAATTAAGCCCAAAGGTTTCCGGCCGGTTCTGCAGCGTCTTCCCCGGCGGCGATTGGGTTGCTGGCCGCTCCAAGCTTCCTCCGGTATGTGGCGGCCCTGGTGGTGGCGGTCTCCGTTTGACAGGGATGTGCAGGAGGAGAAAAGGGGCGGTGCGAGAACTGCTTCCGGTGGCGTCAAGGGTGGCAGGCGCAAGCTCTCCGGTGCGAGGTTGGGCGGCGGAGGGAAGTGATTGCTCCGGTGAGCTCGAGGCGAGGTGAGGCTGCCTAGGGAGTCGGCTAGGGTGCAACAGGGGCTGCTTCCGGCGGCTCGATCCAACAGAGGAGGGAGAAGGGGAGACTGGAGGCCGGGAGAGAGGGGCGGCTGTGAGGCGGGCGTAGCTCCGGGCTCCAGTAGCGTGGCCAGCTCCGAGGAGGGGAAGAACGAGGGAGAGGTGGAGTAGAGCAGCAGGCGTGGAGTGAGTAGAGCAGCAGGGTGATGGGGGCTGGAGGGAGAGATGAGGCTGCAGGGAAAGGTGAGGCCGAGGGGTCGGATAGGTGGGCGGCAGAGCTACGGGCGGGTCAGTGTCCTGCAGGGGTAGCTGGGCGGGCGTGCTGTAGGCTAGGCATGGAGGTAGGCGGGCGGCAGTGCTCCTGCAGACTTGCCCAGGGCAGAAAAGAAGAAGGGGAAAGGCCGGGCACAACGCGGGGAAGAAAAGAAAAGAAGAGAAGGGAGAGGGTCCGCGCCATCGTGACCGTGGGGCCTGGGTGACGTGGCTCCAGCGTGGCGTGGGGCCCACGCTGAGGTGGAAAGGGAGGGGAAAAAAAAAGAAAATAATGGGGCGGGTTCCAAACTCGTAAAATAAATTCCGTAACGGATGTTACGGGTCAGAATAATTTCCGACATTCTCGTAAAATTTATTTACGGGTTTACGGCTCGGAATATTTTTCGAACAATGCCGTAAAATAATTTACGGAAGGAGAAATAAAAAGATATATTTATATCTAAAATCTCGGACGTTACACTGGTACGGGGTGGTCGAGCTACAAGAAGGCCGGCGAAGGGGAAAGGAGCCTCCAATTCCGACGAAGGGGAACAAGAAGGTGGTCGGGCTAGGGTGAGGCAGAGAACCTCCAAATCTGACTGGAAAAGGGTGGTCGGGCAACAAGAAGGGGAAGGGAAGGCCGGCAAAGGAGTTCCGACTTGGCCGGATTCGATTGATACGGGGCAAGGACGAAGGCTCACTGGCGAAGGGGGAAGGACGACGGCGGCGCTAGGGCAACAAGAAGGGGAATGGAAGGGCTTGGGAAGGCGGCGGCGGCGCTAGGGCAAGGACGAAGGCTCCATCACTGGCGAACTAATAATAGCTTAAAATGCTTTCACCGTTATTATATTGAACGCATTTGAACAAATATGTTATAAATTCTTAATGTTTTAAATATTTTTTTTATTAACTATATATTGAATACAAACGTTTTTTTATAAATAGTTTTTTTGTGTGGAATTCTTTTATAAATAGTTAAATCTTCCACAATGTGCATTTTGTTTTTTAAAAATTACTTATTTCCTTCCGTTATAAACTATAAGAGAACAATATCTTATTTCCTTTTTTTTTTATCACAAATATAATTCATATGTATTAATCTTAACCTTTTATTTAAATCAAGGGTTTAGATTGAATCAACATCACATGAAGACATGAAGTTGATTCTCTAACTTCATGGGAGCCCAATCCCAATTGAATTTTTTTTTATAGCTATTTTGATACCATCAAAAAAGGAGAGGTATATGGATATCAATATCATATGTTCCATTTTTGAATTTCCACACTTCTTTTCTTTTTGTCTAAATCTCTTTAAGTAACAAGTTTTCTCCTACTTGATACGGGGATTAGTCGTGAGGTTTCCTGATCTTTCAACACCAAGAACTAGAGATCGAAGAGAGATGAATGAGACGTGTGATAGGTAGAAAAGACGTGTGCTAGTGGGTGAATGATCCGATGATTGAGGATGGAACGTAGCTGGATAGCTTGGACGAATCTCCTAGTCGAATTCGATTATGCCGCTATTATCTTATGTAGATGGGAAAGACGAGATTGTTCCCAAAACACAAGAAGTCGCTTGAAGATGGAAGAGAAGCCTATCTTAGAGTCTCACCAAGTAGGACGACTCTCCTATGCTCCAAACTAGGGTTTGAATAGGAGTCACACCTATTCGTTCTCGAGTCTCACGAGAAGAGGAAATATTGAAAAGTATCAAAATGTTTATTAATCTAAATGTATCAAACCACACGTCCAGATGGCCTTATATAGGCTCATGTGGGACGTCCAAAATGAGTATACATGCCTTGGGCTGGATCTAGCATCAAGCCCGAACTGAATAAAAGAAATGAAGTGAAATACGAAGAGATAAGATCAAATCTTTAAGAGATAAAACCTTCTAGAAGCGAATAAAATAACAATAAAATAAAATAAAACCCAATATTAAAATTGTCTAAATATGGGCTGAAATAAAATAGCTTGTTGGGTCTAATTTAGCCACTTAAATTAGCCCAAGTTCCTTCCTCTTCTAAAGCTTCTTCACGTGGCTCATTGGAGTCGTTGGCTTCCATGTCTTGACCCTGCACGTGTAGCATCATTCTCGAGCAACTTTCCAATGCTTCCATCTTAATGTAACAACTTTTAAATTGGTGCATCTCCTTTTCTAATTGTTCACCCATACTTTTGGCCTGAGCTCTTGTGATTGGTCCATCAGGAAATGGTTGAGATGCTCCCGCATCACTACTTCTATATGTGTTCTTCTCTAACTTTTCTCGATTTGCTTTCCCCTTTAGAAATTTATTTTTTCAACGTCTTCTCTATTGTCATCTTTTCGAGTTCCGCTCTAAAGTAAATGTAAAGATGATGTCCAATATTGAAATTGACGATCTTGTCAGATAAGAAAAATAAAAGTATGCAAAACGATTGTTGTTCTATGTGCTTCTACAAGGTAGCAAGACAAATTTGCCTTCTATCTTATATATATTATATGAGTAGCACTCCTTGCAACGTGTCACGCAGAAAAATGCTCATTGCCACGTGTCATTTTAGCATTTAACCACAACCCACCAAAATATTAATTAAGTTTATTCATTAAAAAATTATTTAATGAAATATTAAAATAAAATCTTAATTAAATCGGGCCAACCAATTGGGCCAGTTATACAACAAACATGATTAATGTTAAACGTAATTAGTTTTGATTATAGATTGTGTTATTTCTTAAATTAATTTATATATAACAATTAATTTAACACCATATACTACCAATGTACTATTTCTATTAACATATGAATCAGTATAATAAGGGGGGAGAAAAATCAAAATATGAATTATTATACGGTTAGATATTTTATTAATGTATTATATAATATTATATGTAAAGTGTACAAATATTTATTTCTTATTATCTACTCTATCTAATGACAAAAAAATAGTTTATATATAATCCCTTATAGAAATATAATAATAAATAATATTTTTATCAAAATCCCGTGCAAGACATGGGTAATACAATAGTTATGTTTTATATTCCACTACTATGGACCGGGTAGAAGGTGAAAAAACTTGTAGCTGTACTAGATTTGTTAAATTTCATACCGTTTAAAGTGATGCCAAAATTTCCTAGAAATCAGATGAATTACACCGAAAAACTCATACTAAACAACATATATAATGTATCATCTCTAAAATCCGATATATTTCATACCCCCAAACACATATATCACATATCATAGAACAGTTTCATACAGATAACTCTATATCAATACCCATATTTAATATACTGATATCAGATATGAATACCAAATAAGATCTGAACCTCATTCCCTGTTACCAAACTGTAAATGCCATTCAACATTGAAATGTACTAACAAAGATGATGTGATAATTAAGTAATTGAAATGAGCTCCACGGTGAGAAGGGAAGACGGAGCATACAAGTTCAAACAATTCATCAAGTACAATTGAAAATGTCTGAGCTTTTAAAGTAAATGAGTTGACAAACTAAATGACGATAAATTCCCCTCTCAATACAGCACAAAGAAACCCTCTGTGCAGTGCCATCTGATCAGTTCGAGTCACTGCTCATGGTCTCCATGAGGCCGTTCAATCCTCTACGCTTCGACTGCAAAACCAAAGATTACAAGGGGAATTAGATACATGCTATGATCTTATAAACTATATATAAGGCTTCAAACTAAATGCTAGACTCTATTTACTAAACTGCATCAGATGCATAAATGTCAACAAACATTACACAAATATACTCATAAATAGTAGTACTACCCGCCAACCTGTTTGGTGGGTATGAAACCAAATAACGAACAAAAACATCTCCTTATAAGCTATTTACTCGACGGACTCCTACTTTCTATAATCACAATTGGACAACATCTTTTACTCAATATGGAAATGCATTAGTTGGCCAAGTACACGTAAAGCCGCCAAGCGGAATGGCGGCGTTTGTAGTACATTCAACAAAAAAAAAAATACCCGAAGGACAACAAGTCCGTTTGTAAGGTAATAGATGAAGAGTTTAAGGGGTGAAATTGTTTAAGAAGATGAGTATAAAAATAAAGAAAATGAGTTTGATTGTGGGTAAAATTACGAAAAAATACGTATTAAATTTCTTTTTTTTTTTTTATAGATAAAAGTGATGAAAAAAGGAATAGGATAAAATATGATTTTACCTACAATAATCCTTATAATTCAAATAATCTAACTTTAATAGGATTACACATTTTCCCATAATCTAATTCCCTTAATTTTCATAATTTATTCCACCACACTTCATCTCCTTATTCCTTCACCAAACAAGATTATGGGATTATTCCACCACGTTTCATCCCCGTAATTCTCATCCTTTAATTTCATTACCAACCAATCGCAGCCAACAATATTCTTTAATCAATAATGAAATGCATTAGTTGATTTCTTACTTGCTAGTCTAAGAAGGGAAACCACACAAATCTATAAGTAGCAATGTGCTAAGAATAATCAAACATGTTGGACATGCTAAAGACATACGTAAATATGCAAGTTTCCAGTACACAATGGTTAGGAAAAACAATTCAATCTCATGAGGCTAAGTTGCTAGTGTTTTCTTGTTCCAAAAACCTTTTAAGCATATATATATATATATATATATATATATAGGCTCTTGATTTTAGATCAATTTTAATTGAATCAGTAAAACTGACCTTCCTACCCCGCTTTTTCTCCTTGACCTCGTACTTTGCCCTCGACACGTCCGAAAGGTACATCCCCGGAAAGAAATTCTGCCAAAACACCAACAACAAACCTTATTTTCATATGATTTATGTTTCAAGCAATAAACAAAGTTACAAACAATGATACAAAACAGCATCAAGACTAGTGTATATATATATGACAGGTAACCTCGAGGGAACGTTCAACAGCCTTGGATCTTTTCTTAGGCCTAAGAGGGAGCTTAGTGCCCTTCATTGCCATGAAATCCTCCTCTTTCTCCTTTCTTGTCAAGCCCACATGGATCCTCGGAAACTCCACCTCCTCCATGTAAAGGTTCTCAAGCTCACGCGGCAGCACAGTTGAATGACGGCTACCGCCACTAGTGTGCTCCGGTGGTGACAGACTCATCGAGCTACTTCCCTTATCGTTATCTCCACCACCCTCTTCTGGTGGAGGTGGTGGTGGTGGTGGATGTACCCCATTAGGCTCCGGTTTCTTCCCTGACCTTAAAATCACGCGGATACTCTTGTGGTTAGTCGATCTGATTTCAGCCATTTTCGGTTCTATATTATTCTGATGAATCAAATGAGGAAGAATGCAAGAAGAGAGACTACAATTACATGAATTATATACAATAGCAGCAAGTGAATCAAGGGTATTATGGTAAATCATCAACTTGACCAAAAAGAGTATCACACCAAAGAACCAGTTGATATATGCAGATTAGCACCCCACACAATCACATAGACCATATTACTCCATTTGGAATTGATTAACAGTTTTTCAGCACATAAAATACATAAACAAATACAAATAATAAATACATTTCTCACTAGAATTGTAATTATGGTTCCAGTCTACAGACAGCAATATTTCTTTCCTCAAAGAGATAAGAAGGAACTTACTCCCTTGCTTTTCAAATTTTGAAATTACTTTAAATTATACACAAATTATCTTATTATATGTATTCATATTATTCACAATTAATGACTTTTAGTCTTCATATTGTCTATATTATATGAATTTGGTATCTAATGAATTAAAACTAATTTTTTAATTTAAAGTAAGGATAAAGTTTGTACATAGTCAATTTGATATAAAGAATCAAAACGGAAACAATATCAATTAATTAAGGGTAAAGTGAGTACCTAGTCAAAATATGTATTTCATAGTTTTACACAAATATTAAAAAAAAAATCAATTGTAAATGAAATATCTTTATTATTTAATTTTCATATTACTCACAATTAGATGATATTTTACCTTATTATTGCCAAAATTATGTGAATTTGGTATATTTATAATAAAAATAAAATTAATTAATTAATAAACGTAAAGGAAAAAGTTGATCTTTTAGTCTCTAAATAATATTTATCTTATTATTGTCCGAATTACATGAATTTGGGCTAACATTTGACATATCAATCAGATCTAAAAAGATCCTTAGCCATTATAAAAATTTATTAACAAAAATGGAAGACACATTATTTTAACCGAAGGAAAATAGTTCAATTTGAAGGGAGGAAGGAATATAAAAAAAGTACATTTCCTCAAGTAATATTTACCATCAAATTAATTTAAAAATTTACTATCCAGTTAAAAAAAACATGATTATGTATCAACTGAATTTAGTAGGAGTTTTCTATTAAACCCAGAAATATTGATCACAAAATTATGGTATGGGAAATGAGATGACTGTGTTACCTTGACGGAGATGGATTCCTGGAAATCGTCCAGACTCCATTGCTGTTTCTAGTAAACTTGGTTACTCTACTACGATCGCCACCAATAGTGACCCCACGAGCAACATCAGCACCACGAGTAGAAGCACCACCACCGCGGATAGCAGGAGCAACAACACCAATACCGAGGACAGCAGTAGCAACACCACCACTGCCGCCCACGGCAGGAGCAGCAAGACCACGAGCAGCAACACTACGAGGAATAGCGGTAGCACGACGAGCAACAACACCACTGCGGACAACGGGAGCAACAACACCACCACCGCTGACATCACCACCACGAGCAACAACACCAGCTCCACGAGCAGCAACAACAGCACCACCATGACCACCGACAGCAGGAGCTGTAGCAACACCACCACCACGAGCAGTAGCAGCACCAGCACCACGAGCAGTAGCACCACCACCACGAGCGGTAGCAATAGCACCACGAGGGGAAGAAGTAGCACCTACACCACCTCCAACAGACGGCGGCGGTGGAGAGCGCTTCCCTGAGAACTTATTAGTCACCTTTCGATTTGACCTCTTCTTATGACCCCATGTAAGAAGAACATCTTTAAAACTAAAGTCGATCACAGTTGTGTGGAAGCATGGAGACTTTGCGGAAGTCTACCACGATGACCGTTGTTATTACGTCTGACATCTTTGGCGTTGGGTTTTCTCACACCTAACGAGGAGGAGGATGGGGGAGGCGTTACGAGTTCACAATGAGTGTCCACCAATTGATACCAGCCGGCCAACCAACCAGCAAAGTGCATCTTCATTAGGAGAAGATTTTCAACAAACAATAAAATTGGGTTTTTATTTTTGAGACACATGAAATAAAATGAATGAAAGAGAGGGGGTTGAGAATTATTATATAACAGTTGCAATGGAGGTTTGAGGGATCTACATTTTCCGTGTTCAGTTGTTAAAGATCACGAACTCTCAGATCGAGTAAAGGACATGTACATGAGGTTTGACATTTGACCCCTTGCTTTAATTACCCTTCTTTCTTTACAATAATTTTCGGGTCAAAACAATGAATACCAGAAGAAGAAGAAATTCACCCGTCCCTTACATCTCAACTGTTAAGGACAAAGTTATGGAATTCAATAAAACAAACTTCAATTCAGAGGAGACGTCACATATAAACATAGTTGCTACATTCACCACACTCCAATTCCAATATATATTTAAAACAAAGATGAAAAATTCAAAGATTATAGAAAAAATGGATCTTCTTTGTCCAACCTCTATATTAATGGGTCTTAATTATTGGGATTAAAACTCTGTTCGACGTCTGCTTTGATCTCTTCGGGTAAACACGGGTCTTCTTTGTCCAACCTCTGTTTTAATGGGAAGGAATTAGGAAGAAATGAAATAATCGAAAAACATGGGCTACAAGATCTTAAAAAATTCAAACATTCTCAAAACAGATTCATTGTGCATAGAGGCGGAAAGAAAAAATTTGGGGGTTTCTAGGTCTTTTAAATTGGGTGTAAAAAATGATTGTTTTCTCTACATGTCAATTGAGTATTCATGATGATGAAACACCCGCGTTACTTACCTGACAGAGGACGGGAGGAGGAAGAGCAGCGGGAGATCACGAGTAGTACACAATGACCTAAACTTAACTAAAGTGATTTTCTCGATATGTTCATGCCACTTCCTTTTATTGTTTTTATTATTCATTTTTCTAACGAGGTCAAATGTCGATTTTTGAAAAATATTTCAAATCTATATTATTACCTTTAGTTTTGATTAATTTTTTTTTTGGATAAATTTTTTTTGTTGGATTTCATTTTTTGCGGAAGACCATAAAACTACGCTGATCCTCCTGGTGGATGTCGATATGGTATCAGGTATTTTGAGTTCCATATATTTTCTAATGAATCAAATGAGGGAGGGTGCAATAAGAAAGACCACAGTTAAATGTGCATTTTCTATTTGTAAATGAATGCCCCTCTTAAATGATCCTCCGAAGAAAGAAAAAGAAAAACACCAATAGTTAATTTCGTTAAATGATATTCCTTTTAATAATCATAGGAATAAGGGAAAAATATACAATACCCAACCTCACTCATGTACTCAACTTTGATTACCCTATATTAGTTACCCGATTTCAATATCCAACGTTACATATCCCACTTCACTTCGGTTATCCAATACTAGTTACTTGATTTCAATTCCCAACATTAAATATCCAAGTTCACTTCGGTTACGTAACTTTGGTTAACCAATATTTGTTACCTGATTTCAATACCAAACTTTACATAACCAACTTCACTTTGGTTACCCAACTTCGGTTACCCAATATTAGTTACCCGATTTCGATACCCAACGTTACATTTTTAACTTCGCTTCGGTTACAAATATTAGTTATCCGATTTCAATACCCAACGTTACATATCCAACTTCACTCATGTACCCAACTTCGGTTACCAAATATTATTTACCCGATTTCAATACTCAACGTTACATATCCAACTTCACTTCGGTTACCCAACTTCTATTACCCAATATTAGTTACTCGATTTCAATACCTAACGTTACATATTCAACTTTATTCATTTACCCAACTTTGATTACCCAATATTAGTTACCCGATTTCAATACCCAACCTTCAGAATGAAGTTTCTTTTATAGAAATAAATATAACCTCAGGAATAAGTCTACGACTTTAATTACCCAATTATTTATTTTCTTCATATTAGGATTATCACTTTCCTTCTTTTTAGAATTTTCTAAGACATCTCAATTATCTCTTTCCTTCCTCCTAGTATTTTCTAAGATATCTCAATTATATAGTTCTTTCTTCCTAGGATTTTTTAAGATACATAAGTGATCTCTTTCCTTCGTCTTAGGATCATCTATGATATTTCTATTATCTATTTCTTTCTTCCTAGGATAATAAGACACATATAAATATTTTTTTTCCTTCTAATGATAAAAAATTCAAAGTGCATACTTAGTGTCACATATTAAAAACAAGTACACGCTTTGTATCCAATTAAAATAAATTGTATTAAAAACAAGTACACACTTTGCATACTTTGTATCTAAACTTGTACACACTTTGTATCTGAATTACGTGAATTTGTGACAAAATTTGATGTATCAATTTCAATTATATTTTATACCGATAAGAATCTAAATAAATCTCAAAAAATAGAATATATTTTTTGAAATTTATTTCAATTCTTACTCTTTTGTTTATATCATTCCATTCTCGAGGAGCCGGATGAAAATAAATTTTCATGTCCGGTTTTGTAAGAGAGATCGAATTGAAAAAGAACCATCCACTATAACTCCAAAAGAACTCGATTCCGTAAACAACAAGAGGAAGAATAAAGGCAATATCTTATCGAGGTAATCGTATTTGTTCGGTAGATATGCTCTTCAGGCACTTAAACCCGCGTGGATCACATATAGACAAATAGAAGAAGGATGTCGGGCAATGACACGAAATGCGCATCGTGGTGAAAAACCGTGGGTACGTATATTTCCAAACAAACCACTTACAATAAGAATAGCGGAAACACATATGGGTTCATGGAAAGGATCACCCGAATATTGGGTATATGTTGTCAAATTGGGGCGAATACTTTATGAAATAAGCGGAGTGCCGGAAAAATAGCCAGAAAAGCTATTTCAATAGCGGCATAAGAAATGTCTATGCGAACTCAATTTCTTATTTCAGAATAGGAAATATAAAAACAGGGATAAAAAAAACCCCTTCAATTTTTTATTTTGGACAAATAATTTTTTCTTTTTCTTTTTCGCCATTGAAAATATCAAAAATGATATGATTCAACCTCAAACCTATTTGAATGTAGTAGACAACATCGGGGCTCGAGAATTGATGTGTATTCGAATCATAGGAGCTAGCATTGCCGATATGCTCATATCGGTGACCTTATTGTTGCTGTGATAAAAGAAGCAATACCAAATATGCCTTTAGAAAGGTCAAAAGTAATCCGAGATGTAATTGTAAGCACCCGTAAAGAACTGAAGCGGGAGCGGTATGATAATAAGATATGATGACAATGCTGCAGTTATTATTGATAAAAAGGAAATCCAAAAGGAACTCACGAACCCCAAATCAAGTAAAGCAATACCAAATATGCCTTTTGAAAGGTCAGAAGTAATCCGAGATGTAATTGTTTAGTTCTTTGTGAGTTATACTGAGTCCATATGCCAAAAACAATGACCTTGAATCATTGAAATCCGTTCTCCTCTTAATTGATTGTCTTTTCCTTGCTTTATAAAACTGTTTTCAATTGAATTTATATTCAATTGCGAACAACCCAAAACCTTTTTCACAATCTTTGATTTCTCTCCCTTTCTTTTCCAACCATTTTTCTTATTTTAGATTTACACTATAATTGATCAATATTACAAATTGAATCCCCAAGTCTTTGTTTTCGACCTTGGAGTACTTGCTCTAGTGCATATGATCCATACACTGTGGGTTCGCTGTAATTGAGTAATTATTATGAGAATATAAATTTAAAGCTTAATCGTGGTTTGCTACCATGTGAGTCTTTGTCACTTTTGACACGGATTTGCAGGGGTGCAAAATAATCGAACAAGTTTTGTGACACGGATTGTCTTTTCCTTCCCCGGCAACGGCACCAAAAAGTTGTTCGCTAGTTTTGCACCCCTATAAATCCTTATCAATGATGATAAAGACTCACAGGGTCACAAAACACGATATGCTTTAAATTTATAACTCACAATAATTACTCAACAAGTAGCGAACCCATAGTGTATGGATCGTACGAAGTAGAGCAAATATTTCAAGGTCGAACACAAGGACTAAGTGTATGATTTGCAATAATGATCAAATGTAGTGTAAATCCAAAATAAGAAAAAGGTTGGAAAAGAAGGGAAGAAAGAACAAATGAATTTGAAAGTGTTTTGGTAGTTCGCAATCGAATGTCACATTCGATTGAAACCAGTTTAAAACAAAGCAAAGAAACAATCAATTAATGGGAGAAAACGGATTCTAAAGGTTCAAGATCATTGTTTATGACATATGGACTCAGGATAACTCATTAGGGATCTATGGCTGAATAACCACAGGGATGAACGTTTATACTTTGATGGTCTATTACCGGGTAAGTCTCAAGATCATGTAATTCCAATCCTAACTACCTGTAAGAGCCTTAGTCTTTTGGAACGAGTTTGCCTTAGCCGAGATTTAGCTTTGGCCGAGATCGAACTTAGCCGCCCCCGCGGGCTTGTGTGCCGCCCCAGCGGGTTCCCGCTCCCACGGCCCAGTGAACCGCCCCGCGGTTTCCTGCGGCTGCAGCCGGTTTTGTTGACCGTTTGACCCGTTCTTTACTCTCTTCTCTTCTTACCTTGGGGAGCAAGGGTTTTTCCTTCACTTCTCATTCCCAATCCAGCCTTTCACGTCCTCCTTGCTTCTCCTTCCTCCATATTGATCTTGTTCTTGGTTTGCCTTAGAGTTTGAAAGAGAGTTTGTGGTGTGGCCTTGCTGAGGTTGATGTGTGCTTGTGTTGCTGAGCTTGAGAGCTAGCTGTGGAAGTGGTTGATCCTTCCTTGCAGCCTAGGACCACAAGTGTGGTATGTCTTCTTGCTTCTTCTTTCTTTCTTCTTCCTTGATTCCTTTGCTTAGCTTAGGATTAGATGTTTGTGGATGTAGTTTGATGTTGGTATGTGTATGTATATGGCTGTGTATGACTTTGGAATGGAGAAGACGTGATTTGATCACGTGAAGAGCCGAGGAAGCGTCGCGGGATCACATTCTTCATTGTCGCCGCCCCCGCGCCTGGAAGCCGCCACCCCTGCGGAAGCCGTGCCGCAGCGCCCGCGCCGTGCCTGCGTTGCCTGCGGCCTTTGTCACCGCGCCCGCGGCTGAGTCCTGCCGCTCCTGCGGGTTGCCTTGTTCCGCCCCTGCGTCTCTTGTGTTACGCAGGTGCGTCTTGTCCCGGGTCTCTTGTGTTACGCAGATGCGGCCTTTATCTCAGAAGTAACTCAAGTACAATCCACTCTCAGAAACGTCCACTCCAAACTAGAGGACAACACAACCTATACAAGACAGACATATATATATCACAATCCTATCACACAAAGGGTCACACCTAGACCCAAGGGATCCATAAGGGATCATATCCAACTTGTAACCTCAAGGCCGTAACCGGAATATCTATATCATACTCGTCATAAACTGATACCTAGCATGTTACTAGTTCCCTCATACTAGAAAGGAAAGGAACTACCTAACTATAGGTAGCCCCGGGACAAGACGCACCTGCGTGATCTAAGGACGCAGGTGCGGAACGCAGGTAACCGCAGGCGCGGTGACACTCAGCCACGGGGGCGGTGACAAGGATCGATGGCAACGCAGGCACGGCGCAGGCGCTGCGGCACGTCTTCCGCAGGGGCGGTGACTTCTGGCCGCGGAGGCGGCGACAGTGTAGAATGAAACCTCGCGGCTTCTCTTTAGCTCTTCACGTGATCAAATCACGTCTACTCTCTTCCAGATTCATACACATGCCACAACATACACATACAAACATCAATCCTACATTCAATCATCTAATCCTAAGCTAAGGAAGAAGAAGCAAGGAAGAAGAAGAAGAAGAAGCAAGGAGGAAGAAGTAAGACTCACCACTACTGAAGATCCTAGGCTGCAGGAAGGCTTAACACACATCAAGGCTGGCTTCCAAGCACAACAACTCACAGTCATCACTCACAAAGCCACACTTCTCAAGCAAAAATCCAAGAGAAACTCAAGCAAGCTCAAAGGAAGGGATGAAGAAGCAAGAAGGACGTAGGAACAGAGGAAATAAGTGATGAAACCCTTGCTCAGCAAGGTAAAACGGGAGAAGTAAGGAAGGGTAAAACACGGGTCAAGAGAGTCAACAAAACCGGCTGCAGCCGCCGGAAACCGCAGGGGCGGTCCCATGAGCCACAGGGGCGGGAACCCGCAGGGGCGGCGGTCAAGCCCGCGGGTGCGGAAAGGCCAATCTCGGCCAAAGCCAATCTCGGCTATGGTCCGGTCTCGGTCCGAAAGAAAAGGGCGCTTACATCTTACCCCCCTAAAAACAAGTTTCGTCCCAAAACTTGCAAGATCCTAAAACCACTCGGACTCAGAAGCCGAGGTAACACTCTCTATATAACCTCAAACATAAGCATGGAGGAAATCATCAACTCCAGCTGCAACTATACTATCCAGGGCCTAGAGAAACCATCTCTAGGCTGCTATAAACATAACACAAGGCATAGAGGAATCACATCTCTAGCCGTATCATAACCATAACAGAAAGGCATGGAGGAAGTACATCTCCAGCACTACTATGTCCATCAAAATAGCATGGAGGAAAGAACCATCTCCAGCTAAACCTATCGTATAATAATAGCATGGAGGAAAGAACCATCTCCAGCTATAAATAAGAAATCATACTAGCATAACAAGATCTAATAAGATCATAAACACATCAAAGTTAGTATGAAATAAACACATCATAACATATAAGCATATAAGCGGATAAGACTCACCAAGCTAGTACTATGATCTACTCGGTGATCCTACTGATGCGTCTAACTCAGCATAGAACTCTGGATAGTTCCTCTGGATACTATCCTCGGGTCCTCGTCTCGACCACTGTATCCTCAACATAGGAATGTCCTTCGAACGCAGACGTCTCATACCTCGCTCTAGGACTGCAATAGGATGCTCTACAAATGTGTGGTCTGGCTCAACTACCAAATTCTCATAACTCACAATGTGCCTCGGATCTAGTATGTACTCCCTCAGCTGAGACACATGAAATACAGGGTGAGCACCCTCTAATCTCGGAGGCAAGGCTAATTTGTAAGTTGCGCTCCCAACCCGATCCAGAATCTCCAACGGTCCGACATATCGGGGACTCAACTTCCCCTTAATGCCAAAACGCCTAACACCTCGTGTCGGGGATACTCTCAGCCACACATGGGCTCCAACCCTGAACTCTAGCGGTCTACGCCTCCTGTCAGCATTAGACTTCTGACGGCTCTGTGCAGTCAACATACGCTCTCTGATCAATGCTACCCTAGCCATATCATCCTGAATCTGATCAGGTGCTAAACCACTGACACTGCTTTGCTCATCCCAGCATAACGGGGTACGACATCTCTGTCCATACAGTGCCTCAAATGGGGCCATCCCAATAGATGCATGCCAGCTGTTGTTATAGGAGAACTCAACAAGTGGGAGATGATCCGTCCATACTTGTCCCCAATCCAACACACAAGCTCACAGCATATCCTCCAGCGTCTGAATGGTCCTCTCTGACTGACCATCTGTCTGAGGATGGAACGCAGTCGTGAAGTGAAAACTCGTCCCCAGGGCAGTCTGAATCTGCTGCCAAAATCTCGAGGTAAATCGCCCATCTCTGTTTGAGACGATCGTCCTCGGTACACCATGGAGTCTCACTATCTGCCTAGTGTACTCCTTAACTAATCTGCTCACCGGCCACGTCTCCCTGATAGGAATGAAACGTGCCGTCTTCGTCAATCTGTCTACTATGACCCAGATGGCATCAAAACTCCGGCTCAGCCTCAAGCCAGTCACAAAATCCATGGTGACGTCCTCCCACTTCCTCTGTGGAACAGGAAGGGGATGGAGCTCACCTCCAGGTCTGAAATGCTCGATCTTGACCTGCTGGCAGGTCGCACACTGAGCTACAAATCTGACTACATCGGGCTTCAGCCCTCCCCACCAGTATGAACGTCTCAAATCCTGATACATCTTACTCGTACCTGGATGTACAAAGTAAGGTGTACAGTGAGCCTCCTGTAAACTCTTCTGCCTCAGCTCTGTATCAGTAGGTACACAGACGCGGCCATGGCGCCTCAAAACTCCATCTGCTCCAAGCAGGAACTGTGGTGCCTCATCCCGATACATCCTATCTCTGGTCCTCTGTAAAGTCGGGCAGGTCTCCTGTTTCTGTCGGATCTCATCCAACAGATCAGGAAGAACCTCTAAAGTACACAGCTGGGCATCCTCATCAGGAAACTGGATATCCAACTCCAACCAGATCAGATCTCTCTGCAACTGATGCTGAACTGTCAGCCTTACAATCGCCTGCTCTTGAGGCGTCCTCCTGCTCAGGGTGTCGGCGACAACGTTCGCCTTCCCTGGATGGTATAGAATCTCTAAATCAAAGTCCTTGATCAGCTCGAGCCACCTATGCTGGCGGTTATTCAATTCCCGCTGCGTGAAAATATACTTCAGACTCTTATGGTCTGTGAAGATCTGACATGTAGCACCATATAGGTAATGTCTCCAGATCTTCAGTGCATGAACTACCGCTGCCAACTCCAGATCATGAGTCGGGTAGTTCTCCTCATACGTCTTCCACTGTCGAGACGCATAAGCAATAACTCTGCCTCGCTGCATCAAAACACATCCCAAGCCTAGCTTGGATGCATCACTATAAACCACAAAATCCTCAGTACCCTCTGGCTGTGCCAAAATAGGAGCAGAAGTCAAACGCCTCTTCAACTCCTCAAAACTCTGCTTGCACTGATCAGACCACACAAATCTGGTAGTCTTCCTCAACAAACTCGTCAATGGACGGGCAATCAAAGAAAATCCCTCCACAAAGCGTCTGTAATAACCGGTTAGGCCAAGGAAACTACGTACTTCCTTGACGTTCGTCGGTGTCGTCCAAGCTGCTACTGCCTCTATCTTCGCTGGATCCACCTTGATCCCCTCAGCTGAAACCACATGACCCAGGAATGCTACCTCTGGCATCCAGAACTCACACTTAGAGAACTTAGCATAAAGTTCTCTATCCCGCAAAACCTGCAATACAGTCCTCAGATGTCCTGCATGCTCCTCTCCACTGTGAGAGTATACTAGAATGTCATCAATGAAAACCACGACAAACTGTTCCAGGAAGTCGATGAAGATACTGTTCATCAACTCCATAAAGACGTCTGGGGCATTTGTAAGCCCAAATGGCATCACTACAAACTCGTAGTGGCCATATATGGTCCGGAATGTTGTCATGTGCACATCCTGCTCCCTCACCCTCAGCTGGTGATACCCGGAACGCAGATCAATCCTGGAGAACACAATCTCTCCCTGTAGTTGATCTAACAAATCATTAGTGCGCGGCAGTGGATACTTGTTCTTGATGGTCACCTTGTTCAGCTCTCTGTAATCTATGCATAACCTCAGCGATCCGTCCTTCTTCCGTACGAAGAGGACTGGTGCTCCCCATGGGGACACGCTAGGGCGAATGAAGCCCTTCTCAGCCAACTCCTCGAGTTGCTTCTTCAACTCCAGCATCTCGACAGGCGTCATCCGGTATGGGGCCTTCGAGATGGGTCTCGTACCAGGCTCTAACTCGATACTGAAATCCACACTCCTCTGAGGCGGCAAATTGGACGGCTCAGCAAAAACATCAGTAAACTCACAAACAACTGGAATATCCTCTAAGGCTGGACTCTCCCCCTCCTTCATGGCATCACACCAGAAGGCCTCGCAACCTTATGCAATCAATCTAGTTGCCCGTATAGCGTTGATAACTGTGCCTGTCTTTCCAAGGTCTCAACCTCGGAAAACCTCTATCTGGCCTAACTCGGTAGAGAGGGTAACAGTCCTCCTACCTACATCTAAAGCTGTAGAGTGTCTATCCATCCAGTCCATACCTAGAATGACTTCTTCATGCTCTAATGGCATGAGAAAGAAGTCAACTAGTAACACACGGGTCCCTACAGAAATGGGTCAACCGTGAATCTCACGGGTACCTCTGACCCTACCACCATCGGGTAACCCTATAATAAAGGGCATCCCCTCAACTATATCTAACCCATGGCGCTCTACATAGGCATCATAAATAAAAGAGTGCGTAGCACCAATATCAAATAAAACTCTAACAGGTAAACCATGAATCAGAATGGTACCTGTAGCAGTAGGTGCAGCTGGCTCCTCTGCACTCCTCAGCTCAAAAACACGACCCTGTGGGCCTCTGGTATCAGTGGTGCCCCCGCCACGGCTTCTACCTCTACTCGGCCCAGGAGCAGATCCCTGAGTCGTAGGGCGATCTGGGACTCTCTGCTGTTCCTGAGTCTGCTGCTACTACTGAGGTGGCCTCTGCCCCCCTCCCGCTACACTGGCAGGAGAAGAACCCTGCTGAGATGCAGCTCCGCCCTGGCGGCAATAAACGGCTCTATGACCCTGTCTACCACAGGTAAAACAAATCACCAACGGCCTCGTGCACTCGGGCTTCAGATGCCCTGGATCTCCACAGTTAAAACGCTGTCGTCCCTTCTCTGTAGCTGGTGCAGATACCAAACGACCCTGACGTCTCTGACTACCCCCAACACTAGCAGCTTCAGCAGTACCACTGGCCTGCCTAGTACGCTGTCTCTTCTCAGACCTTCCGGCCTGAGAAGATCTCCTTTGCCCAGCCCTTTCTCTCTCTCATAATCTGCGGCTCTGTCCTGATAGTCCATCAAGGACTCACAGTGGAAACCTGCCGTGTAGGCTCGGGTACCATCCCTCAATTGTCGAGAGAACAGATAAACATGTTGATCAACAGGAGGTGTAGCTGGACCCAGTAAAGCCAGCTCCTCCTAGAATCTCTTGATGGCCTCTGAAACTGGCACATCATCAAATCCGGCCTCAACAAAGTCACGCAGTTTCTCCTTCCTCAGTGAGGCAGGGCAAAAACGCTCTCTGATCAAGGTCCTCATCTGGTCATAGCTGGTAACCTGACCCCGTACTGACCTCCACTAGTGCTGTGCCAGCTCTTTGAACAGATTCTGCACCAACTCGATCTGCCTATCAGCTGGACAATGAATAGACTTCAGAGCTGAGTCTACATGCCCGATCTAGAGCTCAACCTCCAACCCCACCTTCCCAAGGGAAAGGGGGTACACCCATCTGATGGAATGCCTTCAACCAGGTATCTGGTCTAGGCCCTCTATGATCCTCCGGTGCTCTGGCAATCTCAGCAGCATGTACTTGTACAGCTGGTACCTGAGTGACGGTGTGGAACCTCTCAGATGGTCCCTCCTGTGCCTGTAAATCTGGGGCACGTCTACCGGCTCTGGAAGCCTCCTCAACACGTTTGATATATGTTCGGAACTCTGATCTCCCCATGGAGACACGATCAGACTCGCCAGACTGGGCTCTTTGTGCCCCCTGTCCCTCAGCTGCCCCGTTCTCAATCTCAGGAATGACGCTCTCAGCAACCTCCTCATGTATCTCTCCCGCATGTGAACCGTCAGCAGGAGTCCTACCCCGTCCTCTACATAGAGGGGGTCTACCTCTACCTCGCCTAGCTGTAGGTAAGGCTGTAGTTTGAACCATCTGCAGAAGACGTAAACCTACCTTAGAAGGCTATATATAAGCCATATGTATAGATATATCACAAATCAATCACAACAAAATATCTATATATATCTATACTGTCGAGATCTTCAGAGGGGTGATGGCTCACGTACACGATAACCCAAAACATTTGTACTCATTTTAAAACCAAAACCTTTTGAAAAGTCAGACCCCTTTCGGGTTTTGTTTATTTATCTATTCGAACTTTATTGCAGATTACTAGTGCCATTGTTGTCAACCTGGGCTCTGATACCAACTTTGTAACACCCCAAATCCGTAGGACTCGGAGTGCTACTGGGCTAGGATCTCACAATGGATCCTGGCCCTAGCCTGACAACAACCTCACTGAATCTTACAACAAGGCACCAACAGATTAAATATAAAACATGAAAATGTTATAAAAGTATCCAAAGGTTTATACAGTATTGTTGAGTACAATCAAAACAGAATTCCGTACAATATGGATAACCCAAAATCCCACGATGTCGCTCAGTGTACGGAGCCCTCAGCAGATCACCCTCTTTGGATCACTCTGCAGTTCTCCTAACCTGCGAGGGATCTACAACACGGTATGAAACCGTTAGCTAACTATACACATATATAAGGAGATGCTAAAGCACAAACACACATCAGAAAGGATAAACACTTCAGCATGATATCAAACATTTACCCGGTTTATTATCTTTAATAAGTTGAATCACTTAAACGTATAAATAGATATATATATATATATATAAAGATAGGTGACACGAGGAATATAATCCCCCGCCTCTGAGTACTCTAACCAGTTGGAGTAGTATCAGCACACCTCCCGTGTACCCTGTGGAAGTGGTGAGGGCCTTCCTTTATACCAGATCTGACATGACTACAGAGAACCTCCCAAGACTCCACTACGGGATGAAAGGGAAAGGTTATCATGGCCACTACAATGGGCGGTCAATATAATATAGGTCGGTGACTATCATAATCATAAGCATGCTATAAAGCATATAACAAACACCACTCAAGCATACATCCAATATAAGGATAGTAGCTAAGTAAGTCCTATGGACTTACCTCGATCTCAGAAGTAACTCAAGTACGATCTACTCTCAGAAACGTCCACTCCAAACTGGAGGAAAACATAACTTATACTAGAAAAACATATATATATATCACAATCCTATCACACAAAGGGTCACACCTAGACCCAAGGGATCCATAAGGGATCATATCCAACTCGTAACCTCAAGGCCGTAACCAGCATATCTATATCATACTCGTCATAAACCGATACCTAGCATGTTACTAGTTCCCTCATACAAGAAAGGAAAGGAAGTACCTAACTATAGGTAGCCCCGGGACAAGACGCACCTGCGTGATCTAAGGACGCAGGGGGCGGAACGCAGGTAACCGCAGGCGCGGTGACACTCAGCTGCGGGGGGCGGTGACAAGGATCGCTGGCAACGCAGGCGCTGCGGCACGTCTTCCGCAAGGGCGGTGACTTCTGGCCGCGGGGGCGGCGACAGTGCAGAATAAAACCTCGCGGCTTCTCTTTAGCACTTCACGTGATCAAATCACGTCTACTCTCTTCCAGATTCATACACATGTCTCAACATACACATACAAACATCAATCCTACATTCAATCATCTAATCCTAAGCTAAGGAAGAAGAAGCAAGGAAGAAGAAGAAGAAGAAGCAAGGAGGAAGAAGTAAGACTCACCACTACTGAAGATCCTAGGCTGCAGGAAGGCTTAACACACATCAAGGCTGGCTTCCAAGCACAACAACTCACAATCATCACTCACAAAGCCACACTTTCTCAAGAAAAACTCCAAGAGAAACTCAAGCAAGCTCAAAGGAAGGGATGAAGAAGCAAGAAGGACGTAGGAACAGAGGAAATAAGTGCTTGAAAACCCTTGCTCAGCAAGGTAAAACGGGAGAAGTAAGGAAGGGTAAAGCACGGGTCAAGAGAGTCAACCAAAACCGGCTGCAGCCGCTGGAAACCGCAGGGGAGGTCCCATGAGCTGCAGGGGTGGGAACCCGCAGGGGCGGCGGTCAAGCCGCCGCGGGTGCGGAAATGCCAATCTCGGCCAAAGCCAATCTCGGCTATGGTCCGATCTCGGTCCGAAAGAAAAGGGCTCTTACAAGGTGAGCCTCCATCCACTTCCTGTTCCACAGAGGAAGTGGGAGGACGTCACCATGGACTTTGTGACTGGACTGAGGCTGAGCCAGAGTTTTGATGCTATCTGGGTCATAATGGACATATTGATGAAGACGACACGTTTCATTCCTACTGGAGAGAAGTGGCTGGTGAGCAGATTAGGAAAGGAGAACACTAGGCATATAGTGAGACTCCATGGGGTACCGAGGACGATCGTCTCAGACAGGAGATGGACGATTTTACCTCGCGATTCTGGCAGCATATTCAGATTGCCCTGGGGACGAGTTTGCACTTCACGACTGCGTTCCATCCTCAGATAGATGGTCAGTCAGAGGACCCATTCAGACACTGGAGGATATGCTGGCGAGCTTGTGTGTTGGATTGGGGACAAGTGTGGACGGATCATCTCCCACTTGTTGAGTTCTCATAAAACAACAACTTGCATGCATCGATTGGGATGACCCCATATGAGGCACTATTTGGACAAAGATGTCGTACCCCGTTATGCTGGGATGAGGCACAACAATTTTAGTGGGTTTAGCACCTTATCAGATTCAAAGATGATGTAGCTCGAGTAGCCACTGATTCCGAGAGCGGATGCTGACTGCCTAGAGCCGTCAAAAGTCTTATGCTGATAGGAGGCGTAAACCTCTAGAGTTCAGAGTTGGAGCCCCATGTATGGCTGAGAGTGTCCCCGATACGAGGTGTTAGACGTTTTGGCATTAAGGGGAAGTTAAGCCCCTGATATGTCGGACCGTTCGAGATTCTGGATCGGGTTGGGAGCGCCAGCTTTACAGGTTAGCCTTGCCACCGAGATTAGAGGGTGTTCACCCTATGTTTCACGTGTCTCAGTTGAGGGAGTACATACCAGATCCGAGACATATCGTGAGTTATGTCTCGGATCTGGTATTGATCTTGCTGAGGTTGATGTGTGCTTGTGTTGCTGAGCTTGAGAGCTAGCTGTGGAAGTGGTTGATCCTTCCTTGCAGCCTAGGACCACAAGTGTGGTATGTCTTCTTGCTTCTTCTTTCTTTCTTCTTCCTTGATTCCTTTGCCTTAGCTTAGGATTAGATGTTTGTGGATGTAGTTTGATGTTGGTATGTGTATGTATATGGTTGTGTATGACTTTTGGAATGGAGAAGACGTGATTTGATCACGTGAAGAGCCGAGGAAGAGTCGCGGGATCACATTATGCACTTGTCGTCGCCCCCGCGCCTGGAAGCCGCCGCCCCTGCGGAAGCCATGCCGCAGCGCCCGCGCCGTGTCTGCGCCGTGCCTGCATTGCTTGCGGCCTTTGTCACCGCGCCCGCGGCTGAGTCCTGTCGCTTTTGCAGGTTGCCTTGTTCCGCCCCTGCGTCTCTTGTGTCACGCAGGTACGTCTTGTCCCGGGTCTACCTAGAGTTAGGTAGATCCTTTCCTTTCCTAGTATGAGCGGTACGTAGTAGCATGCTAGGTATATGTTAAGGATAATGGTTGATGAGTATGTTTCGTTATGCCTTGTTGCTAGGTAGTGTTATCCTCTAGATTGGAGTGGACCGTGTTTGAGGGTTGATCGAGTTCAGACGACTTCGAGGTTGAGGTAAGTCCGTAGGACTTACTTAGTTGCCATCCCTATATTGGATGTGTGCATGAGTGGTGTGTGGTATATGCTTGATAGCATGCGTTATGGTTTATTACCAATCTATGGTATATTGCTTGCCCATTGTAGGGCCGTGATAACTTGCCCTTTCATTTCGCCGGGAGTCTGGGAGGTTCTTTGTAGGCAGGCCAGACCTGGTAAACGGTTCGGGCACTCTCCATTCCCTTAGGGTACACGGGGAGGTGTTCTAGGCACCATTCCAGCTGGCTATTGGACCCAGAGGCGAGGATTATATATTCCTCGTGTCACATATGTTTATATGGATATATATATATACGAGTTGAGTGTTGGACTTTATAAAGATAATGAACCGGGTAAATGTGTGATAGCATGTTGACGTGTTTAGTATTCTTTGATGTCTGTATGTGTTCTGCATCTCTTATATATGTGTATGGTTAGCTAACGGTTTTTATACCGTGTTGTAGATCCTTTGCAGGGTAGGAGAGTTGCCAGAGTGATCCCAAAGTGGGTGATCCGGCTGAGGGCTCCGTACACTGGGGCGTTATCGGGGATATGGGACCTTTTTGTTGTACAATGTTGTTTTATTTGTACTCAGCGGTACTTTTGTATTACCTTTGGATATATTATATATATATATATATATATATATATATATATATATATATATATATATATATATATATATCAGTTTCATGTTTTGTATTTAATCCTATATGTGCCTTGTTGTAAGATCAGTGAATTTGTTGTCAGGCTAGGGTCAGGATCCATTGTGAGATCCTAGCCCAGTAGCACCTCGAGTCCTACGGATTAGGGTGTTACACTACCTATTACCGGGGTAAGTCTCAAGGTAAAGAGGAAGGAAATTATAGCACAAACCGGATTATCAAAACTAAGGATTAAGCAAACCCCTTACCGGGTAAGTCTCGCGGAATTACCTAACTTAGAAAACAATCAGGCACAATCAATCCAATAGAGGTTTTCACCTCTATTACCTATGGTCAATCTACTTTATGTATCCAAAAAGGGATATCACCGGGTAGGTCTCAATTCCAACTCAGGTTACTAGTTTAGAAGGCTCTAACCTAGATTTATGTCCAAACCAACCATTAGGGTTTCAAGCAATTCAAACCAATTATAAAGCACAGACTATTCCATCATCGTCCAATGCATAAAAAATCTCTATTCACCTTGGAACCACAAAGGTTCTAACCAATAATCAACATAACAAAATCACAAATAATTTCAATTAAAGAATGCATAAAAGTGAAATAACAAAAGGGAGAAACAAAATTACTCAGCTTTATTAATCCAAAAGTTAGCAAAACAATGAATCCCATTACGACAAAACGTATCTGAACTGAATGAAATGTAAAAGGATGCATCTTTCTCTAAAACTAACTAAGATCTAACTATGGTGGAAGGTAGAGAAATGAGGGAGCAAGGTAGGAGACGACTTCTCCCTAGGTCTAAACGGGAATGAATCTCACTCTCAATGGAATGACGTGACACCATTTGTTTATGGCCGAGAATCCC
>CM008282.1:38086126-38096246 GCA_002319775.1 Fagopyrum tataricum | reverse complement strand
CAAAACGCACCTCAAGCCTAGCTTGGAGGCGTCACTATATACCACAAAATCCTCTACGCCTCAGGCTGGGCTAACACAGGAGCGGAGGTCAACCTCCTCTTCAGCTCCTCGAAGCTGCGTTGGCAAGGCTCGGACCAGACGAACCTGGTAGACTTCCTCAGCAAGGAAGTGAGAGGTCATGCAATCACGGAGAAACCCTCAACAAAACGGCGGTAGTATCCCGCTAAGCCCAAGAAACTGCGCACCTCCTTGACCGTCCTAGGAGGCGGCCATGAGGAAACAGACTCTATCTTCGCCGGGTCAACCATGACACCCTCGGCGGAAACTATATGACCCAAGTGCCACCTCGGACATCCAAAACTCACACTTAGAGAGCTTAGCGTAAAGCTCTCTATCCTGGAGGACTCGAAGTACTGTCCTTAGGTGTCCCTCATGCTCCTCCCTACTCCGGGAGTAAACTAAGATGTCGTCTATAAACACTAACACAAACTGGTCTAAGAAGTCGATGAAGATGCCGTTCATCAACTCCATGAAGACGGTCGGTGCATTCGTGAGCCCGAATGGCATCACGACAAACTCATAGTGGCCGTATCTCGTCCTGAATGCCGTCTTCGGCACATCCTCCTCTCTCGATTGATACACTGGAAACGCCGGGTGAACACCCTCTACTCTCGGCGGCCATGCCAGCCGGTAAAATACTTTCCCAACTTGCGCTAAGATCTCAAAAAGGTCCGATGTATCGGAAACTCAACTTCCTTCTCGGGTCTTTCTCACTACAACATTTCCATTATCTTTCTTCTTTGCTTGTCTCTAACAGAAGATCGAACTTCCAATCTACACCGTTGGCTTTGGTTCTTGTCAACCAAACTTTGATGTTACGTTTCCTCAATTCTTGTTGCAAGTTCTAAGTAATGAAGGAAATACTTTGCTTCATACTGCTTCTACTAACGAGACATGTATGCTATAACTTTTACATCGTCTCTCGATACTCAATCAAGACCATGTCTTGAAGAATCACTTGTACACTTCAAACCGATCATACCTCGAGGCAATTTCAAAACAGTTGCACCAATGAATCTCCTCTTACTCTCAACAACTCCATTGTCCATTTTCGTCTCACTCAATACTTCATCGCCATCCGGAGTAGGTTAGCCATAGATGGTGTTACTTGGAGAATCTCTCCACAAATCCGGTAATGATCAGCACATCCAAGAAAACTTGTAACTTCTCTCACGTCCTTCGGGGGTTGTCACCCCGAGACAACTGGTCATACAACTTCTCTCTTCTTCGAGAGTAGACCAAAAATGTCTTACTCAGGGCATTAGTAAGCCCATATGGAATCACTACAACTCGTAGTGACTATGGTTTGTCCGGAATGCCGTGTTTGCAATATCCCAGTCTCGACTTCTCAATTGGTGACAATCAAACCTTAACTCGATTTTAGAAAAGACCACCGACCCTTGCAATCGGTCGAGTAGATCATCTACACGTGGTAAGGGGGTACGTGTTCTTCATTGTAATCTTGTTCAGTTCATTGTAGTCGATGTACAAATGGAGATAACCGTCTCTCTTTTCGCAAACTGGTGTTCTCCATAACAACTTTAAATCAAGAGTTTAAGATATAATCTAAGCTCTTGTTACCGTTCCTTTATGATTCCACAGCCTGGTTACTCTCCCCCACACTCATCCATAGAGCACCCGCACATGCGCGTTCTCCGTTGTCACCAATTAGCTATTAACTGACCTTCTCACATGTCAATGACTTACCATTCTTCTATGCTTCCATGTAACCATTATCATGAAGGCTACCCTCTCGGGGTACCTTAAACTCCGTTAACTCATTCTTCATTCCACGCTTTCTTTTCCTTCAGCGAGATAAATATACCCTTCTCGGCGTTGTTGAGTCACATGACTCGCCTTCATAGGCTTAACCGCGCTTCATGATATCTTGTAAGTGCGTCTTCTTAAAATCTCTAACGTTAGTTAGCATCATGTGTTGCTCTCATCTTCTTAGGATCATCATTTATACCTACTCCATCCTTTTTGGCGTTTCTTCACCTTATCGTCATAGCAGAAACCGGTCAACTCCGTGTAAATCCCCACCTTGCCATTTTTCTCATAACTCTCGTAATGTTAACTCTTCACTTAATGGTACCTCGTAAGCTTAACTTACGGTATCTTACATTTTTCACACTTGGTTCGATCACGTTTCTCATCTTGACTCCAAATCTTAGGAGCATCTAAGGAAAGCTTCACTTCTCGTGATGGAACACCGACTTTAACCTTGTTAGAATGCACCCATCTCCTCCTTGATTCGCATCTTTAGTTGTCCACGCGTCTTCTTGAAGAACTTAAGTTTGCTATCTCCATTGTTCTTGTCGTACGTAGTCCTCAAACACGGTAACTACAATGGATGCTCCCCTGGTCCTGGCAGATGGAGAACTCTGCGTCCCGGACCTCCCAACGGTCCTATCCCTAGCCTCGGGAACAATGCTCTCTGCGACGTCCTCTACGAGGACCACGAGTGCTGGTGAACCCACAACTAGCGGGTCCGCAATGGGGATACGTCCCCGACCTCTACTTCTCGTACCTGGAGGTCTTCCTACTCGTCCCCGCCCTCTTGGGACGGTAGGGGGAAGTGGTGGTCTACCCCTGGCGGGTCCTACGTAAGCGGTCGCCCTCGTACGTGTCATCTGATAGCGTATGACGTTTACTTAAGTATAATTGCGTAGGTACTACTTATGATTTCGGTATGATAAACTTCTAAAAGCATAAGGGTAAACATGATCACAATACACATCCAAGGCATACAAGCCCAAAACATCCTAAGGTCACATACATAGCTAGGTATATACCAATCCACAAACATCCTAAGGTCGTATATATATAACTATATAAACCTACTTCTAATCCAGAGATCTATGTTGCCGAGGCTTGTGGAAGGAGTGGGGTCCCGTACATTTTAACCCAAACCCGACTCATGCACATGATTTTGAAAACGAAAAGTCATAACCCGTGTGGGTTATGTTTAATCCTCATTCGGCCTTTAAAAAGATTGTGAGTGCCATTGTTGTCAACCTAGAGCTCTGATACCACTTTTGTAACACCCCAAATCCGCGGGACTCGGGGTGTTACGGGCGAGACCTCACAATGGGTCCCGACCCTTAGCTTGACAACAATTTCACCGGACCTTTCCAACAAGGCACAAATAAAGGCAAAACTCAAAACGTTTTTAATGTATGCGAAAACCGGAATTTAAAGACTACAAAGTGGAAACTCAGCCGAGTCCTCAAAACAACATAACCCCGATACGAAAGTCTAAATCGTGCAACAACATCCACAACCAAAGATACGAACACACAACCCCAAAAACATCCCCGTCCTATAATGTACGGAGACCCCGGCTGTCCACTCCTCCACCTCACTCGGCGGCATCCCTAACCTGCAAGTCATCTACACAAGCGGTTTAAAACCGTTAGCTCATATTCGAAGCATTAGAAAAGAGGTGAAGGCACAAGCACATACATATCACACAACATAAAACACGCAAGTCCGGTTTATTATCTTTTTATTATTAAGTCGTATCCCGTTCTAATTCAACTTCGGTTTGTGACACGAGACCACCGTGGTCTCGCCTCGGTCCCTACTTACCGGCAAAGAATTGTACGGATGCATCCGACCATATAACCCGCCGGGCTAGTCGCCGAGAACCTCCTAGACTTCCCGCAGGGCTAGGCAAATGATGTCACCGCCCGTTATCATACACTTGGGCCAAAATATATAAGGTCGGTGGTCCTATTTACCGGTTTAGTTGTTATAACAAGAACATAAACACACACCACCAAACACACATCAATGCTAATACGTAAAATACGAGCTAAGTAAGTCTGGAGACTTACCTCGTCACCAAACCCAAGTCACCACACTCTTGCTTCCTTAAGGAGGAAGCCCACAACCTGCTCACAAGAGATATACATATCAATACATACTCACGCTCAAGAAGTCTTAGACTTCACTCTAGTGATCAAAGCAAGATCACCTAACCCTCAAGCTAGGAATGCATCCTAGCTCTCAAGTACTCACCACACTCTCCACACATGAAAGCAGCTCACAACAGTTTATAACCTAACAAGATATTAATCCTCAATCAAGGAGGAACAAGCTAGCCTAGAAGGTCCATCATGCTCACATGCTCATATCCATCAACTATATTGAGCCTTAAGGGCTCCTAGGTCCACAACCACTTAGTGGCATTCTCAAGCTACTCTAGGCCATCCTAAGCAGTCTACTAACATGATTCAACAACAATACTAAGGAAGGAACGAAGAGGAAAGGAGAGGAGAAGCCTACTGTTGCATAAACCGCAGCCGCAGAGTCAGCTGGCGCCCCCTGCAGGAATACAGAGCCGCCCCGCGGAACCAGGAGCCGCACCCGCGGTGGTCCGGAGTCGTGTGTTTGGCACCGCCCCTGCGGCTGTGCCGAGCCGCACCCGCGGCCGTGCTGAGCCGCCCCCGCGGCCGTGCTGAGCCGCCCCCGCGGCCGTGCTGAGCCGCACCCGCGGCCGTGCTGAGCCGCCCCTGCGGCTGGCCGCTCCCGCGGTCGTGAAGATCCGCCCCGCGGGTTTTGTGCAGAACGTCGTCTTCTTTCGTTTTCGATCGTGGATCCTTGGCTCCAAAGTCCTTCTTCTCTTGGTGGATATTCTCCAAACACCCACCACTGGTCTTAGGCACCTCTCCTCGACCTAATTGTGCTAAGAACACATGCATGCAAAGGACTTGAGTGAAAACCTCTCAAAGCTTCATCCATGGCCATGGATGAAGGAGGGAAGAAGAAAGGGGTTAGCAGCCATAGAGAGGACGGAAGGAAGGAAGGAAAGAGACTTACCATACCTGATCTGCACTTCTCCTTTAGCAGTCCACACATGCAAGCTCCTCAATCAACAATGGGAGAAGAGAAGAGAAGAGAAGAGAAGAGAAGAAAGTGAAGGAAAGAAAAGACGTGAGAGTGAGCAAGGGAGGAGAGAGAGGGGGACATTGGCTGAAAAGGCGTGAGGGGACCAGGGGGTCAGCTGATCTCTTGTCCATCCCCACGGACCAAGGGGTCGGAAATGACCCCTTGTCATTTAAACCCGGAATGAAGGGTCGGAACGCGGAAAAAAGACGAGTCGGCTCGGGATTTTTTTGGAATAAATCCCAGCACTCGGCATCTCGGGCCTACGGGAAAATCTACAAGGCGCTCTAAGTCCGGAATAAAATTCCGGGCGTTACAACTGCTTAGTACATTTGAATCAAGTGTTAGTTCTTCTTCTACCGCACCTAGTCCATCTCCCTCTTCTACTTCATCTTCTTCTCTTTCAATTGCACAACAAATTTTAGCTAAAAGAATAAAAACACCTAGACATTCATCTTCAAATGCGGAATATCAAGATTATCTTAACACTTGTTTTAGTTTTGATGATGATTTTGATATTTTGGATTGGTGGAAGAGACTAGCTCGTCACCAAACCCAAGTCACCACACTCTTGCTTCCTTAAGGAGGAAGCCCACAACCTGCTCACAAGAGATATGCATATCAATACATACTCACGCTCAAGAAGTCTTACACTTCACTCTAGTGATCAAAGCAAGATCACCTAACCCTCAAGCTAGGAATGCATCCTAGCTCCCAAGTACTCACCACACTCTCCACACATGAAAGCAGCTCACGACAGTTTATAACCTCACAAGATATTAATCCTCAATCAAGGAGGAACAAGCTAGCCTAGAAGTCCATCATGCTCACATGCTCATACCCATCAACTATATTGAGCCTTAAGGGCACCTAGGTCCACAACCACTAAGTGGCATTCTCAAGCTACTTTAGGCCATCCTAAGCAGGCTACTAACATGATTCAACAACAATATTAAGGAAGGAACGAAGAGGAAAGGAGAGGAGAAGCCTACTGTTGCAGAAACCGCAGCCGCAGAGTCAGCTGGCGCCCCCTGCGGAATACAGAGCCGCCCCGCGGAACCAGGAGCCGCACCCGCGGTGGTCCGGAGTCGTGTGTTTGGCGCCGCCCCTGCGGCTGTGCCGAGCCGCACCCGCGGCCGTGCTGAGCCGCCCCTGCGGCTGGCCGCTCCCGCGGTCGTGAAGATCCGCCCCGCGGGTTTTGTGCAGAACGTCGTCTTCTTTCGTTTTCGATCGTGGATCCTTGGCTCCAAAGTCCTTCTTCTCTTGCTGGATATTCTCCAAACACCCACCACTGGTCTTAGGCACCTCTCCTCGACCTAATTGTTCTAAGAACACATGCATGCAAAGGACTTGAGTGAAAACCTCTCAAAGCTTCATCCATGGCCATGGATGAAGGAGGGAAGAAGAAAGGGGTGAGCAGCCATGGAGAGGAAGGAAGGAAGGAAGGAAAGAGACTTACCACACCTGATCTGCACTTCTCCTTCTGCAGTCCACACATGCAAGATCCTCAATCAACAATGGGAGAAGAGAAGAGAAGAGAAGAGAAGAGAAGAGAAGAAAGTGAAGGAAAGAAAATACGTGAGAGTGAGCAAGGGAGGAGAGAGAGGGGGACATTGGCTGAAAAGGCGTGAGGGGACCAAGGGGTCAGCTGATCTCTTGTCCCTCCCCATGGACCAAGGGGTCGGAAATGACCCCTTGTGATTTAAACCCGGAATGAAGGGTCGGAACGCGGAAAAAAGACGAGTCGGCTCGGGATTTTTTTGGAATAAATCCCAGCACTCGGCATCTCGGGCCTACGGGAAGATCTACAAGGCGCTCTAAGTCCGGAATAAAATTCCGGGCGTTACAACTGCTTAGTACATTTGAATCAAGTGTTAGTTCTTCTTCTACCGCACCTAGTCCATCTCCCTCTTCTACTTCATCTTCTTCTCTTTCAATTGCACAACAAATTTTAGCTAAAAGAATAAAAACACCTAGACATTCATCTTCAAATGCGGAATATCAAGATTATCTTAACACTTGTTTTAGTTTTGATGATGATTTTGATATTTTGGATTGGTGGAAGAGACTAGCTCGTCACCAAACCCAAGTCACCACACTCTTGCTTCCTTAAGGAGGAAGCCCACAACCTGCTCACAAGAGATATGCATATCAATACATACTCACGCTCAAGAAGTCTTATACTTCACTCTAGTGATCAAAGCAAGATCACCTAACCCTCAAGCTAGGAATGCATCCTAGCTCCCAAGTACTCTCCACACATGAAAGCAGCTCACGACAGTTTATAACCTCACAAGATATTAATCCTCAATCAAGGAGGAACAAGCTAGCCTAGAAGTCCATCATGCTCACATGCTCATACCCATCAACTATATTGAGCCTTAAGGGCACCTAGGTCCACAACCACTAAGTGGCATTCTCAAGCTACTTTAGGCCATCTTAAGCAGGCTACTAACATGATTCAACAACAATATTAAGGAAGGAACGAAGAGGAAAGGAGAGGAAAAGCCTACTGTTGCAGAAACCGCAGCCGTAGAGTCAGCTGGCGCCCCCTGCGGAATACAGAGCCGCCCCGCGGAACCAGGAGCCGCACCCGCGGTGGGTCGGAGTCGTGTGTTTGGCGCCGCCCCTGCGGCTGTGCCGAGCCGCACCCGCGGCCGTGCTGAGCCGCCCCTGCGGCTGGCCGCTCCCGCGGTCGTGAAGATCCGCCCCGCGGGTTTTGTGCAGAACGTCGTCTTCTTTCGTTTTCGATCGTGGATCCTTGGCTCCAAAGTTCTTCTTCTCTTGCTGGATATTCTCCAAACACCCACCACTGGTCTTAGGCACCTCTCCTCGACCTAATTGTTCCAAGAACACATGCATGCAAAGGACTTGAGTGAAAACCTCTCAAAGCTTCATTCATGGCCATGGATGAAGGAAGGAAGAAGAAAGTGGTGAGCAGCCATGGAGAGGAAGGAAGGAAGGAAGGAAAGAGACTTACCACTCCTGATCTGCACTTCTCCTTCTGTAGTCCACACATGCAAGATCCTCAATCAACAATGGGAGAAGAGAAGAGAAGAGAAGAGAAGAAAGTGAAGGAAAAAAAAGACGTGAGAGTGAGCAAGGGAGGAGAGAGAGGGGGACATTGGCTGAAAAGGCGTGAGGGGACCAAGGGGTCAGCTGATCTCTTGTCCATCCCCACGGACCAAGGGGTCGGAAATGACCCCTTGTGATTTAAACCCGGAATGAAGGGTCGGAACGCGGAAAAAAGACGAGTCGGCTCGGGATTTTTTTGGAATAAATCCCAGCACTCGGCATCTCGGGCCTACGGGAAGATCTACAAGGCGCTCTAAGTCCGGAATAAAATTCCGGGCGTTACAACTGCTTAGTACATTTGAATCAAGTGTTAGTTCTTCTTCTACCGCACCTAGTCCATCTCCCTCTTCTACTTCATCTTCTTCTCTTTCAATTGCACAACAAATTTTAGCTAAAAGAATAAAAACACCTAGACATTCATCTTCAAATGCGGAATATCAAGATTATCTTAACACTTGTTTTAGTTTTGATGATGATTTTGATATTTTGGATTGGTGGAAGATACTAGCTCGTCACCAAACCCAAGTCACCACACTCTTGCTTCCTTAAGGAGGAAGCCCACAACCTGCTCACAAGAGATATGCATATCAATACATACTCACGCTCAAGAAGTCTTAGACTTCACTCTAGTGATCAAAGCAAGATCACCTAACCCTCAAGCTAGGAATGCATCCTAGCTCCCAAGTACTCACCACACTCTCCACACATGAAAGCAGCTCAAAACAGTTTATAACCTCACAAGATATTAATCCTCAAACAAGGAGGAACAAGCTAGCCTAGAAGGTCCATCATGCTCACATGCTCATATCCATCAACTATATTGAGCCTTAAGGGCTCCTAGGTCCACAACCACTAAGTGGCATTCTCAAGCTACTTTAGGCCATCCTAAGCAGGCTACTAACATGATTCAACAACAATATTAAGGAAGGAACGAAGAGGAAAGGAGAGGAGAAGCGTACTGTTGCAAAAACCGCAGCCACAGAGTCAGCAGGCGCCCCTTGCGGAATATAGAGCCGCCCCGCGGAACCAGGAGCCGCACCCGCGGTGGTCCGGAGTCGTGTGTTTGTCGCCGCCCCTGTGGCTGTGCCGAGCCGCACCCGCGGCCGTGCTGAGCCGCCCCTGCGGCTGGCCGCTCCCGCAGTCGTTAAGATCCGCCCCGTGGGTTTTGTGCAGAACGTCGTCTTCTTTCGTTTTCGATCGTGGATCCTTGGCTCCAAAGTCCTTCTTCTCTTGCTGGATATTCTCCAAACACCCACCACTGGTCTTAGGCACCTCTCCTCGACCTAATTGTGCTAAGAACACATGCATGCAAAGGACTTGAGTGAAAACCTCTCAAAGCTTCATCCATGGCCATGGATGAAGGAGGGAAGAAGAAAGGGGTGAGCAGCCATGGAGAGGAAGGAAGGAAGGAAGGAAAGAGACTTACCACACCTGATCTGCACTTCTCCTTCTGCAGTCCACACATGCAAGCTCCTCAATCAACAATGGGAGAAGAGAAGAGAAGAGAAGAGAAGAGAAGAAAGTGAAGGAAAGAAAATACGTGAGAGTGAGCAAGGGAGGAGAGAGAGGGGGACATTGGCTGAAAAGGCGTGAGGGGACCAAGGGGTCAGCTGATCTCTTGTCCATCCCCACGGACCAAGGGGTCGGAAATGACCCCTTGTCATTTAAACCCGGAATGAAGGGTCGGAACGCGGAAAAAAGACGAGTCGGCTCGGGATTTTTTTGGAATAAATCCCAGCACTCGGCATCTCGGGCCTACGGGAAGATCTACAAGGCGCTCTAAGTCCGGAATAAAATTCCGGGCGTTACAACTGCTTAGTACATTTGAATCAAGTGTTAGTTCTTCTTCTACCGCACCTAGTCCATCTCCCTCTTCTACTTCATCTTCTTCTCTTTCAATTGCACAACAAATTTTAGCTAAAAGAATAAAAACACCTAGACATTCATCTTCAAATGCGGAATATCAAGATTATCTTAACACTTGTTTTAGTTTTGATGATGATTTTGATATTTTGGATTGGTGGAAGAGACTAGCTCCCAAATATCCAACCTTAGTTAAAATTGTACAACAACAAATTGCCGTGCCCGCATCAAC
>CM008282.1:37997359-38076126 GCA_002319775.1 Fagopyrum tataricum | reverse complement strand
CTTCATAGGCTTTAACCGGCTCATGATATCTTGTAAGTGTGTCTTCTCAAAATCTCTAAGGCTAGTTAGCATCTACGTGTTGCTCTCATCTTCTTAGGATCATCATTTATACATACTTCCTCCTTTTTGGCGTTTCTTCGCCTTATCGTCATAACAGAAACCGGTCAACTCCGCGTAAATCCCCACCTTGCCATTCTTCTCTTAACTCTCGTAATGTTGACTCTTCACTTAATGGTACCTCGTAAGCTTAACTTACGGTATCTTACATCTTTCACACTTGGTTCGATCACGTTCTCATCTTGACTCCAAAGCTTAGGAGCGTCTAAGGAAAGCTTCACTTCTCGTGATGGAACACAACCTTTAACCTTGTTAGAATGCACCCATCTCCTCCTCGATTCGCATCTTTAGTTGTCCACGCGTCTTCTCGAAGAACTTAAGTTTTTTTTATCTCCATTGTTCTCGTCGTACGTAGTCCTCAAACACGGTAGCTCTAATGGACGCTCCTCTGGTCCTGGCAGATGGAGAACTCTGCGCCCGGACTTCCCAACAGTCCTATCCCCAGCCTCGGGAAGATGCTCTCGGCGACGTCCTCTACGGGAACCTTCACTACTGGTGGATCCACAATTGGCGGGTCGGCAATGGGGATACGTCCCCAACCTCTCGCGCCTGGAGGTCTTCCTACTCGTCCCCGTCTCGGGACGGTAGGAGAAAGAGGGGGTCTACCCCTGGCGGGTCCTACGTAAGCGGTAGCTCTCGTACGTGTCATCTAATAGCGTATGGCGTTTACTTATGTATAAATACATAGGTAATACTTACGATCTCGGTACGATAAAACTTCTAAAGGCATAAAGGTAAGCATGATCACAATATACATCCAAGGCATAAAAGCCCAAAACATCCTAAGGTCACATACATAGTTAGGTACATACAAATCCAAAAACATTCTAAGGCCATATAAATAACTACGTAATTATATACATACATACAACAACTCTAGAGATCTAAGTCACCGAGGTTTGCGGATGGAGTGGTGGTCCCGTACATTCTAACCCAAACCCGACTCATGCATATGATTTTGAAAACGAAAAGTCAGAACCCCTGTGGGTTCTCTTTATCCCTCATTCTGCCTTTAAAAAGATTGCGAGTGCCATTGTTGTCAACCTAGGGATCTGATACGACTTTTGTAACACCCCAAATCCACGGGACTCGGGGTGCTACGGGCGAGACCTCACAATGGGTCCCGACCCTTAGCCTGACAACAATTTCACCAGACCTTTCCAACAAGGCAGAAATAAAGGCAAAACTCAAACCGTTTATAATGTATGCGGAAAAACTGAAATGTAAAGATACAAGGTGGAAACTCAGCCGAGTCCTCAAAACGACATAACTCCGATAAGGAAATCTAAACCGTACAACATAATCAACAACACAAAGGCATAACCCCAAAAAACATCCCCGTCCTATAATGTACGAAGACCCCGGCTATCCACTCCTCCACCTCACTCAGCAGAGTTCCGAACCTGCAAAGCATCTACACAACGGTTTAAAACCGTTAGCTCATATTCGAAGCATTAGAAAAGAGGTGAAGGCATATGCATATATCACATATATCACATAACACACACAAACTCCAAAACACACAAGATCGGTTTATTATCTTTTTATTATTAAGTCGTATCCCGTTCTAATTCAACTTAGGTTTGTGACACGAGAACCACCGTGGTCTCGCCTCGGTCCCTACTTACCGGCAAGGAATGGCACTGATGCATCCGACCGTCTACCCGCCCGGGCTAGTTGCCGAGAACCTCCTAGACTCTAGCAAGAGCTAGGCAGATGATGTCACCGCCCGTTATCATACACTTGGGCCAAAATATTATAATGTCGGTGGTCCTTTTTACCGGTTTAATTGTTTATAACATAAACAATAACACACACACATACCACCAACACACATCGATGCTAATACGTAAATTGTAACATCCGGAATTTTTATTCCGGACTTAGAGCGTCTTGTAGATCTTCCCGCAGGCAAGAGGTGCCGAGTGCCGGGATTTATTTCCTAAAATCCCGAGCCGACTCGTCGTTTTTCCCTTTTCCGCTTTCTGACCCTTCGTTCCAACCTGAGGTGACTAGAGGTCATTTCCGACCCCTCGTTCCGAGCAAAAGTGAAAAGAGGTCAGTTGTCCCCTCTCCCTCCTTGGAAGCCTTGTCCCTCCCTCTCTCTCTCTCCTCTCTTTTCTTTTTCATGTTAGTTTTCCTCTCTTCCTCTCTTCTCTCTCTTTTCTTCTTCCATCTTTTAAGCTCTTGCATGGGTGCACTGCAGTGGAGGAGGATCAGATCCGGTTTGGTAAGTTCATTCTTCTCCCTCCCTTCTTTTCTTTGTTGCTTACTCTTTCTTTCCCTCTCCTTCATCCATTGCCATGGATGAAGCTCTTGAGAAAGCTTTTCCCTCAAATCCTTGCATGTGTGTGTTCTTAGCTCGATTAGGTCGTGGAGAGGAGTCTAAGATCAGTGGTTGGTGCTTGAAGAAGACTCAGCAAGGAGAGGAGGACATTGGAGCCAAGGATCCACGATCGAAAACGAAGAAGACGAGGTTCTGCACCGAACCCCCGGGGGCGGATCATCACGGCCGCAGGGGCGGCTAGAGCCGCCGAAGGTGCGCCTCGTCACGGCCGCAGAGGCGGCTCCAGGCTCCAGGACGCCATCACGGCTGCAGGTGCGGCTCATCACGGCCGCAGGGGCGGCTCATCATGGCCGCAGGGGCGGCTCATCACGGCCGCAGGGGCGGTGCTTGCTCTGCCAAAAGGCCGCAGGGGCGGAGCCAGCGTTCCGCAGGGGTGCGTCTGCTCCGCCGGGGCGCCAGCTTGACTCCGCGGCTGTGTTTCTTCGACAGTAAGTTCCTCTCCTCCCTTCCCCTTCGTTCATTCCTTAGCTTTGTAGTTGTACCATGTTAGTAGCATGCCTAGAATAGATCTAGAGTAGCTTGAGATGCCACTAAGTGGTTGTTAACCTAGGAGCTCTTAAGGCTCGATGTAGTTGATGGTTACGAGTATGTTGAGCATGATGGACCTTCTAGGCTAGCTTGTTCCTTTTGGCTGAAGTATAAGATGATGTGAGGTTATTAAATGTTGTGAGTTGCTTTCATGTGCTGAGAGTGTGGTGAGTATCTTGAACCCTAGGATGCATTCCTAGCTTGAGGGTTAGGTGATCTTGCTTAAATCACTAGAGTGAAGTCTAAGACTCCTTGAGCGTGAGCATGTATTGATATACATATCTCTTGTAAGCATGTTGTGGGCTTCCTCCTTAAGGAAGCGAGAGTGTTGTGATTTCAGTGTGGTCTCGCCTCGGTCCCTACTTACCGGCAAGGAATGGCACTGATGCATCCGACCGTCTACCCGCCCGGGCTAGTTGCCGAGAACCTCCCTAGACTCTCGCAAGAGCCAGGCAGATGATGTCACCGGCCCGTTATCATACACTTGGGCCAAAATATTATAATGTCGGTGGTCCTTTTTACCGGTTTAATTGTTTATAACATAAACAATAACACACACACATACCACCAACACACCATCGATGCTAATACGTAAATTGTAACGTCCGGAATTTTTATTCCGGACTTAGAGGCGTCTTGTAGATCTTCCCGCAGGCAAGAGGTGCCGAGTGCCGGGATTTATTCCTAAAATCCCGAGCCGACTCGTCGTTTTTCCCTTTTCCGCTTTCTGACCCTTCGTTCCAACCTGAGGTGACTAGAGGTCATTTCCGACCCCTCGTTCCGAGCAAAAGTGAAAAGAGGTCAGTTGTCCCCTCTCCCTCCTTGGAAGCCTTGTCCCTCCCTCTCTCTCTCTCCTCTCTTTTCTTTTTCATGTTAGTTTTCCTCTCTTCCTCTCTTCTCTCTCTTTTCTTCTTCCATCTTTTAAGCTCTTGCATGGGTGCACTGCAGTGGAGGAGGATCAGATCCGGTTTGGTAAGTTCATTCTTCTCCCTCCCTTCTTTTCTTTGTTGCTTACTCTTTCTTTCCCTCTCCTTCATCCATTGCCATGGATGAAGCTCTTGAGAAAGCTTTTCCCTCAAATCCTTGCATGTGTGTGTTCTTAGCTCGATTAGGTCGTGGAGAGGAGTCTAAGATCAGTGGTTGGTGCTTGAAGAAGACTCAGCAAGGAGAGGAGGACATTGGAGCCAAGGATCCACGATCGAAAACGAAGAAGACGAGGTTCTGCACCGAACCCCCGGGGGCGGATCATCACGGCCGCAGGGGCGGCTAGAGCCGCCGAAGGTGCGCCTCGTCACGGCCGCAGAGGCGGCTCCAGGCTCCAGGACGCCATCACGGGCTGCAGGTGCGGCTCATCACGGCCGCAGGGGCGGCTCATCACGGCCGCAGGGGCGGTGCTTGCTCTGCCAAAAAGGCCCGCAGGGGCGGAGCCAGCGTTCCGCAGGGGTGCGTCTGCTCCGCCGGGGCGCCAGCTTGACTCCGCGGCTGTGTTTCTTCGACAGTAAGTTCCTCTCCTCCCTTCCCCTTCGTTCATTCCTTAGCTTTGTAGTTGTACCATGTTAGTAGCATGCCTAGAATAGATCTAGAGTAGCTTGAGATGCCACTAAGTGGTTGTTAACCTAGGAGCTCTTAAGGCTCGATGTAGTTGATGGTTACGAGTATGTTGAGCATGATGGACCTTCTAGGCTAGCTTGTTCCTTTTGGCTGAAGTATAAGATCATGTGAGGTTATTAAATGTTGTGAGTTGCTTTCATGTGCTGAGAGTGTGGTGAGTATCTTGAACCCTAGGATGCATTCCTAGCTTGAGGGTTAGGTGATCTTGCCTTAAATCACTAGAGTGAAGTCTAAGACTTCTTGAGCGTGAGCATGTATTGATATACATATCTCTTGTAAGCATGTTGTGGGCTTCCTCCTTAAGGAAGCGAGAGTGTTGTGATTTCAGTGTGGTGACGAGGTAAGTCTTCGGACTTACTTATCTCGTATTTTACGTATTAGCATCGATGTGTGTTGGTGGTGTGTGTGTGTGTTATTGTTTATGTTTTAAACAACGAAACCGGGTAAATAGGACCACCGACATTATATTATTTTGGCCCAAGTGTATGATAACGGGCGGTGACATCATCTAGCCAGCTCTTCGAGAGTCTAGGAGGTTCTCGGCGACTAGCCCGGGCGGGTAGATGGTCGGATGCATCAGTACCATTCCTTGCCGGTAAGTAGGGACCGAGGCGAGACCACGGTGGTTCTCGTGTGACAAACCTAAGTTGAATTAGAACGGGATACGAATTAATAATAAAAAGATAATAAACCGGACTTTGTGTGTTTTGGAGTATGTATGTGTTATGTGATATATGTGTGTATATGCCTTCACCTCTTTTCTAATGCTTCGAATATGAGCTAACGGTTTTAAACCGTTGTGTAGATGCCTTGCAGGTTAGGGACGCCGCCGAGTGAGGTGGAGGAGTGGACAGCCGGGGTCTCCGTACATTATAGGACGGGGACGTTTTTGGGGTTATGTTTTGTGTTGTTGATTTATGTTGTACGGTTTAGATTTTCTTATCGGAGTTATGTCGTTTTGAGGACTCGGCTGAGTTTCCACCTTGTATCTTTACATTTCAGTTTCTCGCATACATTATAAACGATTTTGAGTTTTGCCTTTATTTGTGCCTTGTTGGAATTGTTTGTCAGGCTAAGGGTCGGGACCCATTGTGAGGTCTCGCCCGTAGCATCCGAGTCCCGGATTTGGGGTGTTACAAAAGTGGTATCAGAGCCCTAGGTTGACAACAATGGCACTCGCAATCTTTTTAAAGGCCGAATGAGGGATAAACAGAACCCACACGGGTTCTGACTTTTCGTTTTCAAAATCATGTGCATGAGTCGGGTTTGGGTTAGAATGTACGGGACCACCACTCCTTCCGCAAACCTCGGCGACATAGATCTCTGAATTAGAAGTATGTATATATATTATTACATAGTTATATATATATATATATATATATATATATATATATATATATATATATATATATATGACCTTAGGATGTTTTGGACTTGTATGCCTTGGATGTATATTGTGATCATGCTTACCTTTATGCCTTTAGAAGTTTTATCATACCGAGATCGTAAGTATTACCTATGTATTTATACACAGGTAAACGCCATACGCTATTAGATGGCACGTACGAAAGCTACCGCTTACGTAGGACCCACCAGGGGTAGACCCCCTCTTTCTCCTACCGTCCCGAGACGGGGACGATTAGGAAGACCTCAAGGCGCGAGAGGTCGGGGACGAATCCCCATTGCGGACCCGCCAGTTGTGGATCCACCAGTAGTTAAGGTTCCCGTAAAGGACGTCGCCGAGTGCATCGTTCCTGAGGATGGGGATAGGACCGTTTGGAGGTCCGGGCGCAGAGTTCTCCATCTTCCAGGACCAGGGGAGCGTCCATTGGAGCTACCGTGTTTGAGGACTACGTACGACGAGAACAATGAAGATAAAAAACTTAAGTTCTTCGAGAAGACACGTGGACAACTAAAGATGCGAATCGAGGAGGAGATGGGTGCATTCTAACAAGGTTAAAGGTTGTGTTCCATCACGAGAAGTGAAGCTTTCCTTAGACGCTCCTAAGCTTTGGAGTCAAGATGAGAACGTGATCGAACAAAGTGTAAAAGATGTAAGATACCGTAAGTTAAGCTTACGAGGTACCATTAAGTGAAGAGTCAACATTATGAGAGTTATGAGAAGAATGGCAAGGTGGGGATTTACGCGGATTTGACCGGTTTCCGTTACGCCGATAAGGCGAAGAAACGCCAAAAACGAGGAAGTATGTATAAATGATGATCCTAAGAAGATGAGAGCAACACGTGGATGCTAACTAACGTTAGAGATTTTGAGAAGACGCACTTACAAGATATCATGAAGCGCGGTTAAGCCTATGAAGGCGAGTCATGTGACTCGACAACGCCGAGAAGGGTATACTTATCTTCCATAAGGAAAAGGAAGCGTCGAATGAAGAATGAGCTAACAGAGTTTAAGGTAGAGTACCCCGAGAGGGTAGCCTTCATGGGAATGGTAACATGGAAGCATAGAAGAATGGTAAGTCATTGACATAGGAGAAGGTCAGTTATCATCTAATTGGTGACAACCGAGAATGCGCATGTGCGGGCGGTCTATGGATGAGTGTGGGCGAGAGTAACCAGGCTGTGGGATCATAAAGGAACGGGAACAAGAATTTGGATTATATCTTAAACTCTTGATTTGGTGTTGTTATGGTTGAACACCAGTTTGCGAAAAGAGAGACGGTTATCTCCATTTGTACATCGATTACAATGAGCCGAACAAGATTACAATGAAGAACAAGTACCCCCTTTTTACCACGTATAGATGATCTACTCGACCGGTTGCAAGGGTCGGTGGTCTCTTCTAAAATCGAGTTAAGGTTTGATTGTCACCAATTGAGAAGTCGAGACTGGGATATTGCAAACACGGCATTCCGGACAAACCATGGTCACTACGAGTTGTAGTGATTCCATATGGGCTTACTAATGCCCGAATAAGACATTTTTGTCTACTCTCGAAGAAGAGAGAAGTTGTATGACCAGTTGTCTCGGGATGACAACCCCCGAAGGATGTGAAAGAAGTTACAAGTTTTCTTGGATGTGCTGATCATTACCGGATTTGTGGAGAGATTCTCCAAGTAACACCATCTATGGCTAACCTACTCCGGATGACGATGAAGTATTGAGTGGGACGAAAATGGACAATGGAGTTGTTGAGAGTTAAGAGGAGATTCATTGGTGCAACTGTTTTGAAATTGCCTCGAGGTATGATCGGTTTGAAGTGTACAAGTGATTCTTCAAGACATGGTCTTGATTGAGTATTGAGAGACGATGTAAAAGTTATAGCATACATGTCTCGTTAGTAGAAGCAGTGTGAAGCAAAGTATTTCCTTCATTACTTAGAACTTGCAACAAGAATTGAGGAAACGTAACATCAAAGTTTGGTTTGACAAGAACCAAAGCCAACGGTGTAAATTGGAAGTTCGATCTTCTTTGTTAGAGACAAGCAAAGAAGAAACATAATGGAAATGTTGTAGTGAGAAAGACCCGAGAAGGAAGTTGAGTTTCCGATACATCGGACCTTTTTGAGATCTTAGCGCAAGTTGGGAAAGTGTTTTACCGGCTGGCATGGCCGCCGAGAGTAGAGGGTGTTCACCCGGCGTTTCAAGTGTATCAATCGAGAGAGGAGGACGTGCCGAAGACGGCATTCAGGACGAGATACGGCCATTATGAGTTTGTCGTGATGCCATTTGGGCTCACGAATGCACCCAGCCGTCTTCATGGAGTTGATGAACGGCATCTTCATCGACTTCTTGGACCAGTTCGTGGTAGTGTTTATAGACGACATCTTAGTTTACTCCCGGAGTAGGGAGGAGCATGAGGGACACCTGAGGACGGTGCTTCGAGTCCTCCAGGATAGAGAAGCTTTACGCTAAGCTCTCTAAGTGCGAGTTCAGGATGTCCGAGGTGGCATTCCTGGGTCATATAGTTTCCGCCGAGGGTGTCATGGTCGACCCGGCGAAGATAGAGTCTGTTTCCTCATGGCCGCCTCCTAGGACGGTCAAGGAGGTGCGCAGTTTCTTGGGCTTAGCGGGATACTACCGCCGTTTTGTTGAGGGTTTCTCCGTGATTGCACGACCGCTCACTTCCTTGCTGAGGAAGTCTACCAGGTTCGTCTGGTCCGAGCCTTGTCAGCACAGCTTCGAGGAGCTGAAGAGGAGGTTGACCTCCGCTCCTGTGTTAGCCCAGCCTGAGGGCGTAGAGGATTTTGTAGTGTATAGTGACGCCTCCAAGCTAGGCTTGGGTGCGTTTTGATGCAGAGAGGTAGGGTTATTGCGTACGCTTCTCGGCAGCTGAAGCCGTACGAGGAGAATTACCCTACCCATGATCTTGAGCTAGCGGCAGTGATTCATGCCCTGAAGATCTGGCGACATTACTTGTACGGGGCTACGTGCCAGATCTTCACAGACCATAAGAGTCTGAAGTATATATTCACTCAGCGGGAGTTGAATAACCGCCAGAGGAGATGGTTGGAGCTGATTAAGGACTTTGACTTAGAGATTTTGTACCATCCGGGGAAGGCGAACGTAGTCGCCGATGCTTTGAGTAGGAGGACACCTCGAGAGGAGGCTATAGCTCGGCTTACGGTTCAGCCACAGTTGCAGAGGGATTTGATAGAGTTGGAGTTGGATATCCGGTTCCCGGATACGGACTGTTGTTTGTCCGAGTTAGAGGTATTACCTGACCTGTCCGGAGAGATCCAAGCAGAAGCAAGGAGGGATGTCCCATTTTGATGAGGATCCGGGACAGGATGTCCTGAGGAGAGGCACCGCAGTTTATCACAGGAGCAGACGGGCTATTGAGACGCCAGAGACGTATTTGTGTACCGTCGGATCAGGAGTTGAGAGAGCGAATTTTGCACGAGGCACATTCCACACCTTACTCGGTGCACCCAGACACGAGTAAGATGTACCAGGATATTAGGAGATCTTATTGGTGGGGCGGGCTCAAGCCCGATGTAGCTAGATATGTGGCCCGATGCGCGACCTGCCAGCAGGTCAAGATCGACCACCAGAGACCCGGAGGAGAGCTTCACCCACTGCCCGTGCCGTAGTGGAAGTGGGAGGACATATCCATGGATTTCGTTACCGGTCTGAGACCGAGTAGGAGCTTTGACGCGATATGGGTGGTAGTAGACCGGTTGACGAAGACCGCGCGTTTCATTCCTATACGGGAAACGTGGCCGGTGAGTCGTTTAGCCGAGGAGTTTACCCGTCAAATTGTGAGATTACATGGAGTACCGAGGACCATCATCTCGGACAGGGACGAATGTTTTACCTCGAGGTTCTGGCAGCAGGTACACGCCGCCCTAGGTTCGAGTCTCCATTTCACCACCGCATACCATCCTCAGACCGACGGCCAGTCCGAGCGGACTATTCAGACATTAGAGGATATGCTACGAGCATGTGTACTAGACTGGGGTCAGGTATGGCCAGATCACCTCCCGTTGGTCGAGTTTTTGTATAATAACAGCTGACACGCGTCGATTGGGATGGCACCTTATGAGGCATTGTATGGACGGAGATGCCGTACTCCCTTATGTTGGGACGAGCCAGGGGACTCTAGCGTTGTAGCTCCAGACCAGGTACAGGACGACGTGGAGAGAGTTTCTTTGATCCAAGAGAGGATGTTGGCTGTGCAGAGCCGTCAGAGGTCGTATGCGGATAGGAGGCGTAGACCTCTCGAGTTTAGGGTAAGAGGTCAGGTGTGGTTGAGGGTATCACCGACGCGGGGCGTCAGGCGATTCGGCATTAAGGGGAAGTTAAGTCCCTGATATGTCGGTCCATTCGAGATCTTGGAGAGAGTCGGTGAGGTGGCATACCGGTTAGCACTGCCACCGCGGTTGGAGGGTATATATCCGGTGTTTCATGTCTCTCAGCTGAGAGAGTACATACATGACCCGAGGCACATCATCAGTCACGAGGACCTAGTGGTCGAGCCGGACCATACTTTTGCAGAGCACCCGATAGCGGTCTTAGAGCGGAGTACGAGGCGCCTTCGATCGAAGGAGTTACCAATGCTGAGAGTACAGTGGTCGAGGCGAGGAGCAGATGAGGCTACATGGGAGACGGAGGATAGTATCTGGAAAACTATCCAGAGTTTTATGCCGACTTAGCGACATCGATAGGACCGTCGGGTTAGTCCCGAGATCTTCCTTGTTTGCTTTATATATTATGTGATTTTGTTTGAGTTATGAGTACCTTGCGAGGTCTTGATGTGATGCTATACGTAGACTTGGATTAGAGCCAGTAGTTGACGTTTTATGAGTTCCACATAGTTACGAGAGGTGTCGGTCGGAGAGTGTTGGGTTTAGCAAGTTTCGGAACGGAACTTGTTTTTAGGGGGTTAGTTGTAACGCCCGGAATTTTATTCCGGACTTAGAGCACCTTGTAGATCTTCCCGTAGGCCCGAGATACCGAGTTTCGGGATTTATTCCAAAAAAATCCCGAGCCGACTCGTCTTTTTTCCGCGTTCCGACCCTTCGTTCCGGGTTAAAATGACAAGGGGTCATTTCCGACCCCTCGGTCCGTGGGGAAGGACAAGAGGTCAGCTGACCCCTTGGTCCCTTCACCCCTTTTCAGCCAATGTCCCCCTCTCTCTCCTCCCTTGCTCACTCTCACGTCTTTTCTTTCATTCACTTTCTTCTCTTCTCTTCTCTTCTTCCATTGTTGATTGAGGAGCTTGCATGTGTGGACTGTAGAAGGAGAAGTGCAGATCAGGTGTGGTAAGTCTTTTTCCTTCCTCTCAATGGCTGCTCATCCCTTTCTTTTTCCCTCCTTCATCCATGTCCATAAATGAAGCTTTGAGAGGTTTTCACTCAAGTCCTTTGCATGCATGTGTTCTTAGCACGATTAGGTCGAGGAGAGGTGCCTAAGACCAGTGGTGGGTGTTTGGAGAAGATCCAAAGACGACGTTCTGCACAGAACCCGCGGCGGCGGATCTTCAGGACCGCGGGAGCGGCCAGCCACAGGGGCGGATCAGCACGGCCGCAGGTGCGGCTCAGCACGGCCGCGGGTGCGGCTCGGCACGGCCGCAGGGGCGGCACCAGACAAACGACTCCGGACCACCGCGGGTGCGGCTCCTGGTTCCGCGGGGGCGGATTTTGTATTCCGCAGGGGGCGCTAGCTGACTCCGCGGCTGCGGTTTCTGCAACAGTAGGCTTCTCCTCTCCTTTCCTCTTCGTTCCTTCCTTAGTATTGTTGTTGAATCATGTTAGTAGCCTGCTTAGGATGGCCTAGAGTAGCTTGAGAATGCCACTTAGTGGTTGTGGACCTAGGAGCCCTTAAGGCTCGATATAGTTGATGGATATGAGCATGTGAGCATGATGGACCTTCTAGGCTAGCTTGTTCCTCCTTGGTTGAGGATTAATATCTTGTGAGGTTATAAACTGTTGTGAGCTGCTTTCATGTGTGGAGAGTGTGGTGAGTACTTGGGAGCTAGGATGCATTCCTAGCTTGAGGGTTAGGTGATCTTGCTTTGATCACTAGAGTGAAGTCTAAGACTTCTTGAGCGTGAGTATGTATTGATATGTATATCTCTTGTGAGCAGGTTGTGGGCTTCCTCCTTAAGGAAGCAAGAGTGTGGTGACTTGGGTTTGTTGACGAGGTAAGTCTCCGGACTTACTTAGCTCGTATTTTACGTATTAGCATTGATGTGTGTTTGGTGGTGTGTGTTTATGTTCTTGTTATAACAACTAAACCGGTAAATAGGACCACCGACCTTATATATTTTGGCCTAAGTGTATGATAACGGGCGGTGACATGCGGGAAGTAGGGAAGTCTAGGAGGTTCTCGGCGACTAGCCCGGCGGGTTAGATGGTCAGATGCATCCGTACCATTCTTTGCCGGTAAGTAGGGACCGAGGCGAGACCAAGGTGGTCTCGTGTCACAAACCGAAGTTGAATTAGAACGGGATATGACTTAATAATAAAAAGATAATAAACCGGACTTGCGTGTTTTATGTTGTGTGATATGTATGTGCTTGTGCCTTCATCTCTTTTCTAATGCTTCGAATATGAGCTAACGGTTTTAAACCGTTTGTGTAGATGACTTGCAGGTTAGGGTTGCCGCCGAGTGAGGTGGATGAGTGGACAGCCGGGGTCTCCGTACATTATAGGACGGGGATGTTTTTGGGGTTGTGTTATGTTTTGGGTTGTGTGATCGTATCTTTGGTTGTGGATGTTGTTGCACGATTTAAACTTTCGTATCGGGGTTATGTTATTTTGAGGACTCGGCTGAGTTTCCACTTTGTAGTCATACATTAAAAACGTTTTGAGTTTTGCCTTTATTTGTGCCTTGTTGAAAGGTCCGGTGAAATTGTTGTCAAGCTAAGGGTCGGGACCCATTGTGAGGTCTCGCCCGTAGCACCCCGAGTCCTGCGGATTTGGGGTGTTACAACAATTTTCCATTTTCGGTATTAACTTGTTGCATAATGTTAGAAACATTAATGTTTTCTTGTGATAAGTCTAAAGACAAACAATCATAATAAGCGGTCAATAAATCGGAAACACCATCAAGTTTAAGTCTATGATCAAAAACGGTGGTTACAATATAAATCATTGGAATGTCATGAATATTTAAGCCATTTATTTTTCATTACAAACATGCAATCTAAAATGGTTGGTATGTTAAAACATTTTAGAAAAGCTTCGGAAACGTTAACGGCAATATCTAAAAATCTACAAGAAGTTGGAGTGTAAACGCAACTCATGGCATTAGTTGCATCACTATTAGTTTTTAAAACATTACAAATATCGGTACAAGTTTCTCAAACATTTTCATCATCAAGAATTGACCAAGGTACGTGAATTGAAGCAAATTCTTGTAAAAAAAAGTTTATAACGTACGGCTTCACTAAGTAATTTGTAACTCGAGTTCCAACGAGTCCAACATCTTTTGAAAAAGCAATTGGATGAACGTTTTTAGTTAAACATAAATTTTTCCATTTTTTTCTCAAGTCGGAGTCGTGCCAAATATGGTCAATAACGTAGTTGATGGGGGTTAGCATATTTGCTAAAACCTAAAGTCCATCTTGAACACATAAGTTTAAAATATGACATGCACATCTTTGATGAGTATAAGGAGTTCGAAAATATTGTCTCGCCTCCTCAACCAAATGGTTTACGGCGTTATCAATAAAATAGAAACTTGATGATCAAACCATGCCAAACTCGATAAAAAAATTTCTTTCTTATGTAAGTAAGATTTAAATACTAATTTAGAAATGATTTTCCTAGAAGTTGGTTTAAAAGAAGGTTGAAGATATCTAGTGTTATATTCTCTAACTTCTTCATATTCGGAATAAGAAAATGGTAATGCATGAGAACAAATAACATCGTTTAATCCTAAACTTTCTTCACAATGTTTATATGTAAATAAAGGAGATTGAGAGGTAGAAGAGGCAAACCCGTGGGACAATTGTGTTTGTCCTTGTGAAATCCGAGCTTCTCCGGATGGACGTTTTGCATGTGAGTTTGCAATGTCCCGTAGCCGCCCTTGACCTTCCACTTGTACACCTTTGGGCAATTGTTGCAAGCAACTTGAGAATAATCCTTCACCGGCTTCCCCTTGGTGTAATGCTTCTTAAATATTTTGGATGTAAGCATTTTCGGAGGGGGGAGACTTCTTCGTGGAACTTGGGTAAGTTCGGGATTGTTGGACATTTGTGCTTCACTCTCTTGGGTACTAGGGAAGAATTGAGAAGATGAGAATTGATCACTTGAGTTTGCCATTACGAGAATACGAGAATTCAAGAATAAGAGATTAGGAGAGTTGAGAAGATGAGAGGTAGATGGTGTGAGTTTTAGAGAAAGAAAGGTTGGGTATTCATAGGAAAGTAGGATAGGTGTGGGGAAGGTTTTTAATTAATTAATTTATTTATTTAAAATACACTCCAACGGCCCGGCGCAATGGTCATATGACCGTTGCGCTGAAAGGCCAAACCGCCGGTTTGGCCTTTTTAAAAAAAATAAAAATTAAGGCCTAAACCGCCAGTTTGGCCGGTTCAAACCGACGGTTTGGGCCGGTTCAAACCGGCGGTTTCGGTTTTCTATTTTGGTAAAGTTAAACCTAAACCTTGAACCGGCCCAAACCTAAACCGTAAACCTAAACTGTCGGTTTGGCCAAACCGGCGGTTCGGTTTGAACCGAGCCAAGTCTACAGTATAGTTACTAATAAAATCAAATAATTGCATTTGTTAATTTCAAATTATAGACTTTCAATAATTAAAAACTTTATATCTCTTAATGTGGTTTCATTCACTTAAACACTTAAAGTGATCCCATTTGTTAATAATGAATTATTTAGACATATTATTCAATATCAACTAAAACATTATATAACTAAGGATGAAACATCATATATCATAAAACCATCAAGTCAAACATAAAACTAGTGTTCAACACTCACAAATACACAATGTAATATAAAAAGCAAGACTCCAAGCCATTCCCCGATGTGCTTGAGACCCTTAATCCTAGTGTGACTCTCATGTTTAGGCCTAGTCATGGGCTTGGTCAATGTATCTATAACGTTATTATCAAAATGCACCTTACACATCCTAATGACATTGATCATCAATGATGATGCGGTGAATAAGGTGATAATTTCTATTAACGGTTTGGATTTGGAGCTCGAACTCGGTTCCTTTGCTTGAGATATGACACCATTGTTGTCACAGTTGACGTCGATAGACATTGAAATGCTAGGAACAACACCGAGTTCATCTAGGATATTCTTTATCCAAACAATCTCTTATTTCACTAGCAACAAGATATTCCTTATCCAAACAGTCTCTTTTGTTGTTTCACTAGCAACAATGTACTCAACCTCTATTGTAGAATTTGCTATTGTATTATGCTTGGAGCTCTTCCAACTCATAATTCCTCCATTAAGAATGAAGAAATAACTTGCTTCTACCTTCTAACTACAATCACAAGTCTGTAAAAGGCAATTAATTAGATGTAAAAATTTATCATAAAGACTAAGGAGCTTTGTTATTTCATGGCAAGGAGTAAGGCGTATCAACGGTGGTTGCAATTAGGATTGTTCAATATCCAAACCGGACCTAGATCGGAAAGCTGGTATGGGACCGGACCTAGGCTAAAGCTGAAATTTAGGTTCGGTCCAGGTCAGGTCCCGGTTCGGACCGGTTTGTCAGCTTTATTAACGGCTGTCCAGAAATTTAAAAAAATATAAAGGAATTTGGTCCAACCGGTCCGAACTTGGACCGGAAATTCAGGCATGGTCCAAGTCCAAATCCAAAATTTCGGTTCAAGTCCATATCTTGTCCATTTCAAACCGGGTGAACAGTATTAGTTGCGATGTCAATCATATATTTTTCTATAGAATGGAGTTTGTGTTTCCTGACTAGAAATTATTTAATGTGAAATTACTAGTAAGATAACTAAGGTTTAGATTTGTGAGATACAACTGTAAAACTTAATGTGTGATCACCCTAGAGTGAATAATGTATTTGATAGGGAAACATGCGTATTCTTATGATACGCAAGACTTTTCCGGTTTTTTTTCATTCATAAATTTAATAATATCAACAAGTATTGAAAACTACATCGCTGCTTTGGACAAATTTGACTATATAAATCAACTTTGCTTTGTTGCATGTCAACTATTCGGACTAATGTCTCGAGAACAAGTTACAAATATAAGTATATATGAATCTAACACAAGCAAGAACAAAGGAATCAATGAAGAACAATAACAAAGTTAAGAAGTATAAAAAATAAATCAAACTCATATTAATATCCAATACCTCGAAATTAAAAGTTTACAAATCCAAAAACAACTTAAATGTGAACAATTTGTAATGAATAGTAAATACAGTACAATTACACTTGTGTCCGAATAGTCACCGAATTTACGGAAATACCGGGTTTTTTCCCCACGCGTTTGGGTTCCTCACTGTTTCCTAATACCGTGCTTTTTTCCTCCCCGTCTAGCCCTAATATCCTCTTATCCGACCTCCATCTGTCCCTCTCAATCGGAGAGCATCTACCGACTATGTGGCAGCTCTTTTCGACGCCGATCGCCCCGGTGGAACCGTCTGCCTAACTGCGTTCGCGAGGGACATCCTCCATTTGTCCTTCTCAACCGGAAAGCATCTACCGGCTATGCAGCGGCTCTGTTCGACGTCGCTCGGCCCGGTGGAACCATCTGCCTATGCAAGGCACGTCAAGAGATTTTCGAAGTTTCAAAGGAGATGGATTACACCAGTTCCGGCGACCGCCACCATCAAACCCTAGCGAAGCATATAATAGGGCTTGCCGCTTGGAGTTCTTCGATGAGGTGATTCCTCTCTGCAATCACATATTCCTTCACTAACTATTAAAAAGGTATGACAATGATATTAAAAAAATGTTGTTTCTTAAACTAGATATCTGGATGGATGAAAATAGGAGACACCTCCATATTTATACTATTGAATCAACTATCATCCTCACCACTTTACAGTTAGGGGGAGGGGATTTTGTTTCTTAAGCTAATTGCCTATCCTCATAATTTGACCCTATAACCATTGTGACTGTCTTTCTGCTTTGTTTGGCTTCTTCAGGTCCTTCCTTGTGTAGACTAAGTATCTTCTGATTTGGTGTGCTAACAAACGGTTTGACTATTCAATATCTAAGGTGGGTGTAGAGTAATTTGTGGTCCTTGTGGATGATCATGGTGCTTGTTGTCAGGATGTATCTTCCTGTATAATGGAAGAAATTCAAATGAATGCTGTTGTAAGAAATTTTAGGAAAGTGTATTATTATGCCCTATCATTTATTTCGTTCACATGGCAAATGATAAGGAATGTTTGTTTCAAGATCGCGCAAAACAAAAAGCATTTGTTATGACGTAGCATTCTAGGAATGATTTCAGATAATGGCAAGTGCTAGAAAATATGTAATTTCAAGCAAACCCCTATAGTTGTTAGTACAAACAAGTTATATTAGATGAGAGAAAAATCTTCCAGAGATCTGAATAACTGTACAACCTCATATAAAGTGAAATGCATGAAAGAAAACCTACTTTGGAGTGGTAAAAAAAGAAGAAGATATAGCTATCTAAACCTCACCCTCATGCTTTGAAATACATGAAAGAAATCAATCTTCATTTTGATGGATGAAAATAAGAGACAGGGTTTTAGATGACTGTTGTTGAGGCTTATGCTAATGGGAAGAAAGTAGATCCTCCAAATATTGGTACATTGTTGTCTTCTTTTTTGTATTCACTTCTTATTGAAGGTCTTGCTTAAAATTCAAAGTGTAACACCCCGAATCCGCGGGACTCGGGATGCTACGGGCGAGACCTCACAATGGGTCACGACCCTTAGCCTGACAACAATTTCACCGGACCTTTCCAACAAGGCACAAATAAAGGCCAAATTCAAACCGTTTATAATGTATGCGGAAAACTGAAAAGTAAAGATACAAGGTGGAAACTCAGCCGAGTCCTCAAAACGACATAACTCCGATAAGGAAATCTAAAACCGTACAACATAATCCAATAATACGAAAACATAACCCAAAAACGTCCCCGTCCTATAAAGTACGGAGACCTCGGCTGTCCACTCCTCCACCTCACTCGGCGGCGTCCCTAACCTGCAAGGCATCTATACAACGGTTTAAAACCGTTAGCTCATATTCGAAGCATTAGAAAAGAGGTGAAGGAACGTACACACATATATCACATAACACATACATATACCAAAACACACAAGTCCGGTTTATTATCTTTTTATTATTAAGTCGTATCCCGTTCTAATTCAACTTAGGTTTGTGACACGAGAACCACCGTGGTCTCACCTCGATCCCTACTTACCGGAAAGGAATGATACTAATGCATCCGACCATCTACCCGTCCAGGCTAGTCGCCGAGAACCTCCTAGACTCTCGCAAGAGCTAGGCAGATGATGTCACCGCCCGTTATCATACACTTGGGCCAAAATAATATAAAGTCGGTGGTCCTATTTACCGCTTTAGTTGTTTATAACATAAACAATAACACAAACACACACCACCAACACACATCGATGCTAATACATAAAATACGAGCTAAGTAAGTCCGGAGACTTACCTCATCACCACACTCAACTCACAACACTCTCGCTTCCTTAAGGAGGAAGCCCACAACCTTCTCACAAGAGATATGCATATCAATACATGCTCACGCTCAAGAAGTCTTAGACTTCACTCTAGTGATCTAAGCAAGATCATCTAACCCTCAAGATAGGAATGCATCCTAGGGTCCAAGGTACTCACCACACTCGCAGCACATGAAAGCACTTCACAACAGCTTATAACCTCACATGATCTTAAACCTCAGCCAAGAAGGAACAAGCTAGCCTAGAAGGTCCATCATGCTCAACATACTCATAACCATCAACTACATCGAGCCTTAAGGGCTCCTAGGTTCACAACCACTAAGTGGCATCTCAAGCTACTCTAGATCCATCCTAGGCATGCTACTAACATGATACAACTACAAAACCAAGGAAAGAACAAAGGGGAAGGGAGGAGAGGAACCTACTATCGAAGAAACGCAGCCGCGGAGTCAAGCTGGCGCCCCAGCGGAGTAGACGCTGCCCCTGCGGATCGCTGGCGCTGCCCCTACGGCCCTCTGGCGGAGCAGGCACCGCCCCTGCGGTGGCAGGAGCCGCCCCTGCGGCGGTCTGGCGTCCTGGAGCCGCCCCATGTAGTGTCTAAATCCGCCCCTGCGGCTGTGCTAGATCCGCCCCCGCGGTTGTGCTGAGCCGCCCCCACAGTTTTGCTGCAGAAGCTCGTCTTCGATCGTGGATCCTTGGCTCCAATGTCCTCCTCTCCTTGCTGGGTCTTCTTCAAACACCAACCACTGATCTTAGACTCCTCTCCACGACCTAATCGAGCTAAGAACACATGCATGCAAGAACTTGAGGAAAAAGCTTCTCAAGAGCTTCGTCCATGGCCATGGATGAAGGAGAGGGAAAGAAAGGGAAACATCAATGAAGGAGAAGGAAGGAAGGGGAAGAAGCTTACCACACTTGATCTGGATTCCCTCTACTACAGTCCACACATGCAAGAGCTCCCAAGATGGAAGAAGAGCAAAGAGAGAGAAGAGAGGAAGAGAGGAAAAGTCTAACGTGAAATGAAAAGAGAGGAGAGAGAGGGGGAGGGACAAGGGGCTGCCAAAAGGGAGAGGGGACAACTGACATCTTGTCACCTCAGCTAGGAACGAGGGGTCGAAAATGACCTCTTGTCACCTCAGCTCGGAACGAAGAGTCGGAAATGACCTCTTGCATGCGGAAAAAGGGAATAACAACGAGTCGACTCGGGATTTTTTAGGAATAAATCCCGGCACTCGGCACCTCGTGCCTGCGGGAAGATCTACAAAACGATCCAAGTCCGGAATAAAAATTCCGGATGTTACACAACGGGTACTTGTTACAAATTCCTCAAGTTACTAAGTTGATGTGAGCTATTCAGTGTAATAAGCCTAATATAGTATGCCAAATTTGCTTTCATTGACTGAACTTGTTTTTTTAATGTATGTTACTTCATTCATGTACCTTAGTGTGTATACGACTTACATAATCATCCTTTTCTTTGCATGGCTTGTTGTTCACTCCGTCTTCAATTGTCTGCTTGGAATGGCTTAGACTATCGTTTAATCTCGTCTATGCAATTTGGAGTTCTTTAGGACAATAATGGTGTTCCTTTTGATTTATGTTTGTTCTCTTGATCTAGAAGTCTCGGCTTGTATTTAGGGTTTCTAATTGATCTCTTTTGGGCTTTTGCTCGACTTGTCTTCATTCTAAGATATGATTAATTAATATATATTAAATTTCAATCACTTGTAGATGTTACCTGGTGATTTATATGGTTATGCCAATTATATGCAACTTCTGGCAGCTTGTTGCGTTCAAATGATTTAAGGACAGGATTTGAAAAGCACACTCATTTTTGCAGTTCCTTATCATCACTTGTAGATGTTACCTGGTGATTCATATGGTTATGCCAATTATATGCAACTTTTGGCAGCTTGTTGCATTCAAATGATTTAAGCACTTTATTTGACATGCACACTCATTTTTCCAGTTTCTTATTACAAATGCAACATCAGAACCAATGTATGAAGCACTCTTATGAATTAGAGTTCACATATTTTTTTTAACTTATCCAAGGATAGGGTTCATAGTGTTTGTAATTGATATTATGGAAATGTATTTTGGCCGTGTTTCTTTGGTTACTAAATTATTAATGCATTTATCTCAAGTTTGAGTAATTAAGGTGTTCCTTTTCCTTTCATTGCATGTCACTTGTCACTTCAATCCTTATAATGATTCCAAATTCTAGCATCTCTAAGCAATTGAAATTCTAATATTTGTTCAGTATCTTGATTAGGTTGTGGTGTTTTTTTTAGAGCTTATAATTTTTTTTATTTGTGTCGGTTTCCTTAATGAGATCGGTTTTGGTCAATTCATGAGGTGTATGGGGTGGAATATGGCATCATGATTCTTTCTTTTTCTATTGAATAGTTGTCCAACGGTTTCATATATACGTTGGCAGTGAACGATGAATACTATTATGCATCCTATCAAAGATAATAACGTTCTCTTTTGATTATTCCAGTAAATATTAAGTTGATTCATTAATCATAACAAGTAGATCTTCATCCTCTTCCTTCGGTATGAAACTGGAGTTATTATTGTTAGTGTTATTACTATACGTGAACTTCCTCTGATTTTTTTTGTTTGTTTTTATGTGTAAGATCTATTTAGTCTTTACATGTTTAGTTTGTTTATTGTGCATAATTTGTTTATTGTGCATTACCTGTGCGAATTTTTGTTACTTTGAGTTGCATAGCTTGTATAGTGAATTCAGGGTATCTTACCTTGATATTATGCTTGAATTGGAGGACTGGATGGTTATAAGCTTCCATGTTATTGCATTAGCTGACACAAATGTAGTGTAAGCATCGTCAATAGAATAACCACCAGCTTAGTAGACAAGTAATTAACATTGGATTGTTACCATATTGATTTATTTGATTACTTACCATTCCTTGTGTTGGTTCAGTTTTTGGTGCTTGAATTTAGGACTGAATAGGCTACTTTGAAGGAGAAAACTATGTTGCTCATGGCATCAAATCATGCAATAAAGATGTCATTCAAGAGGTAAATACCTTATTCTACTGACTAGGGGCTTCTTTATTGTGGTTGTTAACTATTTTTTGGGCATCGGGGTCTAAAATTTTTGTATGTTTTGTAGTTATACGAGTACGTTGTTGTTGCAGCCTTGGATTGCCACTATCTTGGTGTTGCATTGGTAACTATAACTCCATCTCATCTCATTATAGTATGGTTTTTGCTCATGTGTTGATAACTTGGTAAGTGTCCTTGCAATTATTTGATTTAGGATTATTATCTCTATTTTCCACCTTCACATAGGAAGCTTTTTGTGCAGCAATATGGAGAGAAGATCCTTGCTTCGGTACTCTAGCTCGGTATTTACTAAAAGAGAGAGGTATGAGTTCTTATTCCTTCAACTATGTTGAAATAGTTTTGATTATGAGAAACTTTCATTTAGATTATGTAGTTCTTATTCTATCCAGAGTTAATTCCTACTTGAACTGGCCTTTAAACTATACTTTGATGGTAATTTATTGTCATTTTTTCATAAACGAGTTATGGTCTGTTTAATTATATTAATCAATTCTTGTTCTATAATCTGATTTAGTTCTATAGTTTGGAGATGGGTAAATTGGAGAATTCAAATTTAAGGAGTATGCATGTAGTTTTTTTAAATACACTTTAGGTTTTTCGATAAAATGTCGTAAATATGAGTGTAGAGGATTGGTGTCCGGAAAAAATGCTCATCGAATTCCTATGTTTGTTTTTTGTTAACTAGTTGTGAATTCATGCCTTAAAGAAGATTCAAATTACAATTCTCTCTATTTTCTTCAAAGAAAATCATCAACAAGTGGTTGTCCAAATATTTTCATATATTTTCTTTCATTCTCTCTTTTTTTTAGAGACAGATGCACCAATGTTTGTACAATATATGACTTAAAGTTGTAATCGAACAAAAGTCTTTTAGGCAAATGTCAATTGAACAATGATTATTCCAAGCAATGACCTTAAAGTGCTATCGACTGTTATGCTTCTAATCATGCGATATGCTAGCTGGTAAGTTATTGGGTTTAATTTGCTAGATTGAACTAATCGTCCTATAATAACTTAGGTCTTCATGGAACTTAGGTCTTCATGTATCTGCTTGCATGCTTAATTTGCTAGACTGAACTGATGAGTTGATTGAATTCTCTTTTCCTTAGTTTATGTAGTCTCTGTTATTCAGTTATTGGGTTTTAGTTTTAGGTGGGGTCCTAAATTTTTGATGTGACGGAGGACATTTGACAAGGAGAGGTTCAACTATTCTTGTTACAATTTTTCTATAATTGCTTTAAACTTTATCCAATGACTAAATTTAATTTTGGTTGTTTGTGATAGTTGTGGGTGACGGAGATAGAGAAGGTGGTCTTATTATGGCAGCTCCGGCTTATGGCAAAACAAGAAAATGGTAATGAAATGTGTGCAAAATTACTCAAATGCAGTCAACACTCATTTTACCTCTGTAAAATAGTAGTTTCTTAGTAACATGCTATGTCTATAAAATTAGGTTTGTTCCCTTAATTAAGAAAAGAAAAAATAATGATCTTTTTGCCTTATACTGATTCATTATCTTGAGGTCAAAGAAATATTAATGCAAGGTTATTTGATGCAGTTATAATGACACATATGCATCCTATAAAACGATTTTTTATTTATTAAATACAATACAAATAAATATGCTTTTTAATCATGAACTCCATATGCACATATGAGTGTGGCTAGGTGCTTTTGATAGTTCAAAAATAACTAATACTTAGCTAATGATGTTCATGTGATATGATAGCTGGTAAGTTATTGTGTTTTAGTTTGCTAGACTGGACTAATCGAGCAAAAAATATTATAGGTCTTCACACGTATCGGCTTGCTTAATTTGTTAGACTGAAATGATGAGTTGATTGAGTTCTCTTTTTCTTAGTTTATGTATTCTCTGTTATTCAATTATTGGGTTTTAGTTTTAGGTGGGGGCCTAAATTTCAGATGTGACTGAGGACATTTGACAAGGAGATGTTCAGCTATTCTTGTTCCAATTGCCGTATAATTGCTTTAAACTTTACCCAATGCTAAATTTTGGCTGTTTGTGATAGTTGTGGATGATAAAGACAAAGAAGGTGGTCTTATTATGGCAGCTTTCACTTATGGCAAAACAAGAAAATGGTAATGAAATTTGTGCAAAATTACTCAAATGTAGTCATCACTCATGCTATCTTTGTAAAATAGTATAAGGGTATATTCCTTAATAACATGCTATCTTTGTAAAGTTAGGTTTGTTCCCTTAGTTAAGAAAAGAAACAGAAATAATTATCCTTGGGGCATGTTATATACGCGGACTTTAAATTACTTGTTGTCAAAAACAGTCGCATGACGCCGACGCCTATCTTGAGCCCTGTCTAATGGCGCCGACGTCCATGTATATTTTTTTTTTAACTTTTTTTTTCCAGATTCGGGCGCCGGCGTCATCAACTGGCGCCCAGTTTTTTTTTTCTTGAAAAAAAAACAAAAAAAAAACTTGGTGTTGGTTGATGATGTCCGATGTTTATAAGCAAATGTTTTGGCAATAAAAAAAATTACAAAACTAACCTTTTCAATTTATAAATTTTTGTTTTTCCATATAGTGCGGCTTAAACCGTGATAGAGGGAGTTTATGGGGTTGAAAACGATCATTGTGGATGAACATTGAGCTTTACACAAAAGATAAAATCGAATTGAAATAGATTATGACGCCGGAGCCAAACATTTTTTCCATTCGGGTGCCGGCGCTCAATCATTTTATTTTTTTCTAGAATTTTTTTAAATAAAAAAAAGAGGGTGTCGGACTATACAAAATAATATAAGTAACTTTGGATTCATTCAATTCATATATTTCTCTTTTTCTTGTATAAAATAATATAAGTCACATTGGATTCATTCGGTAGAAGAAATTTATAGGGTTGAAGAGTATTATTGGGATGAGATTTAAAAAAAAATAAAAGAGATAAATTTTGGTTACTAAGTTTACTACAAGACTTTAATTAAAAAATAAATATTGAAAAAAAACTCACTATGGGCGCCGGCGCCATCAGCCGGAGCCCGTTTTTTTTTTCTTAATTTTTTGGGAAAAAAAAAAGAAAAAAAAGTTGAGCGCCGGTGCTCGCTAAGCGCTATCGCATTACGCTCGAATTTTACATTAGTAAAACGAACTTCGGGTATATAGCTTTTTCGTTATCCTTTTGCCTTCTTCTGATTCATTTGCTTCCGGGATCTCTCAAGTTATTACTTCTTTTGTCCTTTTAAGCATAGTAGGTAATTATCTTGAGGATCAAATGAATATTAATGCAAGGCTATTATGTTTGATCAAATAGATCTCCTAAAGACATGAAAGGTATTATTAACTATAGATTTTAAGAGAAAAGTTAAAAGAAAAAGGGCTTATAAACATTTTAAACTTTAAAGGTTTTTTTTATTGATTTTTGGTTTTACTGATTTTTTTTTATTTTTATTTTTTCCTTCTTTGCTTGCATTATGGACGTGATTGCTTTTTCTTCGTCACCAGGATGGTGCTGAAAAATGTGGTGTCCTCTGGGTTTCAAGGGGATGGTTGCAGTTGTGAAGGTAACCGTTTTTCATTCATCATGGACATTGCTCCTTATGTTGATTGAGACCATCATTTGAAGTTTAAGATTTTCCGTGTTACTATTACAGTTATTGTGATTCATGTAGACATCCGCTTGAGGCAACACTTGCAAAAATCATCTTGATGAAGCAAATTGCTATTGAACAAGTGCTTTCATGAATCTTATCAATGTCCGAGACAAGCATCAGACTTCAAACACTCGAGAATCATACCAGCCAAAACCAATGACTTGCTCATAAAAGACAATCATTTTGGCTTGGATTACATGGTAGAAGATGATCTGGGAATCATTTTACAATAAAACAGAAATACTTTTACATGAAGAGTCTGTTAAAATATAAAGAAAGATTAATTTTTATTTTTTGTTTAATTTTTTTCTAAGATTTTGATATTTATTTATTTTTATAAATACATCATTTTCAAAACAATTATAGAAGTACCTAAAGTCTCTCATTTCCTCTTCCCTTCAACCCTAATTCTCTATCTTCCTCCCTATCTTTTTATGTCTCTCCTATTCCACCACAACAGTTGGTGAACAAAAACCATGGTCAAAGTTCTACAATTTGACAAACTAGTTTCTCGAAATCTCTTCTTCGCCTCGAATTTCACTCCTTTGATTTCAACACAAATTCCCTACTTTGCAACAATAGATTTACCCCCGTTTGGTTGTGACTCCGAAAACGGAAACGGAATGGAAACGAATTTAGTCCACATATATACCTTGTTCATGGAATCATTCCGGTTGGTTTCATGCAAAATGCACTTGCTTCCCCTATTTTGTTACCCTATAGGTATTAAAACTAATCAAATTCTACTCCAATTAGTTCAAACCACAAGGAATGATTCCCAACAACTTCATGAACAAGGGTGTACATATGGACTAGATTCGTTTCCATTCCGTTTCCGTTTCCGGAGTTTAAACCAAACAGGCCCTTAAGGTGTCGTTGGATATTTGGATGTCATGCATAATAAAACAATCTCATATTAATGCTTGTAAGCAGTGTTGATCAATGTTACATGTTGTATGAAACTTGTTTTCGCACAACTGAATTACCAATGTTACATGCATGTAGCATAAAACTTGCTTCATCACAATTGAATTTTACAACTTTCAAGTATGAAAAGTTAATATTTATGAATGTCTTACAACTGAATTTTTGTTTTAGATTTTGGTTCATAACTAATGTATTTTCCAAACCAGTGGGTTTACTGGGTAGAAGTACTTAATTTGTAATATTGATTTGATGCTGTTGTTCAGTCGTATACATCGAGTTTATTGGTTTATGAATGAGATTTGGAAGAAGTTGATCTTAGATATATTTGTGTATCTTCTTACCATGCAAATATATACATTTGGGCTGAATTCTTTAGAATTCAGCCCAAAGCATAGAATTCAGCCCAAATGATATGCTTGATATTGGTTTTAACAAGGAATATAAGTGTAAATTGACACTAAAATTTTTCTTATTTCTTTTTCTGTGTTGTCTAGCTTTGAATGATGTTTTGGGCGTAATATTTAGTTTATTTTTATTTTTGTAGATTGTCAATTTATCAAGTTATCGGAATGATAAATAATTTGAAGAGTATTTACACATTGTCTTCAATTCTTATTGTTAGAAATAGATTATCTGCATAATTTTCTTAGATGATCTACTATTATTGTTATATATACTATTTTACATGATATATTTGCAGGACTAAATGAGTCGTTTAATTCTAAATGACATTTATCTTGGTTTGAATGCTTTCAAGGGTTTATATATATATATGCAATAGTTTCATAGATATACTGGTATTTGACTAATAATTAATATTATGTACCCTATGAGTGACAACACCTTTCTCTTTTTTAATCTTATGGTGAGTATTATTTTTATAAAATAACCGAACTATCGAATCTTCTTCATCTTCCTCTCCTAAGAAAATACTTAATATATATTTTGCATGGATGTGATATAAAACACATCAATTTTTGTGAATAAATAATTAAAAACGTGTGGAACCTGCCTGAATCCAATCTGAAAAGTCGAAATCCAAAAAACGAAATTTCGAGGCTAAAATTTTTTCTCACAAAAAACATGTGCGAGTGCAAGAAAATATCAAAAAAAACTCAAGAAATTCAGCCAAAGCAACAAGCTAGTTGAATTCCCGATCTAAAAAGTCCCACATAAATCATTTAACATATTTGAGAAAGAATATAAATAAACAATAAGCAAGACACCATATTAATATATCATGGTTCACTCAAGAATGACTACTTCCACACTAAGGAAAGATTTTATTCTTGATCTAAAAAGTCCCATGTAAATCGTTTAAGGCACGTGTTGGTTTTAGGTTTTTCAGTCTGTGATTACTTGATAATAAGTTCAAGTACGCATGAAGAAACCAGGCTACAACATAATATAACTTGATCAAAATCGATAAGCAAGACCAATCAATACGACTGAAGACAGCTGATCGGCTCGACTAGGTGTATTGATCGAATCGACCGAGATCTTTGAGACATCTTGGTTCCCAGATTTCTTGGACCACATAGCCAACTATACTCCTCATCTTTTTTACTCATACCCTTGGACAAGTTACGACCTTAAAAATACAAATTTCTTGTAATTGCATGAGAATGAAAAATGAAGATTGAGAACGTTTTGGTAAGATTATGGTTTTGAATAAATGCATTTGTATTGAGTTTGAGTGAATAGTGTGTATGTATAAATACACGTGCGGGAGTTATACACATGCCCTTGATAGCTCTTGAAATTTTTGATGCTTTGACTCAAATATATAATTATGATATGCATGACGATGACAATGGTCTTGGGACTTATAAGTTCCTAGCTAAAACAAATATTTTTTTTCTTCACAAAGAGATGTCTTTGGATCGTACTTGAGGACAAATAAGTTTCAAGCATCGAGTATTTGATATAGGGTGTGTTTCCACCATGATTCTTATTCATCTTTAAATCATATAGATAGGTTTTGCATCATATTATTGTAGATTTCATTCTCTTTTGTGTTTTGGAGATCTGCTAGTGGTTTCATGACATTGGAAGCATTCTATTCCTTCCAAGAGTTAAATTTGAATTATTTGCGGAAGAATGTCTACAACACCTCAAGGTTCTCCCGAGGTCAAGAAAGTCAAGGTAAAGGCTAGGTTAATTGAGATCCAAGATTGAATAAATGGAGACTGATAGAGCTATCACCATGTGGATCCGGTTGACCCCCTTTGGTCGAGCCAATTTAGTCTAGTCCATTTTTATGAACTTGTGACTATATCTTTCAAATGTTGCGCTTTGCACTTGTTGTCAGTCCGGTATCAACTAGGCAATACAAATGAATGACATGTGTATCCACTAGAAGAAGACTAAATAACCTGTTCACATGATTTATCGACCTGTTTTAGTCATGCATTTAGGTAGATTTCCCCTTTCCGCATTCATGTTTTAGCCTTAGTTTGTGTCATTTATGCTTGTTTAGTTCTACTTTGCAAGAATAGATGTCTACACACACTATTTGTGGCTTTGTAGGTGATTTGACACATTATGGAGCTAAAACGACGTATTTGAGGATCAAGCCACGAAGTGGATGCATTTAAGCGAGCATTATGTAACACCCCGAATCCATAGGACTCGAGACGCTACTGGGCTAGGATCTCACAATGGATCCTGACCCTAGCCTGACAACAAGTTCACTAGATCTTACAACAAGGCACAAATAGATTAAAACCACGACATAAAACTGATATATATAAATCAAAAGGTTTATACAAGGTACCGCTGAGTACAATCAAAACATATAACTGTACATGACAAAAGACCCCATATCCCACGATAACGGCCTAGTGTACGGAGCCCTCAACGGATCACCCACTCTGGATCACTCTACAACTCTCCTAACCTGCAAAGGATCTACAACACGGTATAAAACCGTTAGCTAACCATACACATATATATAGAAGATGCAAGAGCACAAACACACTTCAGGAATCATAACATATAAACATGCTGTCACACATTTACCCGGTTAATTATCTTTATAAAGTCCAATACTCAAATAGTATATATATCTGCATATGAATATATGGGACACGAGGAATATATATAATCCTCGCCTCTGAGTGCTATAGCTAGCTGGAGTGGTATAAGCACACCTTCCCGTATACCATAAGGAGTGGTAAGTGCCCTTCCCGTATACCAGATCTAGCCTGACTACAAAGAACCTCCCAGACTCCACTACGGGATGAAAGGCAAGTTGTCACAGCCACTACAATGGGTTGTCACTATATCATTGGTCGGTAATAAACCATATCGCATGCATATAACAAACACCACTCATGCATACATCCAATATAAGGATGGTAGTTAAGTAAGTCCTATGGACTTACCTCAACCTTGGAGTAATCTCAACCACGATCTCAAACACGATCCACTCCAATCTGGAGGATAACACTGCCTAATAACAAGGCATAACAAGATATCGAACTCCTATCACTCAAAGGGGTCACACCTAGACCCAAGGGTCCATAAGGATCATATCCAACTTATAATCTCGATAATCAACTAAGCCTCAAAGCCATTACCGGCATATAACTCTATCATACTCATCATCATTCTCCTAATACACATACCTAGCATGCTACTAACTCTCATACTAGGAAAGAAAATGATCCATACTACTCTAGTAGATCTGCCACAAGACGCACCTGCGTGATAAGAGGGACGCAGGGGCGAAGCAAGGCAATCCGCAGGCGCGGCGGCACAAGGACGCAGGTGCGGTGACCGTGGCCGCGGGGGCGGCGGCTTCTAGGCGCGGGTGCGGTGACACACTTCTGCAGGGGCGGCGGTTCACAGGCGCGGGGGCGGCGACTCTGCAGAACGTAGAGTCCCGACTTCTCTTCTACTCTTCACGTGATCAAATCACGTCTTCTCCATTCCATATCCCAACACATACATATACATACACATTCTAACATCAATATACCTTCCATACATCTAATCCTAAGCTAAGGAAGATGAAATCAAAGAAAGAAAGAAGAGAAGAAGAAGAATGGAGCTTACCTACTGCTGGTCTAGGCAAGGAAAGATCACAAACACCAACAGATGGCTCCCAAGCTCAACAATACACACATATGCTCAACATCAACAACCACACAACATAACTCTTCCAAACTCCAAGGAAACCAAGCACAAGATCAAAGAGAGGAAAGGAAGCAAGAAGGACGTGAGAAGTTGAAGAAATGAAGATGGAAACCCTTGCTCAGAAGCCAAGGAAGAAACCTAAGGAGGAAGGGAAAGAAAGGGTAAAGCACGAGTCCAGCCGGTCAACAAAACCGGTTGCAGCCGCAAGAAACCGCAGGGGCGGAAAACTACACGAGCCGCAGGGGCGGCCCTCACGACCCGCAGGGGCATCTAAGGGTCTCAGCTCCAAAAGAATAAGGCTCTTACATCTCTCCCCCCTAAAAACAAGTTCCGTCCCGAAAATTGTGAAATCCTCAAACCACTCGGACTCAAAAGCTGAGGTATAACACTCCCTATATCCTCAAACACGAGCATGGAGGAAATCATCATCTCTAACAACAAAAACTATACTATCCAAGGCATAGAGGAAATCCATCTCTAGCCAATACTATAATCACATCACTAGGGCATAGAGGAAAAACATCTCTAGCTATATCATACTCATAACAGAAGGGCATGGAGGAAAAACATCTCCAGCAATACTATGTCTATAAAATAGCATGGAGGAATAACCATCTCCAGCTGAACTCTAATCGTATCACAATAGCATGGAGGAAAGAGCCATCTCCAACTATAAACAGTAATCGTACTAGCACAAAAAGATCTAATAAGATCACACATCATATCATAGTTAGTACGAAAATAAACACATCAAAGCATATAAACACATAAGCATAACACTCACCAAGATAACACTAAGATCTACTCGTCAATCCTACAGGTACATCTATCTCGGCATAGAACTCTGGATAGTTCCTCTGGATACTATCATCAGTCTCCCATGTAGCCTCATCAGGTCCTCGTCTCGACCACTGTATCCTCAGCATAGGAATGTCCTTCCAACGCCGGCGTCTCATACCTCATTCAAGGACTGCAATCGGGTGCTCAATAAAAGTGTGATCCGGCTCGACCACCAAATCATCATAACTCACTATATGTCTCGGATCTGGTATATACTCCCTCAACTGAGACATGTGAAACACAGGGTGAACACCCTCTAATCTCGGAGGCAAAGCAAACCTGTATGCTACGCTCCCAACCCGATCCAGAATCTCGAACGGTCCGACATATCGGGGGCTCAACTTCCCCTTAATGCCAAAACGTTTAACGTCTCGTGTCGGAGACACCCTCAACCACACATGGGCTCCTACTTTGAACTCTAGGGGTCTACGCCTCCTATCTGCATAAGACTTCTGACGGCTCTGTGCACTCAGCATCCTCTCTTTAATCAGTGCTACACGAGCCACATCATCTTGAATCTGATCAGGTGTCAAACCACTAATATTGCTCTACTCATCCCAGCATAACGGAGTACGACATCTCTGTCCATACAGTTCCTCATATGGGGCCATCCCAATAGATGCATGCTAGTTGTTGTTGTATTAGAACTCAACTAGTGGGAGATGATCCGTCCACACTTGTCCCCAATCCAACACACAAGCTCGCAACATATCATCTAGTGTCTGAATGGTCCTCTATGACTGACCATCTGTCTGAGGATGGAACGCAGTAGTGAAGTGCAAACTCGTCCCCAAGGCAGTCTGAATCTGCTGCCAGAACCTCGAGGTAAATCGTCCATCTCTGTCTGAGACGATCGTCCTCGGTACCCCATGGAGTCTCACTATCTGTCTAGTGTACTCCTCAGCTAATCTGCTCACTGGCCACGTTTCCCGGATAGGGATAAAACGTGCCGTCTTCGTTAGTCTGTCCACTATAACCCAGATGGCATCAAAACTCCTGCTCGGTCTCAGCCTAGTCACAAAGTCCATGGTGACGTCCTCCCACTTCCTCTGTGGGACAAGAAGTGGATGGAGTTCACCTCCAGGTCTGCAATGCTCAATCTTGACCTGCAGACAAGTAGCACACTATGCCACAAATCTGGTCACAACGGGCTTCAGCCCTCCCCACCAATATGAACGTCTCAAGTCCTGGTACATCTTACTCGTACCTGGGTGCACTGAATGAGGCATACAATGAGCCTCGTGTAATATCCTCTGACGTAGATCCGCATCAGCGGGTACACAGATGCGACCGCGGCGTCTCAACACTCCATCTGCTCCTAGAAGGAACTGTGGTGCCTCATCCCGAGACATCCTCTCTCGGATCCTCATTAGTGTCGGGCAGGTCTCCTGCTTCTGTTGGATCTCACCCAACAGATCAGCAAGAACCTTTAAAGTACTCAACTGGGCGTCCTCATCAGGAAACTGGACGTCCAACTCCAGCCAAATCAGGTCTCTCTGCAACTGATGCTGAACTGTTAACCTCGCAATCGCCTTCTCGAGGCGTCTTCCTGCTCAGGGCGTTAGCGACAACGTTCGCCTTCCCCGGATGGTACAGAATCTCCAAATCAAAGTCCTTGATCAGCTCATGCCACCTACGCTGGCGGTTATTCAATTCATGCTGCATGAAAATGTACTTGAGACTCTTATGGTCTGTGAAGATCTGACATGTAGCACCATACATGTAATGTCTCCAGATCTTCAGTGCATGAACTACCGTTTCCAACTCCAGATCATGAGTCGGGTAGTTCTCCTCGTACGTCTTCATCTGTCTAGACGCATATGCAATCACCCTGCCTCGCTGCATCAATATACATCCCAAGCCTAGCTTGGATGCATCACTGTAAACCACAAAATCCTCTGTACCCTCTGGCTGTGCTAAAATAGGAGCGGAAGTCAGACGTCTCTTCAGCTCCTCAAAACTCTGCATACACTGCTCAGACCATACAAATCTGGTAGTCTTCCTCAGCAAACTCGTAAGTGGACGGGCAATCACAGAAAATCCCTCCACAAAGCGCTTGTAATAACCGGCTAGGCCAAGGAAGCTACGTACTTCCTTGACGTTCGTCGGTGTCGTCCAAGCTGCTACTGCCTCGATCTTTGCCGGGTCCACCTTGATCCCTTCAGCTGATACAACATGACCCAAGAATGCTACCTCTGACATCCAGAACTCACACTTAGAGAACTTAGCATAAAATTCTCTATCTCGTAAGACCTGCAACACAATCCTCAGCTGCCCTACATGCTCCTCTCGGCTGCGAGCGTACACCAAAATATCATCAATGAAGACTACCACAAACTGATCTAAGAAGTCGATGAAGATGATGTTCATCAACTCCATAAAGACTGTTGGGGCATTCGTAAGCCCAAATGACGTCACTACAAACTCGTAGTGCCCATATCTGGTCTGGAATGTTGTCCTGTGCACATCCTGCTCTATCACCCTCAGCTGGTGATACCTTGAACGCAAGTCAATCTTGGAGAATACTGTCGCTCCCTGAAGCTGATCCAACAAATCATCAATACGAGGCAATGGATACTTGTTCTTGATGGTCACCTTGTTCAGCTCTTTGTAATCAATACACAGTCTCAACGATCCGTCCTTCTTCCGTACGAAGAGGACATGTGCTCCCCATGGAGATACGCTAGGGCGGATAAAACCCTTCTCAGCCAACTCCTCGAGTTTCTTCTTCAGCTCCAGCATCTCGACAGGCGCCATCCGGTATGGGGCCTTCGAGATCGGTCTCGTACCAGGCTCTAAATCAATGACAAAATCCACACTCCTCTGAGGCGGCAAACTGGACGGCTCAGCAAATACATCTGCAAAATCACAGACAACTGGGATATCCTCTAGTGCTGGACTCTCCCCCTCCTTCATGGCATAACACTAGAAGGCCTCACAACCTTGTGCAATCAGCCTCGCTGCCTGTATCGCACTGATAACCATACCTTATTTTCCAAGGTCCCAACCTCGGAAAACCTCTATCTGTCCTAACTCGGTAGAGAGGATAACAGTACTCCTACCTACATCTAATACCGCCTGATGTCTATCCATCCAATCCATACCTAAAATGACTTCTTCATGCACTAATGGCATGACAAAGAAGTCAACAAGCAATACACGGGTCCCTACAGAAATGGGACAGTCACGGATCTCACGGGTACCTCTGACCCTACTACCATCGGGTAACCTTATACTAAAGGGTATCCCCTTAGTCGTGTCTAGACTCAAACGCTCAACACATGCATCAGAAATAAAAGAATGCGTAGCACCCGTATCAAACAAGACTCTAACAGGTAAACCATGAATCAGAATGGTACCTGTAGCAGTTGGTGCAGCTGGCTCCTCTGCACTCCTCATCTCAAAAACTCTACCCTGAGGTCCTCTGGTGTCTGTGGTACTCCCACCACGACCTTTGCCTCTACTCGGCCCAGGAGCAGATCCCTGGGTCATAGGACGGTCTGGGACTCTCTGCTGTCCCTGAGTCTGCTGCTGCTGAGGTGGCCTCTGCCCACCTCCCGCTACACTGGCAGGAGAGGAACCCTGCTGAGATGAAGCTCCACCATGTCGGCGGAAGACAACTCAGTGACCCGGTCTACCATAGGTGTAGCAAGTCACTAGCGGCTTCGTGCACTCTGGCCTCATATGTCCTGGATCACCACAGTTATAACACTGACGTCCCTTATCTGCAACCGGTGCAGATGAGGGGTAACTTTGGCGTCACTGGCCTCGCCCAACACTAGCAGCTCCAACAGTACCATTGGTTTGCCTAGTATGTTGTCTCTTCTCAAACCGTCCGGTCTGAGAAGCTCTCCTATGTCCAGCTCTCTCTCTCTCTCTCATAATCAGAAGCCCGGTCCTGATAATCCACCAAGGTCTCACAGTGAAACCCTGCCATGTAAGTCCGGGTAGTATCCCTCAGTCGTCGGGAGAAAAGATATACATGCTGATCTGCAGGAGGTGCAACTGAACCCATCAAAGCCAACTCCTCCTGGAATCTCCTGATAGCCTCTGAGACTGGTACATCCTCAAAGCCAGCCTCCACAAAGTCCCGCAGTTTCTCCCTCCTCAATGAGGCAGGGCAGAAACGCTCTCTAATCATGGTCCTCATCTGATCATAACTACTAACCTGACCCTGTACAGATCTTCACCAGTGTTGTGCTAAGTCTCTGAACAGAGTCTGCACCAACTCTATCTGCCTATCTGCTGGACATCTAATAGACTCTAGAGCTGAGTCTACATGTCCTATCCATAGCTCCACCTCTAACCCCACCTTCCCAAAGAAAGGGGGTGCACCCATCTGGTGAAATGCCTTCAACCAAGTCTCTGGTCTAGACCCTCGATACTCCTCCTGAACTCGAGCAGTCTCAACAGCATGTGCCTATACAGCTGACACCTGAGTAACTCCATGGGATCTCTCAAATGATCCCTCCTGTGCCCGTAGATCTGAGGCACGTGTACCTGCTCTGGCAACCTCCTCTACTCGTCTAATATAAGCGCGGAACTCTGATCCCCCATGAAAACACGATCTGAGTCCTTTGACTGGACTCTTTGTGATCTTTGACTCCCGGCTGCACCGTTCTCAGTCTCAGGAACGACACTCTCAACAACATCCTCGTGAGTCTCCTCCGCTGCACGTGTATCACCAGAGGGAATCCTACCCCGTCCTCTACCTAGAGGGGGTCTACCCTTACCTCGTCCAACTGCAGGTAAAGCTCTAGTCCGAACCATCTGCAGAGGATATAAACCTAACTTAGAAGGCTATATATATGCCATATGTATAGATATATATAAAATCAATCACAACATAATATCTATATATATCTATACTGTCGAGATCTTCAGAGGATTGATGGCTTCACATACACGCTATCCCAAAACATTTGTACTCATTTCAAAACCAAAAACTTTTGAAAAATCAGACCCCTTTCGGGTTCTGTTTATTTATCTATTCGACCTTTATCGCAAATTGTAAGTGCCATTGTTGTAAACCTAAGCCTTTGATACCAACTTTGTAACACCCCGAATCCGTAGGACTCTAGGCGCTACTGGGCTAGGATCTCACAATGGATCCTGACCCTAGCCTGACAACAAGTTCACTGGATCTTACAATAAGGCACAGATAGATTAAATCCAAGACATAAAACTGATATATATAAATCAAAAGGTTTATACAAGGTACCGCTGAGTACAATCAAAACATATAACTGTACATGACAAAAGACCCCATATCCCACGATAACGGCCTAGTGTACGGAGCCCTCAGCGGATCACCCACTATGGATCACTTTGCAGCTCTCCTTACCTGCAAAGGATCTACAACACGGTATAAAACCGTTAGCTAACCTTACACATATATATAGAAGATGCAAGAGCACAAACACACTTCAGGAATCATAACATATAAACATGATGTCACACATTTACCCGATTATTTATCTTTATAAAGTCCAATACTCAAATAGTATATATATCTGCATATGAATATATGTGACACGAAGAATATATATAATCCTCGCCTCTGAGTGCTATAACTAGCTGGAGTGGTATAAGTGCACCTTCCCGTATATCATAAGGAGTGGTAAGTGCCCTTCCCGTATACCAGATCTAGCTTGACTACAGAGAATCTCCTAGACTCCACTACGGGATGAAAGGCAAGTTGTCACAACCACTACAATGGGCGGTCACTATATCATAGGTCGGTAATAAACCATATCGCATGCATATAACAAACACCACTCATACATACATCCAATATAAGGATGGTAGCTAAGTAAGTCCTATGGACTTACCTCAACCTTGGAGTAATCTTAATCACGATCTCAAACACGATCCACTCCAATCTGGAGGATAGCATTGCCTAATAACAAGGCATAACAAGATATCAAACTCCTATCACTCAAAGGGGTCACACCTAGACCCAAGGGTCCATAAGGATCATATCCAACTTATAATCTCGATAATCAAGTAAGCCTCAAAGCCATAACCGGCATATAACTCTATCATACTCATCATCATTCTCCTAATACACATATCTAGCATGCTACTAACTCTCATACTAGGAAAGGAAAGGATCCATACTACTCTAGTAGATCCGGGACAAGACGCACCTGCGTGATAAGAGGGACGTAGGGGCAAAGCAAGGAAAACCGCAGGCGCGGTGGCACAAGGACGCAGGCGCGGTGACTGTGGCCGCGGGGGCGGTGGCTTCCAGGCGCGGGTGCGGTGACACACTTCCGCAGGGGCGGCAGTTCATAGGCGCGGGGGCAGCGACTCTGCAGAACGTAGAGTCCCGACTTCTCTTCTACTCTTCAAGTGATCAAATCACGTCTTCTCCATTCCATATCCCAACGCATACATATACATACACATTCTAACATCAATATACCTTCCATACATCTAATCCTAAGCTAAGGAAGATGGAGTCAAAGAAAGAAAGAAGAGAAGAAGAAGAATGGAGCTTACCTACTGCTGGTCTAGGCAAGGAAAGATCACAAACACCAACAGATGGCTCCCAAGCTCAACAATACACACATATGCTCAACATCAACAACCACACAACATAACTCTTCCAAACTCCAAGGAAAACAAGCACAAGATCAAAGAGAGGAAAGGAAGCAAGAAGGACGTGAGAAGTTGAAGAAATGAAGATGGAAACCCTTGCTCAGAAGCCAAGGAAGAAAATTAAGGAGGAAGGGAAAGAAAGGGTAAAGCACGAGTCCAACCGGTCAACAAAACCGGCTGCAGCCGCAAGAAACCGCAAGGGCGGCCCTCACGACCTGCAGGGGCGGCTAAGGGTCTCAGCTCCAAAAGACTAAGGCTCTTACACATTACGCGCACGAGAAAAGGGCTAAGAATCAAACTAAAGGCATGAAGGAACGATCAGAGCTAATCTCGGCCGAGATCAAGTATTCCAGACCGAGATCAACCGAATCTCGGCCGAGATCAGAGGGCACATGACCGAGATTCATTTATCTCGGCCCAAGTTGGAGGCTTCTGTTGAAAAATTTCGGCCTCCATCTCGGCCTTGATCTCGGGTGACTTGACCGAGATGCCCATGACGCTAAAGTATGAAGTCGAAATCTCAGCCCCGACCGTGACCATCTCGGCTGAGATCCAGACCGAGATCCTTCCTTGAGCGTTTTATTTCGTTTACGGGTTGTTTCCTTTTCAGCCCAATGTCTTTTAGCTAGACTTTTGTTATAAAAGGAAGTCTTGGATTCATTCCAAGGTGTGTTGGGTTAAACCAAGAGTGTTGGGGTTTCGCCCAGAGTTTACCCTAGAGGGGGGAGCCTTCTCATACCCTACCGTTTTCTTCATTCATCATTCTTCTTAGTTAGTTTAGATTAAAGTTGGAGACTTTCACATTCAGATTTTTTGGGAAGACATTGTTGATTCGAGTTGGAATAAAGTTGAATTCTTTCTTTGCCTTTTTACGCATTCATTGTCTTTCTTAGTTGTAGATCTGGATATGATTGTTATTGGCTAGATCTTTGTGGTTCCAGGGTTGACAGAGATTTGTTTATACCTTGGACAACGAGGGTTTATTCCATATAATTGTTGAATCGCTTTATATCCTATGGAATGGTTTGATTTTTACAGGGTTAGAATTGATCTAAACCACTTTAACCTAAGTAGGAATTGAGTCGTAACTGAGATATTCCTTCTTAGATACATAAGAGAACTTTTTCCAAGGTAATAAAGGTTTAACCTTTATTGGATAGAATGTGCCATTATTCCTTCCTTTGAGGCAATAATTCCTTAGACGTAACTGTAAAGGATTATTGGATTTCTTAATTGAAGAAATGAGGTTTATTTATTAATTTCTCCTTCTTTACCTTGAAAGCAGTATGTATTAGGCTGCGGACCTTATGTTTTTAAGACGTAACTGTAAAAGAACATTGATTTAAGAAACATTCATCCCTGTATGCTTTTCAATTATATATGCTTTGTGAGATTGTCTTGAGTCCATGTGTATAAACAATGATCTTGAATCTTTGAAATCCATTTTATTTCCTTTAATTTGATTATCTTTTTATTTGCTTTCCTTTTAGAAAACTGTTCTTGATTGAAGGTGACATTCAATTGAGAGCAACCTAATAACTTTTCAAAACTTTTGATTCTTCTTTCTCTTATCTTTTCAAACCTTCCTTCTTTAATCGAGATCTATCATATCTATAATCACTGCTGCAAATTAATCCTCCCAATCTTTGTGATCGACCTTGGAATACTTGTCCTACTTCGTACGATCCACACACCGTGGGTTCGTTTCTATTTAGGGGATTTATTATAGGTTATAAATATTAAAACCATTCCTTCCTAGTTTTACTATCTTGTGAGTTTCTATCATTATTGATAGGGATTTATAGGGGTGTAAAACCAACGAACATAACCCCCAAGAGAAGGGTTGCGTCACCGTAAATATATAGCAACTCGATCAAGTCGTCTCCCTGAAGACTATGTTATCCTCCCTTCTCTAAGTAGACGTATAAGAAAATGCCAGTGTTGTAAAACAAAATTAAAAAGGTGCGAACAAGTGGTCGACTTAGAACACTTCAAGAATGGTTTGGGTTAAGTACCCTCAATCGAGTCACCCGGGCGACTCCAGTCGAGTCACCCTGAAAACTTAAATCGAGTAGTTTTCCTGTAGCTTTTGAACTCTGTCGAGTCAAAAACAAAGGAATGGCAAAAAGGTGAAATCAGATGAGAAATCGACTAGGAGATGAGGTTAATTCTCCCAATCCTTGCTAATACAATATTATTTATACACATTATAATGCCATAGAGTGAGAATTATTTGTTCCAGTGCTCATAGAATTGATGACTAAACGGTTGTATGCATGTAATCGATGAATGCAAGTCTAAGCATGCTAGTCAATCCAACATAGTACCTGACATGATGTTTGTTATTGGTAAAATGTCAATCAACTACGCTCTCAAACTAGTGATCAATATAAAGTAATCGAACCTCATATGATGCATGTTTGCTATTGGCTTGATTAAATCATAAGGATCTAGAGTGGACTTGCACTTCGTAAATTAGTATTCAATTATTCCTCACATGATGTTTGTTATTGGAATAATTGAATTACTAGTAATATAGGCGTCTACAAAAAATTCATCACTAGATTATGAAATTACTTATGAGTCTCATTCATACTAGCCGGCCAATTATCAACACATAGAATCATGATTAAAGCTAAACAAAGTGCATAAAGGAACGATCTAAGCAAGCTTAGCATCCGACTTTCATACTAATCTAAGCATGGATCCTAGTGTTCTAATCGGTTTTAACCTCCTATATTCTTACTATCATGGTTTGGTACTCACATAAATTCTAGGCATTATAACGATACAATACTACATAGCTTTGGATTGAGATTTTCACCCCAATCCCTAGTATGGAACTACGCACTTGTGTTGAGTGAAGAAAACACAACAATCAAACAAGAACTCACGTAATCCATGAAATCAAGAGAGAGAGATGATCAAAACAACTAAAAGAGAATTGAATTACCAAATAACAAAGGTAAGTAGCAATGGATCTAGCTTGATTCGACACAACTCAGCCACAACTCGGCACAAATTCCTTACAACTCGGACAAACTCCGACTCAACTCGGCCCTAAACTAAGAAGACTCGGCTCCGAAAATGAGAGAAAATAAGAGAGATAATAAGAGAGATTTGTGGAGTAGTGAATTGGTCTTTTCTTCAATATAGTTATGCCCCTTTAAATAGGTTGAGAAGGTGATGAAAGTGGCACGGATCGCCCACTATCTTGGCAAGGATTGCCAACATCAGCACCGATATTCCCTTGTAACCGTCGTCATGTGGCAAGTTTGTTACAATTGCACAACACATGCATCGAGTCAGCCAAGAAGTGACTCGACTGACGTTGAAAAGTAATTCGGTGACACTTCTCTCCTCTTGAATCGAGTGGTTGCCTGACTCGACTGCCACTTGAGAGACGCTTGACATGTCTTTCGCTTTGGCTCGATGTCTTCGTCCTAGGAGAGCCTAAGTCTTTGAGTCCGAGTTGCTTCCTCCTTCTTTGTGCGAGTGAAGGGGAACCTTGAGTAGGGTTGCACAAGTGACTTAACCTTTGGGACTTGCATCTCCGGATGACCTGTAGCCATTCCTTCTTCTTGTTTTATGTGCTGAAGCTTCTCTTTGCTTCTTCTTTCTTTGTTTCCAATGTTGTTGATGAGGCTTTTTTTAGGTCTTTTCTTGTCCACTAATGCTCCTTTTGACCTATAATCACCTAAGCACAAGAGACAAACGAGAGTAGACATTCTTTGACGCAAATAAGTTTTAGCAAAGAAGTAAATGCCTAAACCCGTGCAATTCTATCAAAAACTCAGGAAAAAAACTATACAAAAGATAGCATAAAAGCATGCTATCAACAACCGAGTCGATGAAGTACTTTAGCAAACATGTCGGATGTTATAGTGTCCACTTTGAATTTGAAGATTTATCTATTTTTTCCCTCCCTCTATCTTCCCTTAGAGGTAATGTTAATTAGAATATAGGGTTAGGCTTTTATTATATTATTTCCTTTTAGATAAGGTTTAGTAGGATTATCCTTAAATCCTAGGAGGATCAGATTTAGCCTCACCTTTGTAAATAAGATTATGTATCAATTAGTTTTCTTATCCAAATTTTCATTTTAATTTAGATTTGGCATCTTTTGTAGGCAAAAATCCGCCACTGCGATCGTGGCATTGTAGCAATTGGTTTGATTTCTATAGTGAATTGATCAATCTGTTTGTTTTCCATTGATTAACAACAAAGAATCTTTTGTAAGAAGTTCTAGCACATTTCTCATTATTTTAGGGTTCGGTAAACCCGACTTGGATGATGATTATATGATGTTTATGGTTATCTTTATCATTTGATTATATGTTGTAATTCTCATTTTATGATAGTCCGCTGATCATATAATGCAAGGTGCGAGAGCCGCCCAAGGATGATTCCTAGGTCTATTTGTACTTCACGATGTTTGTTTGGAATATGTAGAGAGCTACGTGAATTTATACCTGGACTTCCTAAAAAATGCGAGAGTTGTGTAGGAATGTTTCCTCCGTAAAAAATTATATAAGTTTGGATATGTTTAATTAGGGGTACGGTGTCCAACAAGGTGTGTTATTCGGCCCAACAACACACGACCCCCAGTTTTTTTGGGGCCTATAATATTTATTTTTAATTGGTTTAAGAAATAAAAGAGTGCTTGTTATAATGCTTAGAACTCAATATTAGGTGCAATTAGTCAAGAGTTCAAATCGTCCTTTCCACTATGTTCTTTTCTTTCTTTCTTTTTCATACATGTTTTATAATATTTTTTGGGTGAAATGGGCTAGAGGACCCCTTGTGTATAATTGAGCATCATTAAGGTCCGTCGAAAATACATATCTTGTAGTTCTAGCACATTTCTCATTATTTTAGGGTTCGGTAAACCTGACTTGGATGATGATTATATGATGTTTATGGTTATCTTTATCATTTGATTATATGTTGTAATTCTTATTTTATGATAGTCCGCTGATCATATAATGCAAGGTGCGAGAGCCGCCCAAGGATGATTCCTAGGTCTATTTGTACTTCACGATGTTTGTTTGGAATATCTAGAGAGCTACGTGAATTTATACCTGAACTTCCTAAAAAATGCGAGAGTTGTGTCGGAATGTTTCCTTCGTAAAAAAATTATATAACTTTGGATATGTTTAATTAGGGGTACGGTGTCCAACAAGGTGTATCATTCAGCCCAACAACACACGACCCCCAGTTTTTTTGGGGCCTATAATATTTATTTTTAATTGGTTTAAGAAATAAAGAGTGTTTGTTATAATGCTTAGAACTCAATATTAGGTGCAATTAGTCAAGAGTTCAAATCGTCATTTCCACGATGTTCTTTTCTTTCTTTCTTTTTTTTTTTCATACATGTTTTATAATATTTTTTTGGGTGAAATGGTCTAGAGGACCCCTTGTGTATAATTGAGCATCATTAAGGTCCATCGAAAATACATATCTTGTAGTTAGTGGGTTTCGAACTCTGGATGGTAGGCCCCTACCCTTATACCAGCTAGACTAATTGAACTTGATAATATATTGTTTGATTTTTTAAAGTTATACTTAATGATTACTTACACAAACATAACATTTGATTTTACAAAACAAGCCCAAGGTTTGTCGTTTACACAAGATTAATTCAAATGATTAATACACCATATCGGTATGTGTTTTACACAAGGTCCGAGTTACACTAGCCCATGGTCAATCGTTTACACACGGTCGATATACACAAGTCCAATCAAGTTACAAAAGTTTAGGGGGTTAAATTATATGGTTATAAATATTACGACGTTTTTTTTATAATTTTACACAAGGTCGAGTTACACACGCCCAATGGTTAAATTATGTATTTATAAATGTTTTGACATTTTTTTAAATAATTTTACAAAGGTTGAGTTACACAATCCTTACACAAGGTCAAGATACACATGCCTTACACAAGGTCAATCCCGACGGTTGCAGAAGGGTCCACGGCCGGCCGGTTGCAGGCGGTTACATTAGGGACGCGTTTCTCCTCTGTCCATACCCGACGGTTGCAAGCGGTTACACCAGCCGATCGGATTCAAAAACCCTAAAAGTCTTATGGCACAAATCTTCTCTCTTCTTCGTCGTCGGTTCCGCGACCTTCTCTCTTCTCCCTTCTAACTTCTCCCCTGATGCATATCTCTCTCCATCCCTAACGGTTGAAGGCGGTTCCACGACCGGTCGGATTCATGAACCCTAGAAGGCTTCGGGTGCAAATCTTCTCTCTTCTTCGACATCGGCCTTCTCTTTTTCAACCTTCTCTCTTCTGCGACCTCATCTTCTGTCACATTCGTTGTGGCGGAAGTCTCAACTACGAGGGTTGTGAGTCTCCATGGGCGGCTAGGTTTTCGAAGGGTTGAGGTGGAAGACGGTTGCGAATCGTTGGTGCGAGCAGTTGCAAGCGGCTAGGGTTTCGCTGGTGCGAATCGTTGGTTAGGATATGTTTGGATTTTAGGGTTTACGATATCTAAATGTGAAGATATATTATATAGGTTTTTAATTTTTAAGTTTTCCTATTATGTCCTTCTAATTAATTATTTTTAAAATTAAAAATTTTACTACATAAAGGGAGGAGCCTATTTTGTATTCAGTATACAAAAAAGCTTATCTACCCCATTCTTTTCTTTTTTTCCTTCTTTTGTTTAATACTTTTCTCCTAAAAAATATTTAAAATTAAGAACGGTCTTGTTTTTTCCTTTTATTGTCATTTTTATGTATTTTTTATTAAAAAAAGTCAAGCGTTCAAATCCCCTTCCTACCATGTTCTTTTTTTTGGACATGTTTTATAATATTTTTTTCTCTCGTTCATTAGTTTTTTCTCCTAAAAAATATTTAAAATTAAAAACGGTCTTGTTTTGCTTTTGATTGTCATTTTTTCATGTATTTTTTATTAAAAAAAAATCAACAGTTTAAATCCCATTTTTACTATGTTTTTTCTTTTTTCCATGCATGTTTATAATAATTTGTTTTTCTCTTTTGATTTTTTCTCCTATAAACTATTTAGATTTAAGAACGGTCTTATTTTTTTATATATACTTATTTTCATTCTTTGATGTATTTTTTTTATTTAAAAAAGTATTTTAGTTTTTTTTCCTAATAGAACAAAAATTTTAAATTAAAATTTTACATTGAAATATGGCCTCTGAAATTCATTAGACGACCCCGTGTTTAATCATATATTGAGTTTATATTATTTATGGTTGTGGTGATTCGGGTTCTAAAATCACTTTATTTAATAATCTATGTTGTTATTACATTTTTTTGTTGTTTGTGACTTGATCAACCTATAAAAAATATATTACTCTCTTATATTCGTTTGATCGAGCCAACTGGTTCAGTTCATCGGATCGATCAACCTTATACGTGTGTCTTTATTGTACCTTGTACGTGTCCTCACCTTTGTTTTTTTTTCCTTTGCACTTAATGACTAAAATCATTACGTCAAACTCTCTTAGTTCAAGTATCATAAGAGTTTCCTTATAGGAATGCCCACAATGCTAGTGGCTGCTGAATCACCTCTCTCTCCTTAAACTCGAGTTGATACGTTATTCAATCACTTTAGATTGAATCTTGTATTGCCTTCTAGTTCCCTTTTCATCTGACTATTTGGTTCATTACTAATCTTGTCATTTACAATTTTCAATAAAAAGCATGTAAACAAGTTTATTTATCAATCATATATCCCCTATTGAAGTTCCCTTGGAAGTGACAAGAAGGTCATATTCGAGAGATTGAACAAACACAAGCATAGTCAAGGGTTATACCCTTGGTTCACACCACCCATAACCTTTTTGGTTCTTGAAGTTCTCTTCTTCGAAGCATGGGTCATGTTGATTATTTATACAAATAGTCTTCCATTGTGATTTTTGTTTGTACATCAAAGGTCTTGGACACACTTACATAGCATATGCTAAACTAGACAAAATGCTACATTGGTTTCTTGAAATTGTGCTACAAACAACGTTAGATGAATTCTACAAACAACGTTAGATGAATGCTACATTGGTTTGGATCTAGTTATGGTATGTAATTTTGTGCTGTAGTTGTGTGACTTGTAGTGTCATTGAATTAACGGTCATTAGATGAATTCTACAAACAACGTTCCTTACATTGTGAATTGTTTATGTACATGAAAGATCTTGGACATACTTACATAGAAAATCCTAGACTAGACGAAAGATCTTGGACATACTTACATGGTGAATTATGACAACAAAAAACTAATTATTGATGCTAAGTAGATTACAAATGGTTTGTTATTATATTTATAAATGATCATTAGAGAATTCATAAAATATTATCTTTATAGGAAGAAATGAGGCAACTTCACATGTACAATAAGAAATAGTAGAGCGTTGAACAAAGGTCAAAGGAGGGAAATTATGAATATTGGGCTCACACTCCTTCATAGTTATGCGTTTACCTTCTATTTACACTAGTTGCTTTACCTTCTACAAGTAGCTCAGTTAACATGTTTAAAAGTCTTTTTATCATAAAATGAGGTATGGGCTGATGTTTAAAAAAAAAACAATCAAACACACCATCATGAATCATCATATGTAGAATTTCCACAATACAATGTAACATTTACAGATATCTAAACTAGCATATGAGACACAACTTGTCCAGTTTTATTGCCAACATGTTAAGCACTTGTTTCAAAACTCTACTTGAACGTACCTCACTGTTCTGATTTTGATTTTTGAAGCTCTTCTTCATCCAACCGCTGCTTCTGCTTTTCTGATTCTTTCATGGTCTCTATTTTCAGTTTGAGGCTCTCGTTCTCATTTTTCAACCGATCAATCATTTCTGCATTGCTATCTCTTTCTAGTTTGATCCTCGTGTTCTCATTTTCCAAGTGATCAATGTATCCTACAAGGATGCGTCTACTCAGTTTGAGCCTCCTCTTGTGCTCATTTTTCAACCGATCAAGCTGTTCTTCCATATATTTCAGATCTGCCTCAATCTCTTCTGAACCTTCAGTAAAATCATCTTTCTCCTCAACTAGCATGTTCTTCTTGCTTGCTGATTCTTCTCCCTCTTCAACGTCTTGTAATTTGCCAACATTTTTTGTGCATTCTGACAGAGTGCCAATCTCTCCACTCATGGTGTTTAATGCAAATTTCTTGAGTTCGCCTATTTCAGAATTTGCATCATCAAGATTGTTTTGTAGGTCATTTCTTGAAACAAAATTCACGCTGAGCCACTCAAGCAAGCAAGCAGAAAGAAAGAAATATCCTCTAATTGAAAACATTCATTCCCTAATTCAACAAAGGAGAGACATATTTATGTTCAAATTTTAAACCTGTAACCAATTCCGCCTCATACTTCAAACTGAAATACTTGGTTTGTTCCATCAACAGTTAGAATTCTAAAGTCCTAATTTTAATCAAATGCACAAAACTAGAAAGAACAAATCACTTTATTGGGAAGATAACAAATAGTAGATATACGAGCAGAGAGGAATTTCCATTACGTCATGATGAACGAATTTACCAAACGATATTTTTCCTAAATTGCAGTGTAAAACATTCGAATAAGTTGTTTTAAGCATTTATCAGAAGCTCGGTGGTAGACGAACTTTTCAAGAACTTGATCTTCCAAAATCGTTTCCAAGAAACTTGTAATTACAATCGCAAGTGCAAAATCCAGCAAGCAAAGGAGAAATAGAAGAAACAGAAAACACGACATGCACACGAATTACGGTATCAACAAAGCTAAGTAGTTTATAAATTTGGTTGAGTTTATAATCAAATTGAAATTCGAAAACAAGCGAGCGATACTCGCGAAAACCTCCCAAGAAATCAGAAGAAAGGACAAGCAAAATGAATAATGCGTAGAAAGATAAGAGAATCGTTTACTTGAGAATTGAAGATCATCAATCCTAAGAAACTCCCGGCTAGTATCTTCAGAATCTCGATCCTTCAATGCTCCACATGAGAGATAGAGAAAGCACACGCTGTAGAGTGTAGAGAGGAGATTTATAGGAGGATGTCTGTTTTGAACTTATTTCCGCCTTTCAGGCTTCTTGCTAGTAAATTAGTCTTCCTCATAATGTTGTTATTTTTGTCCCTGGATATGGGACTGTATATGTTTGGACCGGACCGGAAAATCGAACCAAACTCGACCGAAAATTACAGTCCGGTCCGGTTTATGATATTACGGTCCGGTTTTGGACTATAATGTTCCGGTCCGGACCATAATTTACACTTTTAACTATTTTTTAACAGTAACTCATACGGTCTTGTCCAAACCCGGACCAAGCCGGATTTAATCCATACAAAAAATTTTAAATTTTTTTTAATCAATACGGGCAAGACCGTATTGATTAACAGTCCGGGTCCATGGACCGTTTCATACAACAATGAAACGTCCGGTCCGATCCGTGGGTTTACGGTCCAATCCGGACCATTTGAACATCTCTACCCGGATGCTTCACTTTCATTAGCTCATCCTTAGTGGAGGTGATTGTCACTAATCGAGATATAGGTTTTATGTCTACCTTGAATATAGTATTTTTTAGAGATGAAACAAATCTGATGAACGTTCCACGTTCAGTACAATATTGGACATCGAGTGGCGTGTTGTTGTCCGGTCTCAACTTAGTCAATACACATGAAGGTGATTGTCATTAATTGAAAGATAGGTTTTATTGGATCACTCTATGGCAAGGCATTTTGGATAAGTAAGAAAATAAAAAGCATAGAAATCAACAAGCAATAGTATATGCTAACTAATCAATCATAAAACTTATAGTCAAGAATCATTAGTTTCACACTTAATCATGCTATTTTTCAGTTTTATATGATGCTTGCATATGACTTGTATATATGACACAAACAGTAGCTAAAGGTTCACGCAAGTTTACGTATATTTAGGCATGATCGGGTCCTTTATAATTCATTTCTCCTTGGACTTAGCCTAACAAATAAAAACCTTCATGCTTTTTTTTTGGCATGGTAATACATTCACTTGTATTCATACATTGATGTGCATTACTTTGCCTCATTGATATAAAACAAAATAAAATAAAAACAAGCAACCAACATGATTTTTGCCAAGTGGCATTATTGAACTTTGTGGTGCTTTTTCTATGACTTTTTTTCTTGCCTTTTCATTTCATATGCCTTTTGTCTTACGGGATATTATTTTTCACTCAAGTGAGTGTCAACCATTGTAAGTTTCCCTAGACCAAGAAGTTGAGAGTTCATAATCAATACACACTAACATGGACCTAAACAAGTGCTTACTTTAGCTCAACTTTCTTTTTCATAAGATTCACTAAGTCATACATCAACCAATAGGAATCATAAGAGTTCAACTAAATTCATCAATCATATACATTTTATGTACTAAATTAACATGCTTCTATCATGTTCAAGTATATACAACTTATAATCAAACAAATCCTCAAATTATTGCCATGGTTTTGAACAATATCTCATCACTAAGATCATTTCCAATGTTATAAGAAAACACACAAAAAATTTCAAATTTTTTCGATTTTTGAACTTTTTTTTCAATTCTTTTTGGATTTTTTCAAAAATTTTCAACTAAGACACAAAAAAAGAAGAAGTTAAACTACAAAAATAAAATGCTAAAAATTAAACACGTAACACATATACAAATGAATACAAGCAATCCCTACTCCATACTTAAACTTTGCATTGTCCTCAATGCAAAAATAAAAGAAGTAGAATAAAGAAGACTTACAAGATGCAAGATGTCTCTTCCTGGAGCTTACTGAAGCCTTAAAGTTCCATGCCCAAGTTATGGTTCAAGCATGTGATCATAAGAAAAAGACTCTAAAGAAGGAAGAATGAGAATGCCTTTTCAACTTGTTTCACTCGGAAGAGGGATATGTTGCCTTGGAACGAGTAAGGGTGGCCACTCGGTTGATCCAAAAAATATTTCAGCTAAGCTTTGGCTTTCTTTGGCTCGATTCCTTGAACATTTATCCTTTATTCTCCCCTTCATTCCTCACTTGTAAGCTTCTATGATCATCTCAAAAACACATACATAACACTTCAATTTATTCAAACAAAAACAAAATTAAAAAGAGGAAAGAAATCATACCAATGGGTTGCCTTCTATTAAGCGCCTTTGTTTAAGGTCCTAGGCTAGGCCAAATCTACATTAAGCAAGTTTGATCACATCCTTGGGCAACCATTTCGTTTGAATAAGTCCTATCCACCATGCTATCTAGCCCTTGAAAGCCATTGTGAGTGCATGAAGAAGAGTGTGAACTATACTTCCAGGCATTGGTGCTTCCTTACCAAGCCTTCTTGTTCCTTCATGTTTAGGTTGAAATGATGGCCTTCCTTGCTTCTTCAAGACTTGATCAACCCCATACTTAGATTTTACTTCCTTGGCAAGCAATACTCCTATAGGGTTGAGTGGAATGAGAGCCTTAACTACTTATATTGTCCCTTCCTTGATAAGACATTCATCTTCAATAGACTTTGGAGGGTTGTCATGGAGCTTTCTAATGAGGTTGGCCATGTCCTCAATTTCCTTCTTCATTTCCAAATCCTCTTTAGTCTCCTTAGGGACAACTTCTTTAAGAGATTCTTCTACACTTGGATCTTCAAAGCTTATCTTTTTAATGCCCGGTCCTTCAATGCTTAACTCGTCAATGCTTGATATTTCTATGTTTGGATCTTCAATGCTCGGCTCTTCCTCAATTATCATTTCTTCGACTTAGACTTTAATATCTTGAGGAGCCTCATTTCTTCGACTTAGACTTTAATATCTTGAGGAGCCTCAAATGGACTTGATGAACTTTCTACTTGTTGAGCATGTTGTTTCTCAAGCATCTCTTTGTTAGTTGAGATTGATTCCACCTTTGTGAGGAGCTTCTTAATTCATTGTTTCTAGCAATCTAGCTTCTTCCTTTCTAGCAAGAAGCTCTTTATGCTCAATTCTCCTAGCTTTCTCTTCTTGAGCTAGTTGTTGCTCAATCTCCCATTGATATTATGCAAAGGAATCAACCTTGGCATCGAGTTTCTTTAGCATTTGTACCATATCCAAAATGAATGCATCGTTTTCTTCTCCATAAGCTTTTTCAACTTCATAGGCTTCATATTCACTTACTTCCTCATCACTTGAGTCACTAAAATCAATATGTTATTCATACCATCCATGATATTCAATTGGCTCATGGTAGACTTCTCTTCTTGAATCCCACAAGAAAGCTAAGCTAGTCGCCATATGAACAGCCTACAAGTCACAAACACACACAGAAGTACATCAAAAGTAACAAAAAACACTAACACTCTTATAGTCAACGTCACACAAGTAAGGTTCAACTTCAATAGTCCTTGGCAACGGCGCCAAAAACTTGTTGTTGTCCAGTCTAAACTTAGTCAATACACATGAATAACATGTGTATCCACTTAGATGAAGACTATATAACCCCCAAGAGAAGGGTCACGTCACCATAAATATATAGCAACCCGGTCAAGTCGTCTCCCTGAGGACTATGTTATCCTCCCCTTACTCTAGGAAGACGTATAAGAAAGTGTAGGTGTCGTAAATGAAAATCGAAAGATGTGACCAAGTAGTCGACTTAAAACACTGCAAGAGTGGATGGTGCTAAGTCCCCTCAATCGAGTCACCTGGGTAACTCCAATCGAGTCACCCTGACAAAGTAGATCGAGTGGCGTTCCTGTAGCTTTTGAACTCAGTCGAGTCAAAAACAGAGGAACATAAAAATATTGAAATCAAGTTGGAAAACGACTAGGGGTTGGGATTAATTCTCCCAACCCTTGCTAATGTAGTAACTATACACGTTATAATGCCAAAGAGTGAGAACTATTTTCTCGAGTAATCATGAGAATGATACTAAACGGTTGTATGCATGTGATAGATGAATGCAAGCCTAAGCATGCTAGTCAATCCAACATAGTACCTCACATGATGTTTTCTATTGGTAAAATGCCAATCAACTACGGTCTCAAACTAGTGATTAATACAAAGTAATCAAACCTCACATGGTGTTTGCTATTGGTTTGATTAAATCATAAGGATCTAGAGTGGACTTGCACTTCATAAATTACCATTTAATTATATCTCACACGTGTTTGCTATTGAAATAATTAAAGTACTAATCCTAGCAATATAGGCGTCTACAAAAATGCATAACTAGATTATGAAATTACTTATGAGTCTCATTCATACTAGCCGGCCAATTATCAATAGATAGGATCATGATCAAATCTAAACAAAGTGCATAAAAACAATCGAAGCAAGCTTAGCATCCAACTTTCAAATTAGTCTATGCATGAATTCTAGTGTTTTAATCGGTTTTATCCTCTTATATTCTTACTATCATGCTTTGATACTCACATAAAACTCTAGGCATTATAACGATACAATACTACATAGATTTGGATTGGGATTTTCACCCTCAATCTCTAGTATGGAACTACTCACTCATGTTGAGTGAGGAAAACATAACAATAAAAAAAACAATCACACAATTCATGAGATCGAGATCGAGATCGAGAGAGATATGATTTTACGAACTAAGAGTGATTAAATTTATCAAAGTAACAAAGAAAAGTAGCAATTCATCTTGTATTGACTCAATTTGGCCACAACTCAGCACAATCTTCTTACAACTCGGACGGAATCAAACTCAACTCGGCCCTAAACTATGGAGACTCGAGTCCGAAAATAGAGAGAAAATAAGAGAGAATTGTGAGTGATGAATTGATATTTATTCCATGCAACTATGCTCCCTTTAAATAGGCTGAGAAGGTAGAGAAATTGACACGGATCACCCCCTAACTTGGCAAAATTTGCCAACATCAGCACCAAGATTCCTTTTAACCGTTGTCATGTGGCGACTTTGTTATAACCGCACAACACATGCATCGAGTCGGCCAAGAAATGACTCGACTCACGTTGAAAAGTTGGTCGGTGACACTACTGTTTTCTTTGGTTGAGTGGGTCATCTGACTCGACCGCCACTTGAGCGACGCTTGACATGCCTTCCGCCTTGGATCGATGTCTTCGTCTTGGGAGAGCCTAAATCTTTGAGTCTGAGTCATTTCCTCCTTCTTTGTCCTAGTGAAGGGGAACCTTGAGTAGGGTTGCACAGGTGACTCAGCCTCTGGGACTTGCATCTCCGGATGATCTTTAGCCATTCCTTCTTCTCTTTTAATGCGCAAGAGCTACTCTTTGCTTCTTCTTTCTTTGCTTCCAATGATGATGAGGTGAGGGTTGCTTTCTTGGGTCTTTTTGTGTTCATTGATGCTCCTTTTGACCTATAATCACCTAAACACAAGAGACAAACGAGAGTAGACATTTTAGCAAAGAAGTAAATGCCTAAACCCATGCAATTCTACTTAAAAACACAAGAAAACATGCAACTATACAAAAGATAGCATAAAAACATGCTATCATGACACTCGTGTTGCGTTCAAAGGAAATATAATCCGTTTTCGTATCCTATCGCCACACTCACACGTTGTTCAAATCAAGATCAAAGGAGGCAATCATATACGAGGATAATGGATTACCTCGAGACGACGTGACTCACCCTATACATGGAGGAAACTGTTCGTGCTTGGTGTGGCAATATCAACAGTTCGTCACAAGGACGATAAATGTGTAAGAAACAAATTTCATCTTTAATTTCTTATATGTTCCAAGTTCGTCTTTTTAATATATAATTTTCACTTTTTCTGGTGTGAGTCCTCACACAAATTATTGAAACAAACTTTAGGTTCAAGTATTAGAGGATTCCAATTGGTCTTTGACATAATCCATTTGATTATCACATTTCAAATCCAGCTAAAGGACGATCCAAAAAGAGGGACGCTTGGGGTGAAGGGAAACTCCGAAAGTTTATGAAACCATATATACCGGGGATGAGGAACGTACAAGGAGGTCAAAACAAACTTCCTAGTTTATCCTTCTTTGTAATTGAAAATTTGTGTGCATTAGTTTCCAATACCGATCCCATTTCAAAGCCAAAATAAATTCATCAATTTTGTTTACTTGTGTGTTTTCAAAACCCACTCTCCCATCCCTTTCTTATTTGATTTTTTTTATTAGTTAATGTTTGCTTTTGCAAACGTAGAGGGTGGTGCAACACTTAAGGTTGTACTATTGGAATACAAGTCAGACCTTTGTCAAGAATTCATTTCATAGTTGTCAAATTTGAATTTATATAACTTGACCCAATAATAATCAATTTATTAATCGATTCAAATTAAATAGTTTTTTCGAAGATACAAAACTTCATTCATCCAAGAAATCATCCGAAACAATACAAGTAAAATTATCCAAAAAAAGAGATACGATTAGAACAAAATAAAGTCATAATTGCGCTTAGCTTAGCCAAATAATTAGCTTCTCAATTACCATTCTTTCTAGTGAAAGACCAACCACAATTTCTAGAATTTAAAGTCACATAAACATTGCTTTCACCTCACTTTAAACTTGACATAGCTCATTAGCCTTGGAAGAACTTGACGAACAATAAGGAGTTTTCTCACACTTGAAATCGCATAAACTAGTGTTAGACTTTCATTTTTCATCCAAACAAATATTATATGTTTTGTATGCGAAATTTGTTACAAATTATACAGACAAGTGAAGTTGAACGTATAATGACCAATGAGTTTGTTACCCATTAGCCATAGAAGAGCTTGACAAGCCAAATTGGTCTTGCCTAAATAAAATTGCATACAAAAGTTCATTCCATGTATCAGGCACATCAGACAAACACCAATGAAGGAAGTCTTGCTTGCATCGTGGGGGTGTTTTCCATCTCTTGTAGTAAGGAATCAAATCATAGTTATACAAAGAGCAGTGACCATATTTCCTTTGTGTTGTCAAGTAAATTATATTCAACACATTAATCTAAAGGAATTGTGTCATTTACCCAAAGGTGCGATTACTGATTATGTTATAGGACGATACATATAGATATATAATCTGATGATGTTAGGTAGTCATAGCGTTTTCCTATAAGCTAACTATGACTTATTGTTGGTCCTTCCTTAATCAAGCCCATTTTAATAAATGGGTTATCTAATAAATTGGATTTGTTGGTCCCTCCTTAATCAAGCCCATTTTAATAAATGGGTTATCCAATAAATTGGATACAAGTCCAATGGGCTAAGATCCAAAATAGGAGGAGTCCATTATGGAGAAAGATCTAGAAATTAAGAGAAAAGATGAGAAGGATATAGAGAAGATTAGTCTAGAACTAATCTAGAATATTCCTCCAATATATATTCTAGGAAATTCTAGAATTCTCTCCTCCCCTATAAATAGGTGGAGAAGTTGTACATTTGCATCACACACAAAAATTGAGAGCTCAAGAAAGCTAAACACAAGTTGTGAGAGTGCCCACAAAATCTTGTAGAATTCCTTCTCCACATAAATAAAATAAAAGTGAGTTTGTATCAATTAAGTCATTGACTTAATTAGTCCCATATTTTCATCCTACCAACACGAAAGTGGGAGGTTTTTCCCAACAACTGGTATCAGAGCCAGGTTCGTCCGATCGATTTTAGCTCGTGTTGTCAAGATGGAGTCTACCGTCATTCACGATGGCGAGATGTTCAAACTCACGGCGGATAACTATTCCTACTGGAAGTCGATGATGGAGGATCACCTTTACTGCAAGGATTTGTACGAGCCCATCACCAGTGAGGATAAGCCCGAAGGGAAGAGCGAGAAGGAGTGGGAGCTTCTAAACCGGAAAGCTGTCGCCATGATCCGTAAGTACATCGACAAATCTTTATTTGAACACGTCTCAACATATACAAATGCTTTTGAATTATGGACAAAGCTTGAGTCCATGATTCAAAAGAAAACGCCTCGTAATAAAGCCATTTTAGTCGACGGTTGGTGAAGATGGAGTACAAGGATGACCAAAACATGATCGAGCACTTGAATAATTTCAAGGGGCTCGTAAATCAGCTAAATAAAGCTGGGATGAAACTCGAAGATGAGTTGCAAGCCCTTTTACTCCTTAGTTCCCTTCCAGAGAGTTGGGACACTCTCGCGTTACTCTAAGTAACTCGGCCCGGAAGGAAAGCTCACATGGACACCGTTAGTGATAGCCTCCTTGGTGAAGAAGTTAGAAGGAGAGAACGAGGCATGTCTACCCAATATGAGGCGAACGTTATTGACAACCGGGTAGAGGCGATGCACGTGGGCGCAATATGAACCGAAGCCGAGACCAGTCTCGAGGTCGGTCCAAGTCACGCTCTAGGCCAACGTGTTACTATTGTGGAAAAATAGGCCATAAGAAATCAGAATGTCGATTTCTTAAGAAAGATCAGAAGGCCGGCAACGTCAAGCCAGATCAAATTAACCAACAAAGAGGCGAGAGGAAGACAAGGGTACTACCATGGCAGACGAAGGAGATGATCTATATCTCTTCGAGAAGATAACTTCCTAAATATCGCCTCAGACGATAGCTCCTGGATTATCGATTCCGGTGCATCATTCCACGTCACTCCCCATGAGAGTTTCTTCTCAACCTACCAAAGCGGTGATTTTGGTAATGTTCAGATGGGGAATCAAAACAGGAGCAAGATTGCTGGTATGGGAGATATCATCCTGGTATCAAATACGGATGCAAACTTACCCTTAAGGATGTGAGGCATGTCCCTGATATGCGCCTCAACCTCATATCAGCCGGAAAGCTTGACGATCTTGGTCTAGTAAATCACTTTGGCGGTGGAAAGTGGAAGCTCATCAAAGGAAGCATCATAATGGCTCGAGGAAAGAAGGAAGGGTCGTTGTACGTCACACAAGCCAAGCTTTGTAAAGGAGAGGTCAACGTTGCAAGCGCGGACATGGAACTATGGCACCGAAGGCTTGGGCACATGAGTGAGAAGGGTCTTCACATACTAGCTCGAAGACAACTCCTCCCAAAAGGTGCAAGGTAACTCTCTTGATCCGTGTGCTGATTGTTTAGCTGGTAAACAACATAGAGTTGCCTTCCAAACATCTTCTCAACCTAGAAGAAGGAAGAAATATTCTAGATCTTGTGCACACGGATGTTTGCTCCATGTCCGAGAAATCCCTTGGTGGTGCGTCATATTTTGTTACCTTCATAGACGATCACTCAAGGAAGTTATGGGTACCTCCTAAAGACCAAAGACCAAGTTCTTGACGCATTCAAAGAGTTTGTTGCTCGGGTGGAACGAGAGACAAGACAAAAGCTCAAGAGTGTCCGATCTGACAATGGCGGCGAGTATAGAGGTCCATTTGAGGCATACTGTAGATCTCATGGAATCAGGATGGAGAAGACACCACCTAAGACGCCACAACTAAATGGGCTTGCAGAGAGAATGAACCGAACCATTACAGAAAGAGTTCGGTGTATGTTATCACACGCCAAATTACCCAAGTCGTTCTGGGGAGAAGCTGTGAAGACCATCGCCGACATTGTCAACCTTACACCGTCCGTTCCCTTAATGGAGACACCCCGGAGGAAGTTTGGTCAGGAAAGAATGTTAAATATGACCATCTAAAGGTGTTCGGGTGCAGGGCATTTGTTCACATACCTAGGGACGAACGTGCCAAGCTTGACGCCAAGACCAAAAAATGCATCTACCTTGGCTCACCTAGAGATGAACTCGGCTATCGGCTATGGGATCCGATCAACAACAAGATTATTAGAAGCCGAGATGTAGTGTTCTTCGAAGATCAAACAATTGAAGATATTCAACGTTCAGAGAAGCCAAGGACAAGAGTCAAAAGGAGCACACCAGACCCCGACCCTTCTCCGATACGACAAGACACTTCAAATGACGCTACACCAGGAAATGAAGATGTTGAAGAGAGTGATACTACTCCAGAGCATGGTGATGAAGAAATCCACCAAGCACCAGAAGGACAATCGAGCACTCCACTAGAGTCTCAACGAGAAGGTCTTTGAGAGACAGACGACCATCTACACGATACACACCCGATCAATATGTGACCCTCACGGATGAGGGGGAGCCTCAAAGCTACAAGGAGGCCATGGATGACACTCACAAGAGTGAGTGGGTAAGAGCCATGCAAGATGAAATGGAATCCTTGCATGAAACCACACATATGAGTTGGTTGAGCTACCAAAAGGGAGGCGAGCTTTGAAGAATAGATGGGTATACCGAATAAAATCAGAGGATGGAAACTCAAAGCCCCGATACAAGGCTCGATTGGTCGTGAAAGGATTCCAGCAAAGAAAGGCGTCGACTTTGAAGAGATATTCTCTCCAGTAGTAAAGATGTCATCAATCCGAGTTGTTCTTGGTATAGCCAGTTGCCCTAGACCTAGTGATCGAACAACTCGATGTCAAGACCGCCCTTTCTCCACGGAGATCTCGAAGAGGAGAATATACATGGAGCAACCTGAAGGATTCAAAGAACTGGCAAGGAGAATCTAGTTTGCCGACTAACAAAGAGTCTATATGGGTTAAAGCAGGCACTAAGGCAATGGTACAAGAAGTTCGACTCTTTCATGGCAGATCATGACTTCAAGAAGAATCCATGTGACCCATTGTGTCTTCATGAAGAGGTACGCTAGCGGCGACTTTCTTATACTCCTACTTTATGTAGATGACATGTTAATAGTAGGTCATGATCGTAACAAGATAGCTGCTCTAAAGAAAGATTTGAGCAAGAGCTTTGCCATGAAAGACTTAGGACCGGCAAAGCAAATTCTTGGGATGAAGATCACTCGTGATCGATCAAAGAGATGTTATGGTTGTCCCAAGAAAGATACATCGACAAGGTGCTAGAGAGATTCAACATCCACCAAGCTAATCGGTAAGCACACCACTTGCTACGCACTTTAAGTTAAGTTCAAAGCAATGCCAACTAGTGAACAAGAGAAGCGGGATATGGAGAAGATCCCCTATGCGTCGGCAGTAGGCAGCCTTATGTACGCCATGGTATGCACTAGGCCCGATATTGCCTATGCAGGAGTGAGTTGCTTCCTAGCAAATCCGGGAAAGGAACATTGGGCTGCGGTGAAATGGATCCTCCGATATCTACGAGGCACCACTAATAGGTGCCTATGCTTCGGAAATGAGAAGCCGATACTTCAAGGATACACAGATGCCGACTGGGCCGGTGATACTGATTCCAAGAAATCAACGTCGGGATATGTGATTACATTCGCAAGGGGAGCTGTTTCCTGGCAATCAAAGTTACAAAAGAGTGTTGCCTTGTCACCACTGAAGCAGAATACATTGCAGCTACTGAGGCCTGCAAGGAGATGTTATGGATGAAGAACTTCCTGGTGGAATTGGGAGTAGAGCAAGATCGGTATATCTTGCAATGTGATAATCAAAGCACAATTCACCTAGCAAAGAATTCATCTCTTCACTCCCGCTCAAAGCACATAGACATACGACATCATTGGATCGAGAAGTTCTCGAAGAAAAGATTCTGCAGCTTGACAAGGTGCACACGGACGAGAACTGGTCAGACATTATGACAAAGGTAATACCGACCAAGAAGTTTGAAGATTGTTGTCAAAAGGTACCGGCATCGTATCGCTTGATTAAGTCATGAGGGGGAGAATTGTTGTCCCTCCTTAATCAAGCCCATTTTAATAAATGGGTTATCCAATAAATTGGATACAAGTCCAATGGGCTAAGATCCAAAATAGGAGGAGTCCATTATGGAGAAAGATCTAGAAATTAAGAAAAAGATGAGAAGGATATAGAGAAGATTAGTCTAGAACTAATAGAATATTCCTCCAATATATTCTAGGAATTTGTGTAATTCTAGAATTCTCTCCTCCCCCTATAAATAGGTGGAGAAGTTGTACATTTGCATCACACACAAAAATTGAGAGCTCAAGAAAGCTAAACACAAGTTGTGAGAGTGCCTACAAAATCTTGTAAAATCCCTTCTCCACATAAATAAAATAAAAGTGAGTTTGTATCAATTAAGTCATTGACTTAATTAGTCCCATATTTTTCATCCTACCAACACGAAAGTGGGAGTTTTTCCCAACACTTATGTATTTTATATGATAAAATATGTTGATAATATCAACGGGTCCTACGAGGTCACACCCATTGAGTTGATAGACTAAATCATTAAATAAAAGAAATATAATATTTGGATATACATACATGTATATACATACATACACACACACACACAACACACACACACACACACACACACATATATATATATATATATATATATATATATATATATATATATATATATATATATATATATATATATATATATATATATATATATATATAAATATTATATTTGATATAATATGGGAGTATATATTTATTAGATAATAAAGTGTTTTTTCTAATAAAAGATATTATTATTTATGAAATAATTATATCCGAAAGCGTTAAAAGACGGACTTCCTATGAGAAAGTCGAACCAAAATTAATAGCTTATTTTATAGATCTTTCACTTTCCTTCAATCGAATTCATTTGCTAGTAGTTAATTTGTATTGAGCCAATGAATTACAATAGGATGGATATACATTGGATTATAACTTCTAATGACATTGAATTGTAAAGAAAATGAACAATTAGACTATTACACAAAATTCAAGATGAAATCTCATAAAAACAATAGGATTGCTAAATGGCTATAAAATAGCTTTTCCATTCATTTTTATAAAAAGGAGTGAACTACGGAACTTGCTTGCCCTCCCTTTTTCGATCATTTTTCTTTCCGTCTTCGATCCTTGCACTAGCATCCAAGATCTAAGGAGATCGAGATCTATATCCGGGTGGACCAACTAGAGGAGTTGTATTTGAGACTCTCGAATATCTCCTTCAAAGTAACGGTTTACGCATCAATAGGTATTCCCTTTTCATATTGTATCTAATCGATTATGCATGTGATCCTTGTTTAGATGTTTAGAAAAATTAGTTTCCTGCAATTCCGCTTTAAGCATCTAAAATCCCAACAGTGGTATCATAGCCTCTTGCATAAATTGATTAGATCAACTTAAAAAGGCCATATTTTGATGCACATTTTGATTGTTTTTAATTTTGACTATGAAAGATCCAAAGAGGGAATTCGATGAATCTGAAGTAGCTGGCCGTAGAGGAGGAAGGGTGAGCAGCATGTACCACGAGCTCTCTGTCCCATACATCTATCTAGACGCGAGTGTAGTTCACTGGTTTCACCCCGGTTTCACGAATGCTCTTATCTCTCGGCAAAGATCGTGTGAGTGTGCAAGTTGACCCGATCATGATATTTGACTCATGATCTGGCCTGGTTGACCCAATCATGATATTGAAGGATAGGACTTTTTGTCCTACTACAAGTGTTGCGACAACCTTTACCAAGTCCGAACGATTGTCGACCACCAGATCGCCGGTCTGCAATATTCACCCTAGCCAACAAGCACAAATCCTTAGTGTGGAGATGAGTTTCTCCTCTTATCTACTAAAAAGATTCTAACAATAAATTTAAAGAAATCATAATATATATATATTGAATTATTGATTAGATTAATAAAGAATTTTAATTATCAAATTAATTAGTCACACCGTAAGTATTCATTCTAAAATTTTTTTTTTTATCTAAAGTTATTTTAGATTAATAAAGAATTTTAATTATCAAATTAATTAGTCACACCGTAAGTATTCATTCTAAAATATATTTTTTTTATCTAAAGTTATTAAATACAAAACTAGATTGATTCAATTATAAAAAATATTAACAATAAATTTAAACTAGTCATAATGTGTATATATTGACTTATTGATTAGATCAGTAAGATTTTTAATAATAAAAATTAACTAGTCGCACCATTCTAAAATAATGTTTTCAATCAAAAGTTATTAAATAAAAAACTAGATCCAATTATAAAGATTTTAACAATACATTTAAACTAGTCATATTATGTACTGGATTATTGATTATATTAATAAACCATTTAATAATAAAACGTAACTAATTTGTAACTATTTTATAGTAGCAAAATTTTAAAAAATGAAAAAGGAGTTGCTCCTACGACTAAAAGAGAGAAAAATAAATTGAAAGAGGGAAGAAGAGGTTGAGTTGAGGTTGTTGTCAATGGTACTCTAACATGGACCTTCAAGTATCAATTTCGAACGGACTACCACTTATGCTATTATGACATTGTGATTTATTGTTCACTAGTAAAAAATATATACGAATCTCAATAGGGGCCACGGTCCTTTTCGTACCGCCTCTGTTTTCAATAATCTATTTTCTTGATTACATTCTCCATCCTTATAAAGAGAGATTTGAGTGAGAGACTACGGTCTAAGGTAGGAACGAAATAAATTTGTGTTGTGCTTGGACTAAGGTAGTTTTGGTTGAGGATTAGCAACCCCTAGAAAACCGGAAATTACAAGAACACCGGAGGTCCAGTGATACTAAGTCTAGGTAATAGTCAAAACTCTCTCATTTTTAATTTCTTAATTACGGAGCATGGTGGGCTTGAGATCATATAAAATTTATTATTCATAATATAGTTAGTAGGTTATGGTATAAGTACCACGTAAAGTCCATAAATTAAATCAAGTGTGTTTGTTTGAAAATTTTTGTACAATATATAAAATTGTGGCTGAAATCTGTAATTTTATAAAAAGTAAGGAAAAAAACAAAAAATTACTTATTTTGGGGGTGTAAATATAATTTCTACAATCCTAGCACATACATGAGATGAACAAGTATTTATCTGTTACATTATAAACTGGTTCAAAACTGCTCTACATATATATAATCATACATTAAGCAGGCTCTTTATAGTGCAGGATTAAGGGGATTTATATATTGTAAATACAGGTATTAGCCAGCAATATCAAGAATCAAGATGATTGATTACTCTCCAACTGGCAGCAAACCACGTCCATTATATATGTCCATATATATACATATAGCCTTCAAATCATACATCCTTGACAAAACTATACACTCAAAAGAATGAATATGTCTTACATAGGCATCTTAATGACCCTCTTTCTCCATCTCATTTGCATCAATGCAGATTCATATTCCAACACCACCCTCTCGGCATACGAGGTCTTAGAAGAGTACGACTTACCGATCGGTCTCCTTCCCAACGGCGTCTTAGGCTACGAGCTCAACTCCTCCACGGGCGCCTTTAAGGCCTACCTCAACGCCACATGTTCATTCACCATTGACTCCTACACTCTCAAGTACAAGTCCACCATCACCGGCTACATTGCCACCAATAGCCTCACTAGTCTCAGTGGCGTCTATGTCAAGGTCTATTGGTTCTGGCTCACCATCTCTAAGGTCACAAGAGATGATGACGAGCTTGTCTTCTCCGTCAGCCTCGCCTCTGCCGATTTCCCAGTTAGTAGCTTTGATGAGTGTCCTACCTGTGGATGTGGCTTTGATTGTGATAGTTCCAATGGGAATAATAATAAGAAGAAGAAGAAGAAGAAGCCATTGAAGATGAGATTCAAGAGTTTAGTGTCTTCTTCATAGATTTGACTGGAGGGTTAGTTTCAACTTTGAATAGTAGGTATACCATATATGTTCCTTTTGACCTTTTGGTAACAAATGGAAGATTATTAATTTGAGACAACTTCTATCCATCTATGAACTATATATATTTAAAACATTCAAAGTAAGGTTAATTCGTCGCACGATCATGCAAGCTATGAGTTAGCTGCACGAGGATATGCTTATAAATCTCCAACTTGGACGCTAATCATCAATATCATGCCTTTAAGGCCTTCTGCCTTCTTTATATTCATTTTGCAACCTTATACAAATTTCGTCATCTATTTTTTGCCTTCAATTCTACATTTCGATCATGTAAACGAAATGCAGCCCCGCAATACGGAGCAATAGATAAAATACAAAATGTTTTTGCCAAGTAAACAAAAATTATTTCAAAAACGTAGTTGGAAATTTAAGCTAAAATTACTTATGTTACATTTAGTTCAAGTAGGACTTTAATGTCGATGCGTATTAATGCAATAATATTTTAATTTCTAGTTTTTTTTTTAATGTTTTTTAGTTTTAAGAATCAAATTAATATGTGTGATTTTTCACTAATGTTAATTATTGAAAATGGAAGGGAGTATCTACTTATCAAATTTATTTTTTAAATATTACACTGTTATAATTACATAATCAACAAAATGATGGCTTATATAAAATATTTATTTGTGTAATACTGCAATTAGTGTGTAATGTTAATATACATTTTTAATATATATTAGAGGATGCACAAAACATAAATTAGATTTCATGCGGTCTCTTTATTATTTTGTAATAATATTTATGAACAGTTGGAAATATTATTTAATTTATTTATAAAATATTATTTATAACCAAGTTAATAATCATACCACAAATTTAAATAATTAATGTGTTTCGTAATAAAAAATATACATAAACTATTTGAAAGAAAGTTAATATACTCTTGCTATTTATTCTTTTTCAATTCAATCAATTACTACATTATAAATTAAATTTTATAAGCAATTAATGTACAATTGTACAAATGAACTTACCTATATTACGCTATTTTAACTGGTTTGAATATATAACCGAAAATTATCCAGGTGACACGCGTCAGGGTCCGCACTGTCTAGAAAATGTGGCAATACTCTTCAAATATAACCCAAAGTTTTAGATAGAAAGAAGAAAAAAACGGATAGAACAGTTGGGCCAAAATAAATATATCATACATGTGAGTAAGTAAAAGTAAATAAATAATAAATAAAAAAAGCACAAACAACGGCGACCAGGCTGCTCTTCCAAGTTCAAACCCCCCTTTTCTCCACCAAATATTCAACAATCCAAGATCCCCAAACCGAGAAATCAGACCCATCAATCTACCTCCCCAGCCATCGCCATGGCCACCACTACGCCGACCATCCTCGTCCTAATCATTGTCGCCGCCGTCGCAAACACCGTCTCCTCGAAGCTCACCCCCTACGAAGCGCTGGGTCTTTTCAACTTCCCCGCAGGCCTTCTCCCAAAGGGAGCCCTGGACTACGACTTAGAAGAGGATACCGGCAAATTCAACGCATATTTCAAAGGCTCATGTTCCTTCTCCCTCGAAGGCTCTTATCAGTTGAGTTACAAGTCCAAAATCTCCGGCTACATTTCACAGAACAAGCTTACCAATCTCAGCGGGGTTAGCGTCAAGGTCTTCTTTGTCTGGTTGAACATCGTCGAGGTTAGGAGGTCCGGCGACGATATCGAGTTCTCTGTTGGAATTGCTTCCGCTAATTTCCCCATCGATAATTTCTTTGTATGCCCGCAGTGTGGATGTGGGCTCGATTGTGTTGATGGCCCATCAACTAGGAAGATGAAGATCAAGGTTAAGAATGATGGTGGAATCTTTTCTTCAATTTGAGGGTTTTTATATAATTTTGGTGTGGGGGTTTTGATTTGTAAAGGGCTTTTGATTTGATTATCCTGATGTTATTGGGTTATATGATGAAGTTGTTTCAAAATCAAATCCCCCACCCTTCACACTCTTTCCGTGATTTGCTGATCATATGGAGATTAAAGTTCAATGCCTAGTTTCCTTTTGCACAATTTGTTGGATGCTGTGATTATATGCATTTCAATATATTAGTATATCTTGTCATGGAAGTTTGTCTATGGATGCATTTATCTAGGTAAACAATTGGATGGGTTTATTTATGTACAAGCAAATTGGCATTATGTACATTAATTGGTAAAGAAGAAGATTATCTCCTGATATCTGAGTTTCCAAGGTTTTATTTTTCTGGTTGAACAACTTGAGCTGTAGTATGTATCTGCTTGTTCTAAGTCAATGACATTTGATTCCATATCTCTATGCTTTGGGTGAGGATTTGTGTTTGTAGACAGTGTATATAGAAGACATGAGTATCTGTTACCTACTGAGCACAAACCCAGGAGATTTACTACATCTAAGTCATATCATATCTTCTGGTAAGTTATCCAGGTTTCTTGTCTTTCTGCCTTGGTGATTTCAGTTAATGCTGATATCTTTATTTTGAAACAAGATTTTCCTACTTCTAGTTTTTAGAGGATTTCCCTCTCGGATCTTTCTTTGTTGATTTCTAGTGATCAATATATGCCATATAGAAATGCCTTTGTTCAATAAATGTAGTGGTATACTGGATACATTTTAAACTTGATTTACCAACTAGTTGATCTTTATTAGAAGCTGTAGGATATCTTCAAGAACATGGCATTGCATGATGAATAGTAATGTGGTTGGCATCAGAGGAGAAATGGATGTGTAAAGTCGCCTGTGTTTCTAGCTGTTAAAATGCAAATCTTAGGCAGCTGAAAATCCACTTTGCTGAAGTGAGTAGCTGAAGGAAACTGCTAATTGTTATGCCTCAACTCTGAATTCCATTCTTTGATCAAAATTGGAATTTGATTTTTCTCAATTGAAACTAAGATGAAAGTCTTCCCTGTGCTATGATTTTAGCTGAGAGTACTTTATGAATCTCAGGGAAGAGAAGTCTCCTGTGTTTTTAGGTTCGCTGTATTTCGAAGGATTCGTTCAATTCGAAATGAGGTCTTCAGGCATTGAATTTGATAAGATGAACGGATTTCCCTCTCTGGATTGTCCGGGGTCATTATTTTTTACAATTCGAACAATTCGTTGCACTGTTAGGAATGATCATCTTGAATTTCAGCACAAGCGAAGTCTAGGGTGTTAATTGCATGGCTTGTCGCTAGAGACAAAGCTCATGCTGCCCCTTCTCTTGCAATTTGAAAAAAAGTTATTATGTTCTTCGTCCTCTTTCGTATATGAACGACCGGTCGGACATGATCACTGAAAACTTCTGCTCATATGATGCTGAACATGCAAAATTGACAAACATGCTCATTCCCAAGGGGAATGGGTGGTACAACTTTGTGTTTTGATGATAATCACTCACCGATCATCACCCACGTGAGAAATGAAAGAACGCAACACATAGCCGTGTAATTCGGGTCATTTGGGGTAGGGTTCGGGTGGATTATTTCGGACTTGAGTTAGTTAGGTTAGATCATTTTTCATGACAAACGCGGCTTTTGAATATGCTTGGGTAGGATCAAATCAAGTTCTTGGTTGTTTCAGATTAAGGATTCAAACAAGTCACATGGATTGGGTTTATTCGGGTTTACACAAGCCATGTTTATTTTTTGGATTTCGTCTAACATAGGTTGAGAGTTGGTTCAAGTTTCTTACTAATACATGCATTGTTTGGTTGAGTGTACGTTGTCTAATACGATCCGGACAACAAAGTTTGACTCTGGAAATTGGAATGAACAAAACTGAAAATATAATTGACACTAGAATGAACAAAGTTGGAGATGACCCAAACTATAAAGCTTGACACAAGACTTGGCATAGCTGAAGAGGAAGCTAAAAGAGATAAAGGAGAACACTTGAAACCTTCAAAAACATCAATGGAATGATGTTCCCAAAATTTAAAATCGATAAAATTCCATTTTTGTTATAATTTAATGCTAATTTGGATGGTTCCTTCCTTAACTTGAGGCAATAAACAACTTTAAGAAGTCTGAATCCAACTTCTAGATTCACTCATATTTTTTACCAAATAAAGAAAATCCAAACTCAAGTCCAATCTCTTCTAACGGAAGAGCAAATAGAAGTCCAATCCCTTGCTCTCACATGCATTAGGTGATGCATCTAGATTTTTTTTTTGATAATATAAGGTAAGCGGTTAGGGAGAATCATCTCCTCGAGACTCTCCTCCCTAGAGCATCCTTCCGGATGAGCTCCTCAACCCTAGACATTGACGAGCTAGCAGCCACCTGATCCAAAAAGCCCAGATCAGCAAGCAAATCAGCAACCCCGTTGACCTCTCTGAAGACATGCCTAATTTTAACCTGACAGAAACCAACTAAAATATTAGTAATGTCAGACAAAAGAAGATCGAGTTCCCAGGGGGGTTTCCAGGTTTGCTTAATCGAATTAATAATCGAAAGATTATCTCCCTCGATCTCAATGTTTTTAATCCCCAAGTCATATGCCTTAACAAGACCCTCCCTAAGCGCACAAGCTTCGGCTTGCAGGACAGATATGTTGCCACATTGTCCAAAGCCTAGGGAGACTGTCGAAGCATCCTAATCACGAAGGATAAAGCCATAAGCTGAGTTCCTAGATACTTTCTTAGATCCATCAAAATTAAGTTTAATAAATTCTCTTTCAGGTCTAGTCCAACAAATATTTTTCGTTTTCCTCCTTTGCTTATTTATCTTTTCTTTGCGAATTTTTGATTTTTTATTGAGTTGCTGCCAGTTTTTAATTTGATTGCGGACATTATGTTCAATATCTTGAGGTTCTTTATTATTAAAAAATTTCTGGTTCCTATTGGTCCAAATGTTCCACCAGGTCATGATTACGAAGTTAAAGTCGACACTCGAAAGGTTCGTCCTCAGCCAGTTAGTCCTATCTAGAATCTTCAACCTACTTCTACCAGAAGTGCTAACCACACATTTAATCCGTTGATTAGTCACAGAGTCCATCAAAAGTTCGCACTTAAAGAACAAATGGTCAGCTGATTCAAAAGGGTGATCACAGAAACAACATACCATAGGAACATGGACTTTTTGCTTTTCCAAATTTTCCTTCGTTGGAAGTCCATTAATGGAAAATTTTCAGAGGAAGTTCTTGACTTTGGGAAGGACATCCAAGTCCCAAATCCAGTCATTTTCATTAGAAGGGAGATTACTTCTTTCATAGATAAAGTTAAAAGCGGATTTCGTTGTAAAATTACCACATTCAGAAGGGGCCCAATAGAGACGATCCTGAATAAAGGAAATCGGGAGTTGGTACGATTTGATCGTTTTAATGATTTCAGATGGTAAACAATTACCAAGTTCATTATCAATTTTGTTCACATCCCATTTATTCTCATGGATGAAATGATTAACAGTAATGTCATTAGTGATAACGTTTGGGTTATAACACAATTTGTTGAGCGGTTTGTTGTCAATCCAGCAGTCTTTCCAGAACTTCACTGTACCTCCATCACCTATATTCCATCTAAAGCCAAGGTAGAAATCAGCTCTTAGATTCATAAGTTTCTTCCACTGCCAAGACGTATTTTGTCTAGCCTCGTAGTTCCATAAAATAAATAGAGCCTTTTAGATATTTTTCCTCAACGATTTTAACCCAAATATTCTCAGGTTCGTTTAAGATTTTCCATAGCAATTTCATTTGGAGTGCTTTGTTCATGTCCTCAGTTTTTCTAATGCCAACACCACCAAATTTCCGAGGTCTACAAATTATGTCCCAGCTAATGAGAGGATGGAAATTTGTGCCTTTGTTCCAGAAAAAATTCCTGTTGATCTGGCCTAGCTCTTTATGGATGCTGGCCGGTAGCATGAAGCTTTGCATTATAAAGTTGGGTTTGACGTTTAGATTAGCCTTAATAAGTATAGTTCTACCTTCTTGAGATAAGGTCGAGGCCTTCCATTTAGAGAGCTGAAGTTTAGATTTTGTGATTACATCCTCAAAGACCTTTTTATTTACTTTTCCATTAATGATTGGGCATCCAAGGTACTGTTCTAGGCTGCTAGAGCTTGGAATACCAAGGCACAGCTGGATTTGACGATTGATAGCGTTTTCTACATTACTCGAAGTTTGGAAAGCGGATTTATGTAGGTTTATTTTTTGGCCCGAAATTGCAAAATACCCATTCAGGATTTCCAAATTCCTGGAGCTAGCATTAGTCGAGGCTTTGGTGAAAATTATGATATCATCCGCAAAGGCTAAGAAAGGAATGCAGGACCCCCTTCTCGAGATAGGAAAACCTATGCTCTTCTTGTTTTGATCACTTTCTTTCTGAATATTTCAGTGATGCATCTAGATGCCTCCATTGTGGAGCAAACTTCAGTGTGGAGCCCACATGAAATATCTCGATTATGCCTTTTCCAGTTAGATTAGCTACTTTTTCTTTCTTTTTTTCTTTTTTTTTTTAAATAGAAAGCGGTAGTTTAGGTTACCTTATCGAGGTAGTTCAACCTAAAGCATCCTTGCGAATGAGAACACGAAGTTCTAGATCATCAGAAAAATTGATGTTGAGGGTCGAGATTCCCAAGTGGGTCAATCGGTCAGCAACGCGGTTAGATTAGCTACTTAATTTAGTTTCAAGTCAATCTTTTCGAGATTCTATCCTTTTATTATTTTAGTAGTTAGTCTATTATTATTATTATTATTATTATTATTATTATTATTATTATTATTATTATTATTATAGGGTTAGTTTGACCTCCTTGAAGCCTCTAAATAGAGGTCATTAATCATTGGTTCAATCCGTTGGAATTGAATAATATTTTGCATTCGTTTTCAATATTATTCGATTATCCAACAAATCAATAAATTCAACATTATTTTTCCATCACATCTATTGTTCTAAAGCCGTGTTTTCAACCATCTTCTCCTCTCAATTCGATCCTTGATTTAGTCACTCTTAATTAAATTCGGTATTGAATCTTTTTTTCTTTCCAATTCATTATTCCTATTAGTGTTTGCTTTGCAGTTGAAGGTGCAAATTTTTTGCCCTAATTGCCGGCACCTCCTAGGTTGAATCAAGGCTGAGATTTTCATAATTTTGATTCAATCATTTGATATTGAATCGATTTTTTTATTCTAGTTCTTTTTTAATTAGTCAATCCAATTTTTATATTTACGTTGGTTCTTGTACATTTAAGGTACACAATATATTCACCTCCTCACACATACCATTCAACTTTCGCCTTAACTCTTTTTCCTAATTTTAATTCTTAGTTCTCGAGTAATGATGAGGAATATGTGGTAACTTAGTTGAGGAACCTAGAACACACCTTGCTGCGTGCAGGTTTAGAACACACTAACCTAGAAAAGATGAATATTGATAAAATTTATGAACTTTCTTGGAGATGATAACGAAGATTTCATTCGAAAAATTGGGCAAACACAAGAAAAGTCAAGGGTTGGTTCACATCATTGTTGGATTTTCTTAAAAAATTATTTATATAAAGTCCTAATAATCTAGTTATTTTTTAAATAAATGTATTACAATGATATCATATTTTATCATTTATACTTTGATATAATTAGTTAATTTTTTGGTTAAAATGTATCCTAAAAATAACAATGAGACTTTTATTGTATGCTCCGTATATTTTCTCACATATAGGTCGTGCTTACGATGATTTTATAGCATATTGATTCATAAAAGATATTTATGACTAGAGATATGAGATTTAGGATTGAAATGTACAAATTATAAATATCATGAGTCCCATCAATAAACCTAAAACAAATTCACATGAATCACATGTATGAAACAACACAACAAATAACAATTGTACACTAACAATTTTAAAACCTACACCACACATAATTTACAACGCGCGATTCATAGTTCCCATCTATTAGCCTTACAAGCGACTCATCATTAAGACGAGGAGTATTGTCATGGTGCGTAGCTTGCACATCACGATTGAGGGTGTCTTGTTGTTGGAAGCCTTTACCGTAAGTCATTCAACGTGATGGTAATTACACATTGTGGAGTTGCTTCCTAAAAGATTAGTAGGCAGAATATTAACATTGTTACAAAGAGATGTATCTCGGGAAGATGTTAGGGCCTTGGTTGGACTAAATAAAGCCGGTTGTTTAATTAGCTGGGTGATGTAATCCATTTATGTATAGTTTTTCACCATCATGTTCATCCATATCACTAGCATATAATGAAGAATTGTATTGTTTTATTGTAAATTCCAATGGCTACACTATTTTGGACATATATTGGTGTTTTTATAAAAATGTATGCATTTGAGGCTTTTTGGATAAGAAGTGGAGCATAATGTGAATAACGTATGCATCTAGTTATAGTTATCCTTGAGGTCAAAGAATCTAGATCAAGACTAAATCGATTAAGGACTAAGAGCAAGATAAACTATGAAGAAGTGCACAACATAATATAAACAATCAAGTCAATCAATTAATGAAGTCGGGTCAATCGGATTCATTCCTAAAAATCTATCTTTACAAACCTAAGAAGAAGAAATGAACGCAATCGGATTTTTCCACATTGATCGACAAAGCTTTCGAGCCGACAAATACCATGCGAAGAGCATGTGGCCCACTTGGATTAACATTCTCTGAAGTAAGACCATCTAATCATTAGGTTATCTTATGCTTTCATATGTTCGATCACTTTAGTTTCGGTGATCTTCATAGATGGTAAAGTACAATTTGTTTTGATCGACTTGACCGGTTCATGCTGTTTTCAATATAATACACGAGATAATTTATAAGTTATGGCTAATTGATTTCTCCATTATGAAATTTGTAGATCTCGACTTGCTTAATTAAACGACGATGTTAAGGTTTTTAAAAAAAAAATATGTCTCTTGATTATAAGTCATTTACATATTATCGTAGTTTTTATGATTGCTTATGGCAAGATGCGAGAGCTACGCTTTGATGATAACTAGGAATGTATTTCGATAACATGATTGATATGACAATTGATATGTTTAACTTGTGAATTGAGGTTTTGTATAACGCAATGTTATGGTGACTTTGAAATATCCTTCTCCCAATACGTATTTGTTGATGTCTCATTTATAGTAGGATAAAACCTACCCCACAAGTATGATGGGATCAATAGTACTAATCGAGTGTCGAATTCATATTGATTACTTTTAAATCAGTGGTTACAATAGGCAATTTGGCTAAGTCAAAGGGATTAAATAGCAATTGGAACTTGAAAGAGAAAAACGGGTTGTTTTTAGTTTTGTAAGTTTTAGTTAGCAAAGACAAAATAACAAACATTAAACACTTTAGGTACGTAGAAAATTAATAAGAAATTAAAATAGACCACACTCTTGCAAAAAAAATCTATAAAGTTTCATATTAACACATAATAAGGTCTGAAAAGAAACTGTTTGTACAAAACTTTTAAGTATAAGATGAGAAATGTAAGAGCCTTAGTCTTTTGGAGCCGTTTGGCCTTAGCCACCCCCGCGGATCCGTCAGGCCGCCCCTGCGGCTTGTCTATTGTTCCGCCCTTGCGACCATGAAGCCCGCCCCTGCGGTTTCTTGCGGCTGCAGCCGGCTTTGTTGACCGGTTGACTCGTGCTTTACTCTCTTCCTTACTTCTTCTTACCTTGCTGAGCAAGGGTTTCATCTTCATTTCCTTCCCATCCTTCTTACGTTCTCCTTCAATTCTTGCTTCTCTCTTCTTGATCTTGTTCTTGGTTTCCTTGAGTTTGGAAGAGTTTTGGTGTGGCTTTGTTGTTGTTGGATGTTGTGTGATGTGTTGCTGAGCTTGGGAGCCAGCAAAGAGTGTGGTGTTGATCTTCCTTGCAGCCTAGGACCACGGCTGTGGTAAGCATCTTGCTTCTTCTTCTTCTTCTTCCTTGATTCCTTTGCTTAGCTTAGGATTAGATGTCACTACACCATTAAGTAATATTGATAGCGTTTGAAAAACGCTATAACATAGAGTCATAGCATTTTTTAAACGCTATGACAGAGCCCGCTATAATAGGGTTACAGTTTTTCATAGCGTTTGTGTAAACGCTATGAAAAAGTGGATCAATTATAGCGTTTGTGAAAACGCTATGGAAAAGTTGACAATAATAGCGTTTCCTCAAACGCTAGAGATGGTTTTCCTCTATGCCTTGGATAGTATAGTGATCTTGTTGCTGGAGATGATGTTTTCCTCCGTGCTCGTGTTTGAGGTTATAGAGAGAGTTGGACCTCGGCTTGTGAGTCCGAGTGGTTTGAGGATTTTACAAGTTTCGGGACGAAACTTGTTTTTAGGGGGGGGGGTGAGGTGAGAGCCTTAGTCTTTTGGAGCCGTTTGGCCTTAGCCGCCCCCGCGGGTCCGTGAGGCCGCCTCTGCGGCTTGTCTGTTGTTCTGCCCCTGCGGCCAGGAAGCCCGCCCCTGCGGTTTCTTGCAGCTGCAGCGGGCTTTGTTGACCTATTGACTCGTGCTTTACTCTCTTCCTTACTTCTTCTTACCTTGCTGAGCAAGGGTTTCATCTTCATTTCCTTCCCATCCTTCTTACGTTCTCCTTCTTGCTCCTTGATCTTGTTCTTGGTTTCCTTGAGTTTGGAAGAGTTTTGGTGTGGCTTTGTTGTTGCTGGATGTTGTGTGATGTGTGGCTGAGCTTGGGAGCCAGCAGAGAGTGTGGTGTTGATCTTCCTTGCAGCCTAGGACCACGGCTTGTGGTAAGCATCTTGCTTCTTCTTCTTCTTCTTCTTCCTTGATTCCTTTGCTTAGCTTAGGATTAGATGTCACTACACCATTAAGTAATATTGATAGCGTTTGAAAAACGCTATAACATAGAGTCATAGCGTTTTTATAAACGCTATGACAGAGCCCGCTATAATAGGGTTACAATTTTTCATAGCGTTTGTGTAAACGCAATGAAAAAGTGGATCAATTACAGGCGTTTTTGGAAACGCTATGGAAAAGTTGACAATAATAGCGTTTCCTCAAACGCTAGAGATGGTTTTCCTCTATGCCTTGGATAGTATAGTGATCTTGTTGCTGGAGATGATGTTTTCCTCCGTGCTCGTGTTTGAGGTTATAGAGAGAGTTGTACCTCGGCTTGTGAGTCCGAGTGGTTTGAGGATTTTACAAGTTTCGGGACGAAACTTGTTCTTAGGGGGGGGGTGAGGTGTAAGAGCCTTAGTCTTTTGGAGCCGTTTGGCCTTAGCCGCCCCCGCGGGTCCGTGAGGCCGCCCCTGCGGCTTGTCTGTTGTTCCGCCCCTGCGGCCAGGAAGCCCGCCCCTGCGGTTTCTTGCGGCTGCAGCCGGTTTTGTTGACCGGTTGACTCGTGCTTTACTCTCTTCCTTACTTCTTCTTACCTTGCTGAGCAAGGGTTTCATCTTCATTTCCTTCCCAGCCTTCTTACGTTCTCCTTCTTGCTCCTTGATCTTGTTCTTGGTTTCCTTGAGTTTGGAAGAGTTTTGGTGTGGCTTTGTTGTTACTGGATGTTGTGTGATGTGTTGTTGAGCTTGGGAGCCAGCAGAGAGTGTGGTGTTGATCTTCCTTGCAGCCTAGGACCACAGCTGTGGTAAGCATCTTGCTTCTTCTTCTTCTTCTTCTTTTTCTTCCTTGATTCCTTTGCTTAGCTTAGGATTAGATGTATGTGGATGTAGATTGATGTTGTAATGTGTATGTGAATGTACGTGTGTGGCTTTGGAATGGAAAAGACGTGATTTGATCACGTGAAGAGTGAAAGAGCAGTCGGGACTCTACGTTCTGCACTGTCGCCGCCCCCGCGCCTAGAAGCCGCCGCCCCTGCGGGAGCCGGGTCACAGCGCCTGCGCCCGTGCCTGCGTTTTCCTGCAGCCGCTGTCACCGCGCCTGCGGCCGAGCATTGCCGCGCCTGCGGTTTTCCTTGTTCCGCCCCTGCGTCTTTCCGTTCCGCAGGTGCATTTTGTACAGGATCTACTTAGAGTAGTATGATCCTTTCCTTCCCTAGTATGAGCGGGTTAGTAGCAAGCTAGGTACGTGTTTGAGGTTAGAATGGTGATAAGTATGATATTGTTTATGCCGGTTATGGCTTTGAGGTTTATGAGTTAGGATATGATCCTTATGGATCTCTTGGGTCTAGGTGTGACCCCTTTGATGTATAGGAGATTGATATCCTGTTATGCCTTGTTATTAGGCAGTGTTGTCCTCCAGAGTGGAGTGGATCGTGTTTGGAGTTGTTCGTGGTTGAGACTACTCCGAGGTTGAGGTAAGTCCATAGGACTTACTTAGCTACCATCCTTATATTGGATGTATGCATGAGTGGTGTTTGTTATATGCTTTATAGCATGAGATATGGTTTATTACCGACCTATGATATAGTGACCGTCCATTGTAGTGGCTGTGACAACTTGCCTTTCATCCCGTAGTGGTGTCTGGGAGGTTCTCTGTAGTCAGGCTAGATCTGGTATACGGGAAGGGCACTTACCACTCCTTATGGTATACGGGAAGGTGCGCTTATACAACTCCAGCTAGCTATACCACTCAGAGGCGAGGATTTTATATATATCCCTCGTGTCACATATATTCATATGCAGATATATATACTATTTGAGTGTTGGACTTTATAAAGATAATAAACCGGGTAAATGTGTGAAAGCATGATGATGTGTTACTATTCCTGACGTGTGACTGTTCTTATGCATCTCTATATATATGTGTATGGTTAGCTAACGTTTTATACCGTGTTGTAGATCATTTGCAGGTTAGAAGAGTGCTGAGTGATCCAAAGGCGTGATCCGCTAAGGGCTCGTACACTGGGGCGATATCGTGGGATATGGGATCTTTTATTATGTACAGTTATGTTTTATTTGTTCTCAGCGGTACTTCTGTATCACCTTTTGATACTTATATATATCTGTTTCAAGTTTTGTATTTAATCTATCTGTGCCTTGTTGTAAGATCCAATGAACTTGTTGTCAGGCTAGGGTCAGGATCCATTGTGAGATCCTTGCTAAGTAGCGACTCGAGTCCTACGGATTCGGGGTGTTACAAAGATGGTATTAGAGCAGGTTGACAACAATGGCACTTGTAATCTACGATAAAGTTCGAATAGATAAATAAACAGAACCCGAAAGGGGTCTGACTTTTCAAAAGGTTTTGGTTTTGAAATGAGTACAAATGTTTTGTGATATCGTGTACGTGACCATCGCCCCTTTGAAGACCTTGACAATATATATATATAGATATTCTGTTGTGACTGATTTGATGTATATCTATACTTATGACATATATATAGCCTTCTGAGTTAGGTTTACGTCCTCTGCAGATGGTTCAGACTAGAGCCTTACCTGCAGCTGGACAAGGTAGAGGTAGACCCCCTCTAGGTAGAGGATGGGGTAGGATTCCCGCTGGTGGTACACGTGCAGCGGAGGAGGCTCACGAGGAGGTTGCTGAGAGTGTTGTTCCTGAGACTGGGAACGGGGCAACTGAGAGACAGGGATCACAGAGAGCCCAGTCTGATGATTCTGATCACGTCTCCATGGGTGGATCAGAGTTCCGTGCGTATATCAGACGTGTTGAGGAGGCTGCCAGAGCAGGTAGGCGTGCCCCAGACCTGCGGGCACAAGAGGGATCTTCTTGGAGATCCCACGGGGTTACTCAGGTGCCAGCTGCACCGGCACCTACTACTGAGATTGCTAGAGTTACAAGAGGAGCATAGAGGGCCTCAAACAGATACTTGGTTGAAGGCTTTTCATCAGATGGGAGTACCCCCTTTCTCTAGGAAGGTGGGGCTAGAGGTTGAGTTGTGGATAGGAAATGTGGACTCAGCTCTGGAGTCTATTAGATGTCCAACAGACAGACAGATCGAGTTGGTACAAACTTTATTCAAGGACTTGGCACAACACTGGTGGAGATCAGTCTTGAGTCAGGTTACCAGCTATGAGCATATGAGGACTATGATCAGAGAGCGTTTCTGTCCTGCCTCATTGAGGATGGAGAAACTGCGGGATTTTGTTGAGGCTGGGTTTGAGGATGTACCAGTCTTCGAGGCCATTAGGAGATTTCAGGAGGAGCTGGCATTGTTGGGTCCAGCTGCACCTCCTGTAGATCAACATGTATATCTTTTCTCCTGACGACTGAGGGATACTACCCGGACTTACATGGCAGGGTTTCACTGTCAGACCTAGGTGGATTATTAGGACCGGGCTTCTGATTATGAGAGAGAGAGAGCTAGACATAGGATAGCTTCTTAGACCGGAGGGTATGAGAAGAGACAACTGACTGGGCAGACCAGTGGTGCTGCTAGTGTTGGGCGAGGCCAGAGGCGCTAGAGTAACCCTTCATCTGCACCGGTTGCAGATAAGGGACGTCAGTGTTATAACTGTGGTGATCCAGGAAATATGAGGCTAGAGTACACGAGGCCGCTAGTGACTTGCTATACATGTGGTAGACAGGGTCACAGAGTTGTTTACTGCCGACAAGGCGGAACTTCATCTCAGCAGGGTTCTTTCCCTGCCAGTGTACCGGGAGGTGGGCAGAGGTCACCTCAGCAGCAGCAGACACCGGGACAGCAGAGAGTCCCAGATCGCCCTACGACTCAGGGATCTGCTCCTGGGCCGAGTAGAGGCAAAGGTCGTGGTGGGAGTACCACGGACACCAGAGGACCACAGGGTCGAGTTTTTGAGCTGAGAAGTGCAGAGGAGCCAGCTGCACCGACTGCTACAAGTACCATTCTGATTCATGGTTTACCTGTTAGAGTCTTATTTGATACTAGAGCTACGCATTCTTTTATTTTGATGCCTGTGTTGAGCGACTGAGTCTAGATACGACTGAGGGGATACCCTTTAGTATAGGTTTACCCTATGGTAGTAGGGTCAGAGGTACCCGTGAGATTCGTGACTGTCCCATTTCTGTAGGGACTCGTGTATTACTTGTGGACTTCTTTGTCATGACATTAGTGCATGAAGAAGTCATTTTAGGCATGGACTGGATGGATAGACACCAGGCAGTGTTAGATGTAGGTAGGAGGACTGTTACCCTCTCTACCGAGTTAGGACAGATAGAGGTTTTCCGAGGTTGGGACCTTGGAAAATCTAGCATGGTTATCAGTGCGATACGGGCAGCGAGACTGATTGCACAGGGTTGTGAGGCCTTCTGGTGTTATGCCATGAAGGAGGGGGAGAGTCCAACATTAGAGGATATCCCAGTTGTCTGTGATTTTGCAGATGTATTTGTTGAGCCGTCCAGTTTGCCGCCTCAGAGGATTATGGATTTTGGCATTGATTTAGAGCCTGGTACGAGACCGATCTCGAAGGCCCCATACCAGATGAAGCCTATCGAGATGTTGGAGATGAAGAAGCAACTTCAGGAGCTAGCTGAAA
>CM008282.1:37958908-37993359 GCA_002319775.1 Fagopyrum tataricum | reverse complement strand
TAGGGGTCTACGCCTCCTATTTGCATAAGACTTCTGACGGCTTTGTGTAGTCAACATCCTCTCTCTGATCAGTGCTACACGAGCCACATCATCCTGAATCTGATCAGGTGTCAAACCACTAACACTGTTATGCTCATCCCAGCATAACGGCGTGTGACATCTCTGTTCATACAGTGCCTCATATGGGGCCATCCCAATCGATGTATGCCAACTGTTATTGTACGAGAACTCAACTAGTGGGAGATGATCCGTCCACACTTGTCCTCAGTACAACACACAAGCTCGCAACATATCCTCCAGTGTCTGAATGGTCCTCTCTGACTGACCATCTATCTGAGGATGAAACGCAGTAGTGAAGTGCAAACTCGTCCCCAAGGCAGTCTGAATCTGCTGCCAAAACCTCGAGGTAAATCGTCCATCTTTGTCTGAGACGATCGTCCTCGGTACCCCATGGAGTCTCACTATCTGTCTAGTGTACTCCTCAGCTAACCTACTCACTGGCCACGTTTCCCGGATAGGGATAAAACGTGTCGTCTTCGTCAGTCCGTGTACTATAACCCAGATGGCATCAAAGATCCTGCTCGGTCTCAGCCCAGTCACAAAGTCCATGGTGACGTCCTCCCACTTCCTCTGTGGAACACGCAGTGGATGGCGTTCACCTCCACGTCTGCAATGCTCAATCTTGACCTGCTGACAGGTCGCATCGGGCTTCAGCTCTACCCACAAATATTAACGTCTCAAATCCTGGTACATCTTACTCGTACTTGGATGCACTGAATAAGGTGTACAATGAGCCTCCTGTAATATCCTCTAGCGGAAATCCGCATCAGCGGATATACAGACGCAATCGCGGCGTCTCATCACTCCATCTGCTCCTATGGAGAATTGTGGTGCCTCATCCCGGGACATCCTCTCTCGGATCCTCATCAATGTCGGGCAGGTCCCTTGCTTCTGTTGGATCTCACTCAACAGATCAGGAAGAACTTCTAAAGTACTTAACTTGGCATCCTCATCAGAAAACTAGATGTCCAACTCTAGCCATATCAGGTCTCTTTGTAACTGAGGCTGAACTATCAGTCTCGCAATCGCCTTCTCTAGAGGCGTCTTCCTACTCATGGCATCAGCAACAACGTTCGCCTTCCCTGGATGATACAAAATCTCCAAATCAAAATCCTTGATCAGCTCAAGCCACCTACGGTGGCGGTTATTCAATTCCCGCTGCGTGAAAATATACTTCAAACTCTTATGGTCTGTGAAGATCTGACATGTAGCACCATACAAGTAATGTCTCCGGATCTTCAGTGCATGAACTACCGCTGCCAACTCCAGATCATGAGTCGGGTAGTTCTCCTCATACGTCTTCAGTTGTCTAGATGCATATGCAATCACTCTGCCTCGCTGCATCAACACACATCCCAAGCCTAGCTTGGATGCATCATTGTAAACCACAAAATCCTCCGTACCCTCTGGCTCTGTGCTAAGATAGGAGCGGAACTCAGACGTCTCTTCAGCTCCTCAAAACTCTGCGTACACTGCTCAAACCATACAAATCTGGTAGTCTTCCTCAGTCGACTCGTCAGTGGACGGGCAATCACAAAAAATCCCTCCACAAAGCGTCAGTAATAACCGGCTAGGCCAAGAAAGCTATGTACTTCCTTGACGTTCGTCGATGTCGTCCAGGATGCTACTGACTCGATCGTCGCCGGATCAATCTTGATCCCTTCCGCGGAAACAACATGACCCAGGAACGCTACCTCTAGCATCCAGAACTCGCACTTAGAGAACATAGCATAAAGTTCTCTCTCTCGTAGAACCTGTATCATAGTACTCAACTGTCCTGCATGCTCCTCTCTGCTGCGAGAGTACACCAAAATATCGTCTATGAAGATTACCACAAACTGATCCAGGAAGTCGATGAATATACTGTTCATCAACTCCATGAAGACTGTTGCGGCATTCGTAAGCCCAAATGGCATCACTACAAACTCGTAGTCTCCATATTTGGTCTGGAATGTTGTCTTATGCACATCTTGCTCTTTCACCCTCAGTTGGTGATACCCTGAGCGCAGGTCAATTCTAGAGAACACAGTCGCTCCCTGAAGCTGATCTAACAAGTCATCAATACGGGGCAATTGATACTTATTCTTGATGGTCACCTTGTTCAGCTTTCTGTAATCAATGCACAGTCTCAACGATCCGTCCTTCTTCCGTACAAAGAGGACAGGTGCTCCCCATGGGGATACACTAGTGCGGATGAAACCCTTCTCAGCCAACTCCTCGAGTTGCTTCTTCAGCTCCAATATCTCGACAGGCGCCAACTCTATACCAAAGTTCACCCTCCTCTGAGGCGGAAAACTGGACGGCTCAGCAAACACATCTATAAACTCACAAACCACTAGGATATCCACTAACGCTGGACTCTCCCCCTCCTTCATGGCATAACACCAAAAGGCCTCACAACCCTGTGCAATCAATCTCGCTGCTCGTATCGCACTGATAACCATGCCTGACTTTCCAAGGTTCCAACCTCGGAAAACTTCTATCTGACCTAACTCGGTAGAGAGGGTCACATTCCTCCTATCTACATCTAATACTGCCTGATGTCTATCCATCCAATCCATACCCAAAATGACTTCTTCATGCACTAATGGCATGACAAAGAAGTCAACCAGTAACACACGAGTCCCTACAGAAATGGGACAATCACGGATCTCACGGGTACCTCTGACCCTACTACCATCGGGTAACCATATACTAAAGGGTATCCCCTCAGTCGTATCTAGACTCAAATGCTTAATACATGCATTAGAGATAAAAGAATGCATAGCTCCAGTATCAAATAAAAGTCTAACAGGTAAACCATGAATCAGAATGGTACCTGTAGCAGTCGGTGCAGTTCGCTCCTCTGCACTCCTCAGTTCAAAAACTCTACCCTGCGCTCCTCTGGTGTCAGTGGTACTCCCACCACGACCTCTACCTCTACTCGACCCAGGAGCAGATCCTTGAGTCGTAGGACGATCTGGGACTCTCTGTTGTCCCTGTGTCTGCTGCTTCTGAGGTGGTCTCTGCCCACCTCCCGCTACACTGGCAGGAGAAGAACCCTGCTGAGATGAAGCTCCACCCCGTCTACAGAAGACAGCTTTGTGACCGGGTCTGCCACAAGTGAAACAAGTCACTGGCGGCCTCGTGCACTCTGATCACATATGTCCATACTCAATGCAGTTGAAGCACTGTATTCCCTTATCTGCAACCGGTGAAGATGAGGGGTAATTCTAGCGTCTCTGGCCTCGCCCAAAACTAGCAGCTCCACCAGTACCACTGGTCTGCCCAGTACGTTGTCTCTTCTTAGACCCTCCGGTCTGAGAAGCTCTCCTCTGCCCAGCCCGCTCTCGCTCATAATCAGAGGCTCTGTCTTGGTAGTCCATCAGGGACTCACAATGAAATCCCGCCATATAGGTCCGGGTAGCATCCCTCAGTCGTCGGGAAAAGAGATACACATGTTGATTTGCAGGAAGTGCACCTGGACCCAGTAAAGCCAGCTCCTCCTGGAACCTCCTAATAGCCTCTAAGACTGGTACATCCTCAAATCCAGCCTCAACAAAATCCCGCAGTTTCTCCCTCCTCAATGAGGCAGGGCAGAAACTCTCTCTAATCATAGTCCTCATCTGATCATAACTAGTAACCTGACCCCATACAGATCTTCACCAGTGTTGTGCCAAGTCTCTGAATAGAGTCTGCACTAACTCTATATGTTTGTCCGCTGGACATATAATAGACTCCAAAGCTGAGTCTACATGTCCGATCCATAGCTCCACCTCTAACCCCACCTTCCTAGAGAAAGGGGGTACTCCCATCTGATGGAATGCCTTCAACCAAGTATCTGGTCGAGGCCCTCTATGCTCCTCTAGAACCTGAGGAATCTCAGCAGCACGTCTGGTACAACTGGCACCTGAGTAACTCCATGGGATCTCCCAGATGATCCCTCCTGTGCTGGCAGATCAGGGGCACGTCTACCTGCTCTGACAGCCTCCTCAACTTGTCTAATATACTCGCGGAACGCTGGTCCCTCCATAGAGACATGATCCGAGTCATCTGACTGGACTCTTTGTGATCTCTGTCTACTGGTTGCACCGTTCCCAGTCTCAAGAACGACACTCGCAGCAACATCCTCGTGAATCTCCTCCACTGCACGTGGATCACCAACGGGAATCCGACCCCGTCCTCTACCTACTGGAGGAAGAGGGAGGCTACCCCTACCTCGTCCAACTGCAGATAAAGCTCTAGTCCGAACCATCTACAGAGTATAAACCTAACTTAGAAGACTATATATATGCCATATGTATAGATATATAAGTCCATCACAACATCACATAAGGTAATATCTATATATATATATATATATATATATATATAAATATATATATATATATATATATATATATATATATATATAAATATATATATATATATACTGTCGAGGTCTTCAGAGGGGTGAAGGCTTCTCGTACACGCTATCCCAAAACATTTGTACTTATTTCAAAACCAAAACCTTTTGAGAAGTCAGACCCCTTTCGGGTTCTGTTTATTTATCTATTCGACCTTTATTGCAGATTGCAAGTGCCATTGTTGTCAACCTAAGGCTCTGATACCAACTTTGTAACACCCCAAATCCGTAGAACTCGGGGCGCTACTGAGCTAGGATCTCACAATGGATCCTGACCCTAGCCTGACAAAAAGTTCACTGGATCTTACAATAAGGCACGTATAGATTAAAACCAAAACATCAAACTGTATATGTATATATCAAAAGGTTACAGAAGAACCGCTTAGTACAAACCAAAACATATAACTGTACATATAAAATCCCCATAACCCTCGCATAACCCAGTGTACGGAGCCCTCAGCGGATCACCCCATCTAGATCACTCTGCAGCTCTCCTAACCTGCAAAGGATCTTTAACACAGTATAAAACCGTTAGCTAACCATACATATATAGATAATGCATAAGCACAAACGCACTTCAAGAAATCATAAGCATAGAATCATGCTGTCACACATTTACCCAGTTAATTATCTTTATAACGTCCAACACTCAAATCGTATATATATGAATATGAATATATGTGACACGAGGAATATATAATCCTCGCCTCTTGGTCCAATAGCCAGCTAGAGTGGTGCTTGGAACACCTCCCGTGTACCCTATGGGAATGGAGAATGCCCGAACCGTTTACCAGATTTGGCCTGCCTACAGAGAACCTCTTAGACTCCCAGCGGGATAAAAGGGCAAGTTGTCACGGCCCTACAATGGGCGATCACTATACCATAGGTCGGTAATAATCAACATCACATGCTATCAAGCATATATCACACACCACTCATGCATACATCCAATATAAGGATGGTAGCTAAGTAAGTCCTATGGACTTACCTCAACCTCGGAATACTCTCAACATGATCAACTCCAATCTGGAGGACAACACTGCCTAATAACAAGGCATAGAGAGACATTAAATCTCGTACCAATCAAAGGGGTCACACCTAGACCCAAGGGATCCATAAGGATCATATCCAACTTATAAACCTCGATAATCTACTAAACCTCAAAGCCATAACCGGCATATAACGATATCATACTCATCATCATTCTATCCTCATACACATACCTAGCATGCTACTAACCCGCTCATACTAGGAAAGAAAATGATCTACACTACTCTAGGTAGACCCTGTACAAGACGCACCTGCGTGACAAGAGGGACGCAGGGGCGAAGCAAAGGAAAGCGTAGGCGCGGCGGCACACTGGCGCAGGCGCGGTGACCGTGGCCGCAGGGGCGGTGGCTCTCTAGCGCAGGTGCGGTGACAAGATCCCGTAGGGGCGGCGGCTCACTGGCGCGGGGCAGCGACGCGACAGAATGTGAACCCCGATTCCCTCTTTGGTTCTTCACGTGACGATTTCGATTCTTTATCATGCAACAGCCACATCCATACACATATGTATACACATACAAACATCAAAACATTCCTAGCACAACTAATCCTAAGCTAAGGAGAAGAGAAAGGAAGAAGAAAGAAAGAAGAAGTAGAAGAGAGGAAACTTACCACTACTGTGGTCCTAGGCAGCAAGGAAAACAACATTAACACCTCTCAGCTAGTCCTTCACAGCTCAGCTGTAAGAGCCTTAGTCTTTTTGGACCTAGCTTACCTTAGCCGCCCCCGCGGGCATGTGTGCCGCCCCAGCGGGTTTCCGCTCCCACGGCCCAGGGAACCGCCCCTGCGGGTTCCTGCGGCTGCAGCCGGTTTTGTTGACCGGTTGACTCGTGCTTTACTCTTTTCTACTTCTTTCTTTTCCTTGTTGAGCAAGGGTTCCCTTCTTCACTTCCTAATCCAGTCTCACGTCTTCCTTGCTTCTCCCTTTCTTCTCCTTGATCTTATTTTGGATTCCTTAGAGTTTGAAGAGAGTTGTGTGTTGTTGTGGTTGATGTTGATGGTAGATGTGGTTGATGAGCTTGGAAGCCAGCTGAGTTGTGGTTGTGGAGCTTTTCCTTGCCTAGTCCAACAGTAAAGGTGAGCTTCTTGGTTCTCCTTCCCTTCTTTCTTTCTTGTTCTTCCTTCCTTAGCTTAGGATTAGATGTATTGATCATAGATTAATGTTGGAATGTGTATGTATAAGTATGTGTGTGAATTTGGATGAGAGAAGACATGATTTGATCACGTGAAGAGCCGAAGAGAAGCCGCGGGATCACGTTCTGCACCGTCGCCGCCCCCGCGCCCGGAAGACGCCGCCCCTGCGGAAGCCGTGCCGCAGCGTCAGCACCTTGCCTGCGTTGCATGCGTCCCTTGTCACCGCGCCTGTGGCTGCTCCCTGCCGTGCCTGCGGGTTGTCTATTCCGCTCCTGCGTCCCTTGATCACGCAGGTGCGTCTTGTCCCGGGACTACCTATAGTTGGGTAGCTCATTTCCTTTCCTAGTATGAGGGAACTAGTACCATGCTAGGTATCGGATGATGATGAGTATGACATAGATATGCCGGTTAGGGCTTTGAGGTTTACGAGTTGGATATGATCCCTATGGATCCCTTGGGTCTAGGTGTGAGCCATTTGTGTGATAGGAGTTTGATATATATATGTATGCCTTGTATAGGCCGTGTTGTCCTCCAGTTTGGAGTGGACCTGAGTGAGAGCTGATCGTAGTGATACTACTTCTGAGATTGAGGTAAGTCCATAGGACTTACTTATCTACCGTCCTTATATTGGATGTATGCTTGAGTGGTGTTTGTTATATGCTTTATAGCATGCGATATGGTTCATTACCGACCTATGTTATATTGACCGCCCATTGTAGTGGCTGTGACAACTTACCTTTCATCCCGTAGTGGAGTCTGGGAAGTTCTCTGTAAGCTAGTTAGACCTGGTATACGGGAAGGGAACCTACCACTCCATATGGTATACGGGAAAGTGCGCTGATACCACTACAGCTAGCTATTGCACGCAGAGGCGAGGGTTATATACATTCCTCGTGTCATGTATATTCATATACATCTATTTATACGATTGAGTGTTTGGACTTATTAAAGATAATAAACCGGGTAAATGTGTGAAAGCATGTTGATATGTTTTATTTCTTATGTGTGTTTGTGCTCTAACATCTTCTTATATATGTGTATGGTTAGCTAACGGTTTTATACTGTGTTGTAGATCCTTTGCAGGTTAGGAGAACTGCAGAGTGATCCGCTGAGGGCTCCGTACACAGGGTCGATATCGTGGGATTATGGGGTTTTATGTTGTACGGATATGTACTTTGATTTTGTACTCAGCGGTTACACTGTATTACCTTTTGACACGTATGTATATATATCAGTTTTATGTTTTGTTTTAATCTATTGGTGTCTTGTTGTAAGATTCAGTGAACTTGTTGTCAGGCTAAGGTCGATCAGGATCCATTGTGTGATCCTAGCCCAGTAGCACCTCGAGTCCTACGGATTCGGGGTGTTACATCAGCACAACATTCAACATCGACATCCACCAAAGCCACACAATTTCTCTTTCAAACTTAAAGGAAATCAAGATCAAGATCAAGGAGAGGAAAGGAAGCAAGAAGAACGTGAGAAAGCTGGAATGAGGATGAACCCTTGACCAAAAAGACAAAGACGAACCTTAAGGAAAAAGAAAGAGTAAAGCATCGTCCACGTTCTTCTTGATCCGTGTTTTACTCTCTTTCCTTTCCTCTTTTTTAGCCTTTCCCTTGGCTTGCTGAGCAAGGGTTTCATCTTCATTCTCCAGCTTCTCACGTTCTTCTTGCCCTCCTTTCCTTCCTTTGATCTTGTTCTTGCTTCTCCTTGGTTTGGAAGAGTTTTGTGTGGCCTTGTTGATGTTGTATGTTGTTGTTGCTGAGCTTGGGAGCTAGCTGAAGTGGTTGTGTTGAGCTCTTCCTCCTGTGTAGAATCCCAGCAGTAGGTAAGCTCCATTCTTCTTCTTCTTCTCTTCTTTCTTTCTTTGATTCCATCTTCCTTAGCTTAGGATTAGATGTATTGAATGTATATTGATGTTAGAATGTGTATGTATATGTATGTGTTTGGATATGGAATGGAGAAGACGTGATTTGATCACGTGAAGAGTGAAAGAGAAGTCGGGACTCTACGTTCTGCAGAGTCGCCGCCCCTGCGCCAACGAGACGCCGCCCCCGCGGAACCTTGTCACCGCACCCGCACCTCAGCACCGCCGCCCCTGCGGCTACTGTCACCGCCCCTGCGTTGGAGCGCCGCCGCGCTTGCGGTTTGCCTTGCTTCGCCCCTGCGTCCCTCTTGTCATGCAGGTGCGTCTTGTCCCGGATCTACTAGAGTAGTGTATATCCTTTCCTTTCCTATTATGAGCGGGTTAGTAGCATGCTAGGTATGTGTATGAGGATAGAATGATGATGAGTATGATATGTATATGCCGGTTATGGCTTTGAGGTTTAGTGGTTTATCGAGGTTATAAGTTGGTTATGATCCTTATGTATCCCTTGGGTCTAGGTGTGACCCCTTTGAGTGATAGGAGATTGATATCTTGTTATGCCTTGTTTTTAGGCAGTGTTGTCCTCCAGTTTGGAGTTGATCGTGCTTGAGACTACTTCGAGGTTGAGGTAAGTCCATATGACTTACTTAGCTGCCATCCTTATATTGGATGTATGTATGAGTGGTGTGTGATATATGCTTGATAGCTTGCGTTGTGATGATTACCGATCTATGATTTATTGACCGCCCATTGTAGGGTTGTGACAGCCCTGCCTTGTCATCCCGCGTGGAGACGGGGAGGTTCTCTGCGGATCGTCCAAATCTGGTACACGGGACGGGCACTGTCTCCGGCCACTCCCATAGGGTACACGGGGAAGTAATCCCAGATTACCACTCCAACTGACATTAGCACCGAGAGGCGAGGGTTATATTCCTCGTGTCATATATATATATATATATATATATATATATATATATATATATATATATATATATATATATATATATATATATATATATATATATATATATATATATATATACGATTTAAGTGTTGGACGTTATAAAGATAATAAACCGGGTAAATGTGTGATAATGATGAGGTGTTTAGTATTCCCTGATGTGTGTTTGTGCTTATGCATCTTCTATATATATGTGTATGGTTAGCTAACGGTTTTATACCGTGTTGTAGATCCTTTGCAGGTTAGGAGAGCTGCAGAGTGATCCAGAGTGGGTGATCCGCTGAGGGCTCCGTACACTAGGTTACTATCGTGGGATATGGGATATTTTGTTATGTACAGTTATGTTTTGATTGTACTCAGCGGTACCTTGTATAAACCTTTTGATTTATATATTACAGTTTTATGTTTTGGTTTTAATCTATTTGTGTCTTGTTGTGAGATCCAGTGAACTTGTTGTCAGGCTAGAGTCAGGATCCATTGTGAGATCCTAGCCCAGTAGCGCCTCGAGTTCTACGGATTCGGGGTGTTACACAAAATAAGTCTATTGCAGCAGGGGTTACCATGGACGGCGTTTTGTGTGATGGTGATGAGCAACAACAAGCTTATGATAAACTAGTTAAATGTAAACATCGTGAAACAAGATGGGTGTCTAAATCGGATCTGATCGAATTGAGGTTGATGGATGAAATTGAGAGAATGTTTGACTCTATAGGAATAACAGATTTCGTATTTGTCAAGAAACCATGTTATACTGCACTGACGTGTGAGTTCCTGAGTTCCTACACGTTCACTAGGTACAAGAGTTGATTATATTGTAGGGACTGGGTTATTTAGCATTAGGCTAGAAAATGTGAAAAGGGATATTACAGTAGATGAATTGACCGAAAAGTTGGGCTGGGAATGCACTAGTACTATTGAAGACTTGAAGTTGATGCTAGTGATTTGGATGAGTTTTGACTCAAGATAACGGGGATGTCAAAGTACACGCCTCAAAGTGTAAACACATGAAAAATAGTCAATCCTTGCTTTCGTGTTGCACACAAAATACTAGCAAATATGATATATGCTAGAGGGGAATGTAGCAACGTTCGCATTGGTGAGCTATATATTTTGTATTTGATGGGTGATGAAGACTTGGTTAATGCGGATTATGAGCTTGATGTTAAGCTATTATCTATCTCACGTTCGACCGTGGGTATAATATCCACGTTGGAGGTATGATTATATTGATTGATGAGTTGTATGATGAGTAAAAAAAAAACTTTCTTCTTATATTAAGAAGAATAAGCCACTAGAAATTGATATCAAGTATCTCTTTAGCATTAGAATGCTCAAAAAGTATGGAGATGATTATGTGCTTCAGTTTATACAAATAGATGATTTTGCATTATTGTCCGATCCACACAAGATAAAGATATTGGAATCATTGTACTGGTATTATAAGTGGCTTAACTTTGATTCTATAGTAATTGAAAAGAATGCTATAACATGTCGTTCAGAAGGGGGAGGGGTTCATCTAAAGTGGGTGGAGCTTCTTATAATAACCGGAAAATTTTGAATAACTTTACCTATTTATTTTATAATTTTATTTAAAAAAAATTTATTTTATTTAAACCGAAAATCCGAATCTAATACGAATAAATAATTCGAACGGATCCAAACTTGATTAAATAGTTAAACCCACACTAAACTAAACCAAACCGTTGCCTTTTTATAATGCTTTAAATCGGATCAGCCTTGGGTATTGTCTCAGCCGGGAATCTGGACATGGAATGGTAGCTGCCAGGCCATTGTCCTATCTAAAGTTGTCTCGGCCCATTGCCTCAACCTGCAAGCAAACGGCCCATCTTGACTAACCATTCCTCACGCGACAGATAACCGAGCCAAGCCTCTCTTCTGGGTCCCAGTGAAGCAGAATGACCGTTCTGCACTGTCTTCCTCACACATTGTCGCCCCATAAATTGCCCCAATTAAACCGACGTTACCGATCAGGAGTAAAGTTCAACGTTAGACTTCATTCAAGACAGGTAAGTGAAGATGATCGATATCCGCCCCAAACTTTAATTGAACCGCTGCTCTACCTCGACCTCCTCTCCCTCTCGCTCTAAACCATTGATTCACTTTTCTCTGCACCCGGCCTCCCTTCCGACCACCAGTACAATCGATCGGAGTCGTCCTCCCCTACCCTCTGCTCACTCCTTTTCGCCGGAGATTAACGCCAACAGCCTTCGTCTTCCCCTACCTCGTCCTCGATCTCACTTCTTCCTTTGTTACCACTCCGACCTCCTCTTGGACACCACATACAGCAGGGACCTTGACGAGACGCACCATAGACCGCCGCCCTCTTCCTTCCTTCACCACTCGTTCACTGCCTTGCCCAGCAATCCTCCTCGACCCAAACTGTCAGACTGCGGTGAACAGAGAAGGATCAGCAGTGGCGTGGCCCTTCTTCTGCCGTTGAAGAACATCGGAGAAACGAGAATCGGCCGCCTACTCTTGCTCCACCAGGTACCGACGACCGCTGCCCTCTCGCAACGCTTCCTCTCTCCGCCTTGTTTGCGGTTCCTTTCGGTGTTTAACGATCGAGTTGGGACGTACGGGTAAATGTGTCGATGGTTGAAAATTGCCGATATGTTGAATAGTGACGCAAGAGTGATCAATAAGAATGGTGTGTTGGCAGGGTTGGAACCGTCGACTTGTATACGAAACAGAGCCTAAATATCCACGTTCTTGTACCTGTCACAGTGGAGAGGTAGTGAACTCTAACCACTTGCCGATCCAATTTTTATTAAGCATGGTTGTTAATGTGAATCGATCTTCTGACCTATGACTCCAGGAAACCATTACCTTGCTGCCAAGCAGACTCGAAAACGTGACCTGCTGCCTCGTCTCGGTGTCATCTTAACCATTAACCTTGCTACAAAGCTGACATCGGTTAGACCCGCATCCGGCCTTGTGATTAATTTAATTTAGTGGAAATTATTAATAAACTATTTTATATTTAATCGATAATGCATGATAATGAGTCGTACATATTAAGGGAATTATTAGATTAATAATGGATATGTATCTAAGTAGAAACCGGAATTCTAAGTTAGTCTAATCGAAGAAATGTGAGTGAGACCAGAACGAGAACAGTTAATATTTATACAATTGTTAACTTTAGATTTGTGATGCCTTTCGAGTTAGAGATAATTCAAGGGAATAACTATATTGTAGATAAGAGAGCGTGAATGGACGTGTAGGTCCCTGAATCAAAAAGTTAAGGAAGGTTCGGGTATTGACGCTAGATGTCATACCCGAGTGTGAGAATAATAAGTTGAGCGGAATTTAAGACTGGAAAGGCGCTGAGATTGGATAATTTATGGAACAGGATAATCGGATCTTTTAGCTGGCAAGATCGCGAGACTTTGAGACCAGCACTGATAAGGTGAGTTTGTAGGACTCACTTAGTTACCGTTTTATACTGAGTGTGCATTTGAGTGGTGTGTGATATATTATGAGAAACAAAATGAACGGATTAGATCACGGTATTTTTATTGTTAAGTAAGACACAAGTGTATGATAACGTGCCGTAACCGTCGGTCCGGGCCCATGGTGCCGGAGGATTGCCCCGCGACCAGTCCAGTAGGTATACGGGAAGAGGTACATACACCAGCCCTACTGGTTTACGGGGACGGGGGCAAGAGTCGGGAGACTATTGTGTTACAAGATAAGATGGAAATTAGACTGGATCAAGTCACGTAATGAAAAGATAAGAAACCGGGATCTGTGTGTGCATGCTGAGTGATTTACTACATATGCCCTTGTGTGTGTTTGTGCTCTAGTGACACTTTAGTATTAGAATTATAGCTAACGGTTTATACCGTGTTGTTAGATGATGCAGGTTAGATCTCTACCGAGAGATCAAGAGTGAAGTGGCAATCCAGGGTTTCCGTACGAGGACCGGGTGTTCGGTTATTTATTTCCGTTATTTATTTCCTTAGTTGACTCTTACTGTTAGACTCACTCGGCTTAGAGATTGGTTGTGTTATGTTTGTCATGTCTTTTACTTTGAGTATTTTATTTAAAGATTTATTGTTTTAATATTTGTGCCTTGTTGCAAGGTCCGTTGTGAAATTGTTGTCAAACTAAAGCTCCGCATTCCCAGAATTCGGAGTGTTGCACTTCTGTAGGTGATAAACATGGTTACGGTAGGGATATTAATGCATTACGCAATGAAGTCAAGGATTTACATATTTATGTGACAGGCCAGTTTGATGAAATCAAGAAAGAACTTCGTAAGTGGTGTCAAGATGTTGAGCAACAAAGGTGTGAATAACGTGACATGTATGTTCAAAAGTGTGAACAACATGACATGTATGTTCACTCATCCACTACCTCCTCCCGGCAAGCGAGTAGTTGTTAAATGTTATAATTCAATTTTAATCATTGATCTATTATAATCTAATGACTCTTAGAAGTTCTCATTTCTCTTTGTAATATTGGTTGTCACCTAAACCAATTCTATTTTATATATATATATATGAATTATTTCGGGTGACAAATTGGAGTGTCATGCAAATTGGTGTGTTTGTGTAGCAAATTGGTGTGTTTAAATATCTTCGTATATGTTGGGGTAATAAAGAGAATGACACCTTACATTTAAGTTCAAAGTTTGATTAAAATAAGTATCCAGTTGAAAGTCCCGATTTCCTTAAAAATTTAAGAACTCAAGAAGCATTATCGAGTATCTATTAAATATTTTTTCCAAATATATACCAAATCAATTTCAATAAATATGAGGATTCATAAGTTTTGTATGTCTCAACGGCAAATTAATGAAGAAAATAATTAAATTATATACAGTTCAACATCTTGTTTATATATTTCCGAATTATATATATAAATTGAACAAAAATCATTAAACCATATATATTATGATACATCAATCAAGTGCCTAAACATTTTACAAAAAAAGATTAAATAAATATTTTGTGCAATACTTTTGTTTCTTTTAAGTGAACTTTTTTTGTTTTGTTTTTATTATTATATATATATATATATATATATATATATATATATATATATATATATATTGAATACTTAAAATTTAGAAATATTTCGGTAATATGGGGGTAAATTTTAAAATATTAGATTTGCTCTTAAATTAAGAAAATAATTCGAAAGATTATAGGATAGTGGGTCGATGAATCCTTTGTGGACGTGTAAATTTTGAATTTTCTTCTTTTATATACACGCAATATTGTTTTTTCAGTAATAATCAGTTTATTCGCTTAGTTGTTGATCGATTAACCAATGTTCTTCTCCATAAATTTCGACAGACAGATTCTCCTCCGCCTCTCAGAACCGTTTAGCTCTCCAAATACTACAAGTAATCAGACCAGGAACATTGTCACTCGTTCATCATGAATCTTCGATGTTGAACTTGAAGCCACCTACTCTGCGAATGATGTACACGCAAGTTAAGTTTACCCAACCAAGTGGAGTAGGAGGTCAATGACAACACAAGCGACAATGAAAATAAAGAGAACGTATGCAGCCACGTTGCATGAGCTGGTTTCGAGTCTGATAGTTTTGGAGATGATATAGAGCAAACAAATGCACAAAACATGCTTCGACTTCATCTTAAAGGATATATGTAATATCCTTAGCGCTTTTTTTTGGGATTGAATAATGTTTTTTTTAAAACTAATAATTTATTCTCTTTTAAAGTCTTTTATTCAGAAGAATGTTACGATGATTATTACTCACATAATTTATTCTCTTTTAAAGACTTCATCTTAAAGGATGATTATTACTTACATAATACACTCTAATTGATAGCAATTATTGTTCAATTCTAAACATTTTTAATATCTAGTATCTAGTCTAAAAAATGTTTTTAATATCTAGTATCTAGTCTAAAAAATGTGAACTTATGTCACTATAGTGTAAATATCAAGTATTGTTCAACTCTTTTAATATCTAGTATCTAGTCTAGAAAAACCTGAACTTATGTCTTTGTAATTTGCTATAACTAGAACATTTTAAAGTTATATCTCTGTAGTGTCCATATCATTCTTCAATTCTAAACATTTATAATATTAGTATATAGTCTAGAAACTTATGTCTCTATGGTTTGCTACATACTACAAAAATGTGAAGTGATGTCTTTGTAGTGTACATATCAGGTAATGTTCGATTCTAAATATCTTTTAATATTGGTATATAGTCTAGGAAGTTATGTCTCTACAGTTTGTATATACATGAAAAATGTGAAGTTATGTCTTTGCAGTGTGCATAACAGGTATTGGTCAATTCTAAACATTTTTAATGTTAGTATATATGTTAGGAAGTTATGTCTATGCATTTCGCTATACTAGACAAATTTGAACTTATGTCTCTGTAGTGTGCATAACAAATATTGTACAATTCTAAATATTGTCGTGTGTTTTGTAAAAGTTGTGCTTATGTCTCTATGTGTCGTGCATATCTTCTATTATTTATTTTATAATACCTCATCTATCATCTAGACTTCAAAAATGTGAATATTGTAGTGTGGTTTGATACAGTTGTGCTAACATCTATGGGTGTTTCTGTGTTAATCATATTCATATCTATTTTCATGAACGAATTTGTAGAACAACTTCTTTTAGATTGATAGACATGGATCGAGGATTAGGGCAATTTGAAGAACAAAGTGTATCACACATATTTCTTATGTGTTTTGGGATGCTCGAAAGAATAAAATAAGACCGGCATTTGTTCATAATGAATATTGGGTTAAGATGTTGGAAAAACAGAAGCATGATAAAAGATTCAAGCGTGCTAGGATAGTTAATAGAAGGATGACGAAAGATTCAAGCATGCTAAAATAAGACCGGCATTTGTTCATATTAGATTTGCTCTTAAAATCTAGAAATCTTTTTTGTTCGAGAGTGTCTCCTTCTCCCTGTTCTCGGGTGTTTGATGTGATTTATCACTGGTCTGCCTACTCAACCACCTAGCAGACCGATGATGTCGAAACTTCACTTGTTGGTTATTAGCTCCCCGATCGAGATGCTAGTCACATCAAGGACTAGAGCTTGAAAAGGAAATGGAATCCCCCTTTGAGAAGCGACCGTTGTCTACCCCCTTTCCTCTTTTTTCCTTCTTTCCAAAGACACATTCATCGTCGATCTTCTCCCTTCTTTTTTCCTCATTTTGAGTCTCCCTCTTTTCCTTCCAAACTAGTGAAGGATCTTCATGAATCTCTTACAATTTTGTTGTTGGGAGATAGGTAAACACAAGGTTTCTTGGGTGAGATCTTCTTTTCCAGATCAAAATCAAGAGTAAGGCTTTTTTGGTAAGATATCCTTTTCCCGATCGAAATCGAGATTAAGGCTTTTGGGTATCTGGGTTTCGCTATGATTTTGGGAAGAGGAGAAAAGGCGCGTGCAGTCGCGTTCTTTAGGTATGGGGAAGGAGTTTCTGTTGTTTGTGAAGCTTTGTTCGTATGAGTTTATGAGGTTATTTGCTAATATGTTTTGTGATTGTGTTTTAGGAGATTGACAATAACAGAAGAAAGACCCAAGAAGAGCTTATGATGACAATGTATCATAGCAAAATAAGTGGGCAATATACTAGTGATCAACTGTAATAACAGGAAAATTTTAATAATTTTTCGAGTTACTTTAAAATTTTATTTGATTTATTTTTTTATTTATTTTTAACAAAGAACTCGAATCGAATACCGAAGAAATTAATCTAACGGATCCAAACGATCGATTTATTTTAAGCCAAACCGGCCCACCTTTTCCCTTCTACTTAGCCATAACGTACAAGAACTGAAATCATCCTATAGGTTGGGCCAGTCGGCCTAACTGCCCATTTTCCTCGCCCTGACACCAGGCCTGTGACGATCAATTCAGATCCTCTGAATTATTAACTGTGATATACCCTGAGACACCCATTAAAATATGACATACGGACACTAATTAGTTTAGTTAAAATTAAAAAGATAATTTAATGTAATCCTATTTTAATTGAAAAGAAAATAAAAGATCAGCAAATATCCTTTCCTTGAAAACAGTTCGTGAGATCTGCTTCTCTTCACACCTTCTAGTTAGCACTTCTCTGTTAATAGACTAATTAAAATTAATATTGAAATTTAGTCCCAAATCTATCCAAAATAAAAACTGCTATGAGACTAATTAAAATTTTAAAAAAAAAATGCTAAAAACATATCTAAATTAACGTGATATATGCTACTAGATTGACGAGAGGGTTTACAGGAAATCAATTGGTGCTTTCGTTTTACAACTGAACTGGCATGGAGAAAGATTTACAATTTGCTATAGTTTTGTTCCGCTCTACAATTGCACTCACTGGACTCCAACCGGATCAATAATTAAAATTATTGCTTCATACTCTTTCCTTCATTGTCTACTTCGGTTCCTCTCGAAAGGTACGATTTTTTCTCAATCTAATCTAAACTGAATTCTCAATGTTTATATAGTTATATTGAAACTTGTTTAGTTAGTTTTAGTTGAACCTTGTTATTATCGTTAATGTCTGAATCATCATGATGTAACTGTATTATATAAGTAGTCATGTTATTTTCTTTATAGGTATATCATGGACACTACTACGGTAGAAGCACAACCATGCCGTCGATTGGAATTTGAGGTAGAAGAAGATCCAACAAATTCTATCTTAGACGATGAAGCGATAGAAGCACTTCATTCCGGTATATCAAATGAGATTATTCCGAAAGTTGGTATGGAGTTTGAAATAGAAGATGCAGCTTACGAATTCTACAATGCTTATGTTTTGATCATTGGCTTCTCTGTCAGGAAAAGCGCAGTTCATAGACCAAATGGGATATTGATAGATAGACTATTTGTTTGTTCTTACCACGGTAAACGGGGACAAGATAAAAGGGATGATATTTACAAATCTCACCGACCAGAGACACGGTTTGGTTGTTTGGCTATGTTGAAAATCATTTGTTGTTATGCAAACAAGTATCAAGTTGTCAAGTTCTTTGCTAAGCACAATCATAATCTGGCAAGTCCGCGGAAGACTCATTTATTTAGATCGCATCAAAAAATATCAATATCTCAAGCAATGCAAGTTGACATGGCCGATAGTTCAGGTATTGCTCCAAAAAATGCTTTTGAGTTAATGGCTAGACAAGTAGGAGGTCGTGAAAATCTTGGATTTGCTAATGTAGATTACAAGAATTATTTGAGGAGTAAGCGTAGCATAGAAATGAAGTCCGGTGATACTGGAGGCATCTTGGAATACTTGCAAAACAAAAAAACTAGAAGATCCTTGTTTCTTTTATGTCATTCAAGTAGATGAAGATGATATGATAACTAATATATTTTGGGCTGATGCAATCATTATTGCTAACTATGTGGATTTTGGTGATGTGATTTGCTTTGATACTACATACCGCAAACATAAGAATGGTCGACCAATTGCTTTATTTGTTGGAGTAAATCACCATAAGAAAACTATAGTCTTCGGTGCTACGCTATTATATGATGAGACATCAGAGTCATTTATTTGGTTATTTGACACATTTTCAAAAGTTATGGGTGGAAAACTACTTAAACCCATGTTGACAGATCAAGATGTTGTTATGTCTAAAGCGCTTGCTTTTCAATGGCCAGAAACTTATCACCGGCTTTGTATTTGGCACATCTTTCAAAATGCAGCAATCCACTTGAAGAGTTATTTTGAAAGGTATAAAGATTTTATTAGAGATTTTAGTAAGTGGATATATGATTATGAGCACGAGGATGGGTTTTTGGATGCTTGGAGTGTTATGCTTGATAAATACGAATTGCAGAGTGATGATTGGTTAAAGAGGATGTTTAATATCAAAGAAAAGTGGGCATTAGTTTATGGGAGAGATACTTTTTGTGAGGACATGACTACTACACAACGAAGTGAAAAGCCTGAACAACCTCATCAAACACTATGTGAGCTATAAGCATGACTTTAGAAGATTTTTTGAACACTTCCACCGGTTACTTAATGATCGGCGTTATGATGAGATGGTCGCTGATTTTAAGGCTAGTCAGAGTAAAATTGTGTTGGCTTTCCCCGTAGCAATCTTGAAAAACGCTGCAAGTGTCTATACACCTAAGGTTTACTTATTGTTCCAAGAAGAATTATGTCAATCTTATGATTGTCATCTTGAGTTTTGTGGTGAGATTGGAACAATTAAGAAATATGAGGTCACGCCTCGTGGAAAGCAATGCACGTATTGTAAGAGCCTTAGTCTTTGGAGCCATTTTGGCCTTAGTCGCCCCGCGGGTTTAGGGAGCCGCCCCTGCGGCTCGTGTAGTTTTCCGCCCCTGCGGTTTCTTGCGGCTGCAGCCGGTTATGTTGACTTGTTGGACTCGTGCTTTACCTTTCTTTTCTTTCTCCTTAAGTCCCTTCCTTGGCTTGATGAGCAAAGGGTTTCATCTTCTTTCTCCAGCTTCTCACGTTCTTCTTTTCCTCCTTTCCTTCCTTGATCTTATGCTTGAGTTTCCTTGAACTTGGAAGAGTTTTTGTGACCTTGTTGAGGTGGATGTTGTATGTTGTTGTTGCTGAGCTTGGGAGCTAGCTGAAGTGGTTGTGTTGAGCTCTTCCTCCTGTGTAGAATCCCAGCAGTAGGTAAACTCCATTCTTCTCCTTCTCTTCTTTCTCTCTTTGATTCCATCTTCCTTAGCTTAGGATTAGATGTATAGGATGTAGATTGATGTTAGAATGTGTATGTATACGTATGTGTGTGGCTTTGGAATGGAGAAGACGTGATTTGATCACGTGAAGAGTGAAAGAGAAGTCGGGACTCTACGTTCTGCAGAGTCGTTGCCCTTGCGCCTGAAAGCCGCCGCCCCTGCGGTATCCTTGTCACTGCACCCGCGCCCGGAAGCTGCCGCCCCCGCGGCCACGGTCCCAGCGCCTGCGCCCGTACCTGCACTTGCCTGCGGCCACTGTCACCGCTCCTGCAGCCGAGCGTCGCCGCGCCTGCGGTTTGCCTTGTTCCGCCCCTGTGTCTTTCCGTTCCGCAGGTGCGTCTTGTACATGATCTACTTAGAGTAGTATGATCCTTTCCTTTCCTAGTATGAGTGGGTTAGTAGCATGCTAAGTATGTGTATGAGGATAGAATGATGAGGAATGTGATCCTTATGGCTTTGAGGTTTAGTAGTTTATCGAGGTTTATAAGTTGGATATGATCCTTATGGATCCCTTGGTCTAGCTGTGACCCATGTGATTGATAGGAGATGTGATATCTCGTTATGCCTTGTATTAGGCAGTGTTGTCCTTCAGATTGGAGTGGATCGTGTTTGAGAGTTGATCGTGGTTGAGACTACTTCTGAGGTTGAGGTAAGTCCGTAGGACTTACTTAGTTACCATCCTTATATTGGATATATGTATGAGTGGTGTGTGATATATGCTTGATAGCATGTGTTGTGATGATTACCTACCTATGGTTTAGTGACTACCCATTATAGGGTTGTGACAGCTTTGCCTTGTCATCCCGCGAGGAGACAGGGAGGTTCTCTGTGGATAGTCCACATCCGGTACACGGGACGGGCACTGTCTCCACTCCCAAAGGGTACACGAGGAAGTGATCCCAGATGACCACTCCAGCTGGCGGTACCATCGAGAGGCGAGGATTATATTCCTCGTGTCACATATATTCATATACAACTATTTATACGATTTGAGTGCTAGACGTTATAAAGATAATAAACCGGGTAAATGTGTGATAGCATGATGAGGTGTTAATTATTCATTGATGTGTGTTTGTGCTTATGCATCTTCTATATATATGTGTATGGTTAGCTAACGGTTTTATACCGTGTTGTAGAGTGATCCAGAGTGGGTGATCCGCTGAGGGCTCCGTACACTAGGTTGTTATCGTGGGATATGGGGTCTTTTATATGTACAAATATATGTTTATGTTGTACTCAGCGGTTCTTCTGTATTACCTTTTGATATGTATATATACAGTTTGATGTTTTGTTTTAATCTATATGTGTCTTATTGTAAGATCAAGTGAACTTGTTGTCAGGCTAGGGTCATGATCCTTTGTGAGATCCTAGCCTAGTAGCGCATCGAGTCCTACGGATTCAGGGTGTTACAAAGTTGGTATTAGAGCCTTAGGTTGACAACAATGGCACTTGCAATCTGCGATAAAGGTCGAATAGATAAATAAACAGAACCCGAAAGGGGTCTGACTTTTCAAAAGGTTTTGGTTTTGAAATGAGTACAAATATTTTGGGATAGTGTGTACGTGAGTCATCGCCCCTCTGAAGATCTCGACAGTATAGATATATATAGATATTCTGTTGTGATTGATTTGATATATATCTATACATATGGCATATATATAGCCTTCTAAGTTAGGTTGTGTCCTCTGCAGATGGTTCAGACTAGAGCCTTACCTGCAGCTGGACGACATAGGGGTAGACCCCCTTTAGGTAAAGGACGGGGTAGGATTCCCGCTAGTGGTACACGTGCAGCGGAGGAGACTCACGAGGATGTTGTTGAGAGTGTCGTTCCTGAGACTGGGAACGGGGCAGCTGAGAGACAGGGATCACAAGAAGTCCAGTCAGATGACTCCGATCGTGTCTCCATGGAGGGACCAGCGTTCCGCGAGTATATTAGACGAGTTGAGGAGGCTGCCAGAGCAGGTAGACGTGCCCCTGATCTGCCAGCACAGGAGGGATCATCTGAGAGATCCCATGTAGTTACTCAGGTGCCTGTTGCACCGGCACCTGTTGTTGAGATTGCTAGGGTTTCAGAGGAGCATAGAGGGCCTCGACCAGACACTTGGTTGAAGGCATTCCATCAGATGGGAGTACCCCCTTCTCTAGGAAGGTGGGGCTAGAGGTTGAGTTGTGGATAGGACATGTAGACTCAGTCTTTGAGTCTATTAGATGTCCATCAGACAGACAGATAGCGTTGGTGCAGACTCTATTCCGGGACTTAGCACAACACTTGTGGAGATCAGTACGGGGTCAGGTTACCAGTTATGAGCTGATGAGAATTATGATCAAAGAGTGTTTCTGCCTTGCCTCATAGAGGAGGGAGACAGTGCGGGACTTTGTGGAGGCTGGCTTTGAGGATGTACCAGTCTCAGAGGCTATCAGGAGATTCCAGGAGGAGTTGGCTTTGTTGGGTCCAGTTGCACCTCCTGTAGATCAACATGTTTATCTTTTCTCCCAACGACTAAGGGATGTTACCCAGACTTACATGGCAGGGTTTCACTGTGAGACCTTGATGGATTATCAGGACAGGGCTTCTGATTATGAGAGGGAGAGTGTTGGACAGAGGAGAGCTTCTCAGACCGGAGGGTCTGAGAAGAGACAGCGTACAAGACAGGCCAGTGGTATTGGTGGAGTTGCTGGTTCAGGGCGAGGCCAGAGCCGCAGAGTCATCCCTCATCTGAACCGGCTACAAATAAGGGACGACGGTGTTATAAATGTGGTGGGTATGGACATATGCGGCCAGAGTGCACTAGGCAGACAGTGATGTGTTACACTTGTGGCCGGCCAGGTCATAGGGTTATTTTCTGCCGACAGGGCGGAGCTTCATCTCAGCAAGGTTCTTCTCCAGCTAGTGTAGCGGGAGGTGGGCAGAGGCCACCTCAGCAGCAGCAGACACAAGGACATCAGAGAGTCCCAAATCGCCCTATGACTCAGGGATCTGTTCCTCGGCCGAGTAGAGACAGAGGTTGTGGTAGGAACACCACTGACACTAGAGGAGTGCAGGGTAGAGCTTTTGAGCTGAGGAGTGCAGAGGAGCCAGCTGCACCGACTGCTACAGGTATTATTCTGATTCATGGTTTACCTGTTAGAGTCTTGTTTGATACGGGTGCTACGCATTCTTTTATTTCTGATGCATGTGTTGGGCGTCTAAGTCTAGATACGACTGAGGGGATACCCTTTAGTATAGGGTTACCCGATGGTAGCAGGGTTAGAGGTACCCGTGAGATTCGTGATTGTCCCATTTCTGTAGGGACCCGTGTATTACTTGTGGACTTCTTGGTCATGCCATTAGTGCATGAAGAAGTCATTTTAGGTATGGACTGGATGGATAGACATCAGGCGGTTTTAGATGTAGGTAGGAGGACTGTTACCCTCTCTACCGAGTTAGGCGAGATAGAGGTTTTCCGAGGTTGGGACCTTGGAAAGTTGGGCATGGTTATCAGCGCGATACGGGCAGTGAGATTGATTGTACAGGGTTGTGAGGCCTTCTGGTGTTATGCCATGAAGGAGGGGGAGAGTCCAACGCTAGAGGATATCCCAGTGGTCTGCGAGTTTAAAGATGTGTTTGTTGAGCCGTCCAGTTTGCCGCCTCAGAGGAGTGTGGACTTTGGTATTGAGTTAGAGCCTAGTACAAGACCGACCTCGAAGGCCCCATACCGGATGGCACCTGTTGAGATGTTGGAGCTGAAGAAGCAACTCGAGGAGTTGGCTGAGAAGGGTTTTATCCGCCCTAGCGTATCCCCATGGGGAGCACCTGTCCTCTTCGTACGGAAGAATGACGGATCGTTGAGACTGTGTGTTGATTACAAAGAGCTGAACAAGGTGACCATCAAGAACAAGTATCCATTGTCTCATATTGATGACTTGTTAGATTAGCTTCAGGGAGCGACAGTGTTCTCCAGGATTGACCTGCGCTCAGGATATCACCAGCTGAGGGTGAGAGAGCAGGATGTGCATAGGACAACATTCCGGACCAGATATGGACACTACGAGTTTGTAGTGATGCCATTTGGGCTTACGAATGCCCCAACAGTCTTCATGGAGTTGATGAACAGTATATTCATCGACTTCCTGGATCAGTTTGTGGTGGTCTTCATAGATGATATTTTGGTGTACTCTTGTAGCAGAGAGGAGCATGCAGGACAGTTGAGGACTGTATTGCAGGTTTTACGGGATAGAGAACTTTATGCTAAGTTCTCTAAGTGCGAGTTCTGGATGCCAGAGGTAGCATTCCTGGGTCATATTGTTTCCGCCGAGGGGATCAAAGTTGATCCGGCGAAGATAGAGGCAGTAGCAGCGTGGACGACACCGACGAACGTCAAGGAAGTACGTAGCTTTCTTGGCCTAGCTGGTTATTACCGACGCTTTGTGGAGGGATTTTTTGTGATTGCCCGTCCACTGACGAGTCTGCTGAGGAAGACTACCAGGTTTGTATGGTCTGATCAGTGTATGCAGAGTTTTGAGGAGCTGAAGAGACGTTTGACTTCCGCTCCTATTTTGGCACAGCCAGAGGGTACAATAGATTTTGTGGTTTACAGTGATGCATTCAAGCTAGGCTTGGGATGGGTGTTGATGCAGAGAGGTAGAGTGATTGTATATGCGTCTAGACAGCTGAAGACGTATGAGGAGAACTACCCGACTCATGATATAGAGTTGGCAGCAGTAGTTCATGCACTAAAGATCTAGAGACATTACCTGTATGGTGCTACATGTCAGATCTTCACAGACCATAAGAGTCTGAAGTACATTTTCACGCAGCGGGAATTGAATAACCGCTAGCGTAGGTGGCTTGAGCTGATCAAGGATTTTGATGTGGAGATTTTGTATCATCCGAGGAAAGCGAACGTTGTCGCCGACGCCTTGAGCAGGAAGACGCCTCGAGAGCAGGCGATTGCGAGGCTGACAATTCAGCATCAGTTATAGAGGGATCTGGTCTGGTTAGATTTGGATATTCAGTTTCCGGATGAGGACGCCCAGTTGAGTACTTTAGAGATTCTTCCTGATTTGTTGAGTGAGATCCAACAAAAGCAGGAGACCTGCCCGACCTTGATGAGGATCCGAGAGAGGATGTCCGGAGATGAGGCACCACATTTCCTTATAGAAGTAAATGGAGTGATGAGACGCCGCGGTCGCGTCTGTGTGCCCGTTGATGCGGATTTGCGCCAGAGGATATTACAGGAGGCTCATTGTACGCCTTATTCAGTGCATCCTGGTACAAGTAAGATGTACCAGGATTTGAGACGTTCATACTGGTGGGGAGGGCTGAAGCCCAATGTGACCAGATTTGTGGCACAGTGTGCGACTTGTCAGCAGGTCAAAATTGAGCATTTCAGACCTGGAGGTGAACTTCATCCCCTTCCTATTCCACAGAGGAAGTGGGAGGATGTCACCATGGACTTTGTGACTGGGCTGAGACTGAGCCGGAGTTTTGATGCTATCTGGGTTATAGTGGACAGATTGACGAAGACGGCACGCTTCATCCCTATTCGGGAGACGTGGCCGGTGAGCAGATTAGCAGCAGATTCAAACTGCCCTGGGACGAGTTTGCATTTTACTACTGCGTTCCATCCTCAGACAGATGGTCAGTCAGCGAGGATATGCTGCGAGGCTGTGTGTTGGACTGGGGACAAGTGTGGACGGACCATCTCCCACTTGTTGAGTTCTCGTACAACAACAGCTGGCATGCATCGATTGGGATGGCCCCATATGAGACACTATATGGACAGAGATGTTGTACGCCGTTATGCTGGAATGAGTCTAGCAGTGTTAGTGGTTTGACAACTGATCAGATTCAGGATGATGTTGCTCGAGTAGCACTGATTAGAGAGCAGATGTTGACTGCACAGAGCCATCTGAAGTCTTATGCATATAGGAGGCGTAGACCTCTAGAGTTCAGAGTAGGAGCCCATGTGTGGCTGAGAGTGTCTCCGACACGAGGTGTAAGACGCTTTGGCATTAAGGGGAAGTTGAGCCCCCGATATGTCGGACGTTCGAGATTCTAGATCGGGTTGGGAGAGCAGCATACAGGTTAGCTTTGCCTCCAAGATTAGAGGGTGTTCACCCTGTGTTTCACGTGTCTCGGCTGAGGGAGTACATACCAGATCCGAGACATATTGTGAGTTATGATGATTTGGTTGTTGAGCCGGACCACACCTTTGTTGAGCACCCGATTGCAGTCCTAGAATGAGGTATGAGACGCCTGCGTTCGAAGGACATTCCTATGCTGAGGATACAGTGGTCGAGACGAGGACCTTAATGAAGCTACATGGGAGAGTGAGGATAGTATTCAGAGGAACTATCCAGAGTTTTATGCCGAGATTGATGTACCAGTAGGATCGACGAGTAGATCTTAGTACTATCTTGGTGAGTGTTATGCTTATGTGCTTATATGCTATGATGTGTTTATTTTCGTACTAGCTATGATGTGATGTGTGATCTTATTAGATCTTGTTGTGCTAGTGCGATTGATTATAGCTCGAGATGGTTCTTTCCTCCATGCTATTGTGATACGATTAGGTTTAGCGGGAGATGGTTATTCCTTCATGCTCGTTTGGTGGATATAATATGGTTGGAGATGTTTTTCCTCTATGCCTTTGTGATGTGATAATGATGGTTTGGCTAGAGATGTTTTTGCTCTATGCCTTGGATAGTATAGTGATCTTATGGCTGGAGATGATGAGTTCCTCCAAGCATGTGCTTGAGGTTATAGAGTAATATAGGTTGATACACTGTGCGGAGATGTGATACCTCTGATAGAGAGAGTTATACCTCGGCTTCTGAGTCCGAGTGGTTTCATAGTTTTACAAGTTTCGGGACGAAACTTGTTTTTAGGGGGATGAGATGTAAGAGCCTTAGTCTTTGGAGCCACTTTGGCCTTAGCCGCCCCTGCGGGTATAAGGACCGCCCCTGCGGGTATAAGGACCGCCCCTGCGTCTCGTGCAGTTTTCCTCCCCTGCGGCTCAGGGAACCGCCCCTGCGGTTTCTTGCGGATGAAGCCGGTTTTGTTGACCGGTTGGACTCGTGCTTTACCTTTCTTTTCTTTCTCATTAAGTCCCTTCCTTGGCTTGATGAGCAAGGGTTTCATCTTCTTTCTCCAGCTTCTCACGTTCTTCTTTTCCTCCTTTCCTTCCTTGATCTTATGCTTGAGTTTCCTTGAGTTTGGAAGAGTTTTTGTGGCCTTGTTGAGGTGGATGTTGTATGTTATTGTTGCTGAGCTTGGGAGCTAGCTAAAGTGGTTGTGTTGAGCTCTTCCTCCTGTGTAGAATTCCAGCAGTAGGTAAACTCCATTCTTCTCCTTCTCTTCTTTCTCTCTTTGATTCCATCTTCCTTAGCTTAGGATTAGATGTATTGGATGTAGATTGATGTTAGAATGTGTGTATATGTATGTGTGTGGCTTTGGAATGGAGAAGATGTGATTTGATCAAGTGAAAAGTGAAAGAGAAGTCGGGACTCTACTTTCTGCAAAGTCGCCGCCCCTGCGCCTGGAAACCGCCGCCCTTGTGGGATCCCTGTCACCGCACCCGCGCCCGGAAGCTGCCGCCCCGCGGCCACAGTCCCAGCGCCTGCGCCTGTACCTGCGCTTGCCTACGGCCACTGTCACCGCTCTTGCGGCCGAGCATCGCCGCGCCTGCGGTTTGCCTTGTTCCGCCCCTGCGTCTTTCTGTTCCACAGGTGCGTCTTGTACAGGATCTACTTAGAGTAATATGATCCTTTCCTTTCCTAATATGAGCGGGTTAGTAGCATGCTAGGTATGTGTATGAGGATAGAATGAGAATGTGATATACTTGTATGCCGGTTATGGCTTTGAGGTTTAGTAGTTTATCGAGGTTTATAAGTTGGATTTGATCTTTATGGATCCCTTGGGTCTAGGTGTGACCCCTTTGATTGATAGGAGATGTGATATCTCGTTATGCCTTGTTTTAGGCAGTGTTGTCCTTCAGATTGGAGTGGATCGTGTTTGAGAGTTGATCGTGGTTGAGACTACTTTTGAGGTTGAGGTAAGTTTGTAGGACTTACTTAGCTGCCATCCTTATATTGGATGTATGTATGAGTGGTGTGTGATATATGCTTGATAGCATGTGTTGTGATGATTACCTACCTATGGTTTAGTGACTGCCATTGTAGAGTTGTGACAGCTTTGCCCTGTCATCCCGCGAGGAGACAGGGAGGTTCTCCGCGGATAGTCCAGATCTGGTACACGGGACGGGCACTGTCTCCACTCCCATAGGGTACACGGGGAAGTGATCCCAGATGACCACTCCAGCTGGCGGTACCACCGAGAGGCGAGGATTATATTCCTCGTGTCACATATATTCATATACATCTATTTATACGATTTGAGTGTTGGACCTTATAAAGATAATAAACCGGGTAAATGTGTGATAGCATGATGAGGTGTTTATTATTCCTTGATTTGTGATTGTGCTTATACATCTTCTATATATATGTGTATGGTTAGCTAACGGTTTTATACCGTGTTGTAGATCATTTGCAGGTTAGGAGAGTTGCAGAGTGATCCAGAGTGGGTGATCCGCTGAGGGCTCCGTACACTAGGTATTTATCGTGGGATATGGGGTCTTTTGTATGTACCGATATATGTTTATGTTGTACTCAGTGATTCTTCTGTATTACCTTTTGATATGTATATATACCAATTTGATGTTTTGTTTTAATCTATTTGTGCCTTGTTGTAAGATCCAGTGAACTTGTTGTCAGGTTAGGGTCAGGATCCATTGTGAGATCTTAGCCCAGTAGCGCCTCGAGTCCTACGGATTCGGGGTGTTACACGTATGTTGTCTCTTACGATAACACACAAGATTATGTATGTTGTAGTTGTCGGAAGTTTGAGTTTGTTGGCATTTTATGTAGACATATACTAAAGGTATTTTCCTTCAAAGATGTTATGGAAGTTTCTAGCAAGTATATTCTGAAGAGATGGACCAAAAATGCTAAAAGAAAAGGCGGTGAGAGTGTAGGTGTTAATGTTGATTGTAAACAGCGGGATGCGATACAAACACCTATGTCGTCTATCCACTCATTTGTCTACAAGAGCTGCAGAATGAGAAAATAATTACTCCCATGTGAAATAAGGTATTCTTAACTTGCTTAGAGAACTTGATTTGAGGTCACAGGAAAGTCTAATGCAGTCTAGCGTGCAAAACTGCTAGAATACAGTAGCTGATTTTATGCCCGATATGGTCGTGAATCCAAATGGAATGATGCGGACAACTAGTGGTATAAATCTGAAGCCAAAAGCTAGCAATCGGTCAAGTAAATGATTAAAAGGCCCTCTTGAAAAATCCAAAAATAGAAAAACAAAGCTTAAGCATAGTGATGTGCCTAGTTCCAATATTACACAAGTACAACGATTATATATATTTGATAATTTGACATTGCATAATTATTACTATTTATATATTTTAAATTTTCAACTTATTAATTGTAGGAGAACCAAATACCTCAACTTCATGGAAGTGCTTCACAAGAGTCACCTAGTTTCGTTCATCCATGTTATCCATCTGTATACAATTTCTCTATACCTTTGAAGCATGGACAAAATGAAATTTATATTAATTCACTCAATGCTCAACCTAGTCACCAATCTCAGCCTAATTTTATGGCACTATTGACAAGAATTGGAGATCCTCAGGTCATTAATAAGAAAATATGTTTCGTTTTTCACATAGATATACTCTTATTATGATATATCGCTAATGGGTTTTGCAAACACATGTTTATTGTAGGTTCCTCCTTGATGATGTTGCTCACACAGAAGACTTTTCTATTTTGAATTTTTGTTTTGGTTCGGCCTTGATGATGTTGCTCAAAGAGAAGACTTTGTTGGGTTGAATTTATGTTTTAGATCGGCCTTGATAATGTTGCTCAAAGAGAAGACTTTGCTGATTTGAATTTCTGTTTTAGTTTAAACTTGTTGAATTTATGTTTTGAATTTCTATTTTTCTGATATGTTGTCATGTTGCTCAAAGAGAATACTTTACTGATTTGCTAATTTGAAGTTCTGTTTTGGTTTAAAAGTGCTGAATTTCTACTTTGAGTTTCTGTTTTTTGCTTTGAATTTCAGTTTTGCTGAATTTTTATCACCGTATATACTCTTACAACACTTGAGTAGAATGAGTATGTAGTTTGAATCATTTTTATGATTATTTGCAAGTTTTATTTTGAATGTGAAAAGAAACCAAAATGCCAGGAAAAAATCAACACGTTGTTTTTTAAGTTACTCAAAAATGATGATATATGAATGATACTTTTGTCTTTTCAATTTTCAGAGTAACAGCTGAAGAATAAAAAAACTGCACAAAAAACATACACTATTCTTCAATCAATCCTCATTAAGTTGAATCAATCAAATTACATATCAGTTTTTAAAAAAAAATGTAAAATGTAAAAATTACACAGTTGCGCGCCTTAACTGTCATGAATCTTACTTATATTGTCCACTTGTTGATTAGCATCAGATTTTGACCATGTATAATCTTCAATCATCAAGCTCAACTATCATGAATGCTACTTATATAGTCCAGTTGCTGATTAACACAATTTCTGACCAAAGATAATTGAAAAATCTTCAATCAACAGTCTCACATCCCTTGAATTCTCACTTCCCCTTGGTGATGACTCATGAATATTACATATATTATCCAATTGTTGATTTATATCATCTCAACACCAATATTCGAACTTCTTTGGTACCATTCCGGGAGAAATTAGCATAGTTTCTGACCAAGGATAATAGGTCTCCCTCTGTTGAGTTGTCAAGGAACTCAACCAGTAAGAAAGTCTTGAATATTTCACATTTCCAATCAGTTTATGTTGTGTGTATGTGCATCAAGCTGAATATATAAAATCAAACAACTTGATTGAACAATTGACATGAAACATTCAAATCAAACAATGGGATCAATTTTGAGAGACTAAGGATTAAGGCATTAACATGAAATCAAAGTTGTGTTACATTAGACATTTTATCGAGCACATGGAGGGCACTAGACAACGTAGCATCCCGAGTCCCGCGAATTTGGGGTGTTACAAAAGTCGTATCAGAGCCCTAGGTTGACAACAATGGCACTCGCAATCGTTTTAAAGGCCGAATGAGGAATAAATAGAACCCACACGGGTTCTAACTTTTCGTTTTCAAAATCATGTGCATGAGTCGGGTTTGGGTTAGAATGTACGGGACCACCACTCCTTCCGCAAACCTCGGCGACATAGATCTCTAGATTAGAAGTATGTATATATTAGTACATAGTCATATATATAAATATATGACCTTAGGATGTTTGTGGATTTGTATGTACCTAGCTACGTATGTGGCCTTAGGATGTTTGGGCTTGTATGCCTTGGATGTATTTTGTGATTATGCTTACCTTACACTTTTAGAAATTTTATCATACGAGATCATAATAGTACCTACATATTTATACATAAGTAAACGTCATACGCTATTAGATAGCACGTACGAGAGTTACCGCTTACGTAGGACCCGCTAGGGGTAGACCCCCTCTTTCTCCTACCATCCCGATACGGGGACGAGTAGGAAGACCTCCAGGCGCGAGAGGTCGGGGATGTATCCCCATTGCGGACCCGCCAGTTGTTGATCCACCAGTAGTTAAGGATTCCGTAGAGGACGTCGCCGAGAGCATCGTTCCCGAGGCTGGGAATAAGACCGTTGGGAGGTCCGGACGCAGAGTTCTCCATCTGCCAAGACCAAGGGAGCGTCCATTGGAGCTACCGTGTTTGAGGACTACGTACGACGAGAACAATGGAGATAACAAACTTGAGTTCTTCAAGAAGACGCGTGGACAACTAAAGATGCGAATCGAGGAGGGGATGGGTGCATTCTAACAAGGTTAAAGGCGGTGTTCCATCACGAGAAGTGAAGCTTTCCTTAGACGCTCCTAAGCTTTGGAGTCAAGATGAGAACGTGATCGAACCAAGTGTGAAGGATGTAAGATACCGTGAGTTAAGCTTACGAGGTACCATTAAGTGAATAGTCAACATTACGAGAGTTACGAGAAGAATGACAAGGTGGGGATTTACGCGGAGTTGACCGGTTTTCGTTATGACGATAAGGCGAAGAAACGCCAAAAAGGAGGAAGTATGTATAAATGATGATCCTAAGAAGATGAGAGCAACACATGATGCTAACTAACGTTAGAGATTTTGAGAAGACGCACTTACAATATATCATGAAGTGCGGTTAAGCCTATGAAAGCGAGTCATGTGACTCAACAACGCCGAGAAGGGTATATTTATCTCGCTGAAGGAAAAGGAAGCGTGGAATGAAGAACGAGCTAACGGAGTTTAAGGTAGAGTACCCCGAGAGGGTAGCCTTCATGAGAATGGTAACTTGGAAGCATAGAAGAATGGTAAGTCATTGACATAGGAGAATATCAATTATCAACTAATTGGTGACAACCGAGAACGCGCATGTGCGGGTGCTCTATGGATGAGTGTGGGGGAGAGTAACCAGGCTGTGGAATCATAAAGGAACGGTAACAAGAGCTTAGATTATATCTTAAACTCTTGATTTGAAGTTGTTATGGAGAACACCAGTTTGCGAAAAGAGAGACGGTTATCTCCATTTGTACATCGACTACAATGAACCGAACAAGATTACAATGAAGAACACGTACGCCCTTACCATGTCTCGACTTCTCAATTGATTGTCACCAATTGAGAAGTCGAGACTGGGATATTGCAAACACGGCATTCCGGACAAACCATGGTCACTACGAGTTGTAGTGATTCCATATGGGCTTACTAATGCCCTGAGTAAGACATTTTTGATCTACTCTCGAAGAAGAGAGAAGTTGTATGACCAGTTGTCTCGGGGTGACAACCCCCGAAGGACGTGAGAGAAGTTACAAGTTTTCTTGGATGTGCTGATCATTACCGGATTTGTGGAGAGATTCTCCAAGTAACACCATCTATGGCTAACCTACTCCGGATGATGATGAAGTATTGAGTGGGACGAAAATGGACAATGGAGTTGTTGAGAGTTAAAAGGGGATTCATTGGTGCAACTGTTTTGGAAATTGTCTCGATGTACGATCGGTTTGAAGTGTACAAGCGATTCTTCAAGACATGGTCTTGACTGAGTATCGAGAGACGATGTAAAAGTTATAGCAGACATGTCTCGTTAGTAGAAGCAGTGTGAAGCAAAGTACTTCCTTCATTACTTAGAACTTGCAACAAGAATGGAGGAAAAGTAACATCAAAGTTTGGTTTGACAAGAACAAAAGTCAACGGTGTACATTGGAAGTTCGATCTTCTTTGTTAGAGACAAGCAAAGAAGAAACATAATCGAAATGTTGTAGTGAGGAAGACCCGAGAAGGAAGTTGAGTTTTTGATACATCGGACCTTTTTGAGATCTTAGCGCAATTTGGGAAAGTGTTTTACCGGCTGGCATGGCCGCCGAGAGTAAAGGGTGTTCACCCGGCTTTTCAAGTGTATCAATCGAGAGAGGAGGTTGACCTCCGCTCTTGTTTTAGCCCAGCCTGAGGGCGTAGAGGATTTTGTAGTGTATAGTGACGCCTCCAAGCTAGGATTGGGGTGCGTTTTTATGCAGAGGGATAGGGTTATTGTGTACGCTTTTTGGCAGCTAAAGTCGTACGAGGATAATTACCCTACCCATGATCTAGAGCTAGCGGCAGTGATTCATGCCCTGCAGATCTGGCGACATTACTTGTACGGGGCTACGTGCCAGATCTTCACAGACCATAAGAGTCTGAAGTATATATTCACTCAGCGGGAGTTGAATAACCGCCAGAAGAGATGGCTGGAGCTGATTAAGGACTTTGACTTAGAGATTTTGTACAATTCGGGGAAGGCGAACGTAGTCGCCGATGCTTCGAGTAGGAGGACACCTCGAGAGGAGGCTATAGCTCGGCTTACGGTTCAACCACGTACGGTTGCAGAGGGATTTGATAGAGTTGGAGTTGGATATCCGGTTCCCGGATACTGACTGTCGTTTGTCCGAGTTAGAGGTATTATCTGACATGTCCGGAGAGATCCAGCAGAAGCAAGAGAGATGTCCCATTTTGATGAGGATCCGGGACAAGATGTCCCGAGGAGAGGCAACGCGGTTATCGCAGGAGCAGACGAGCGAAGGGACGTGTTTGTGTACCGTCGGATCAGGAGTTGAGAGAGCGGATTTTGCAGGAGGCACATTCCCACACCTTACTCGGTGGTGCACCCAAGGCGAGTAAGATGTACCAGGACATTAGGAGATCTTA
>CM008282.1:37850305-37909275 GCA_002319775.1 Fagopyrum tataricum | reverse complement strand
AGTCGGTGAGGTGGCATACCGGTTAGCATTGCCACCTCGGTTAGAGGGTATATATCCGGTATTTCATGTCTCTCAGCTAAGAGAGTACATACACGACCCGAGGCACATCATCAGCCATGAGGACCTAGTGGTCGAACCGGACTATACTTTTGTAGAGCATCCTGTAGCAGTTTTAGAGTGGAGTACGAGGCGCCTTCGATCGAAGGAGATACCAATGCTGAGAGTACAGTGGTCGAAGCGAGGAGCCGATGAGGCTACATGGGAGCCGGTGGATAGTATCCAGAGGAACTATCCCGAGTTTTATGCAGACTTAGTGACACCGATAGGACCGTCGGGTTAGTCCCGAGATCTTCCTTGTTTGTTCTGTGTGATTATGTGATTTTGTTTGAGTTATGTGTACCTTGCGAGGTCTTGATGTGATGTTATACATAGACTTGGATTAGAGCCGATAGTTGACGTTTTATGAGTTCCACGTGGTTACGTGACGTGTTTGTCCGAGAGTGTTGGGTTTAGCAAGTTTCGGGACGAAACTTGTTTTTAGGGGGTTAGTTGTAACGCCCGGAATTTTATTCCGGACTTAGAGCGCCTTGTAGATCTTCCCGTAGACCCGAGATGCCGAGTGCCGGGATTTATTCCTAAAATTCCGAGCCGACTCGTCGTTTTTCCCTTTTTCCCGCGTTCCGACCCTTTGTTTCGAGTCGAAGTGACAAGGGGTCATTTCCGACCCCTCGTTCCGAGGTGATGTGACAAGAGGTCAGCTCCCCTCCCCACATTGCAGCCTTGTCCCTCCCTCTCTCTCCTCCCTTGCTCCCTTTTCGCGTTACTTCTTTCTTTCACTCTTCCACACTCCCTCTCCTCTCTTCCCTTCACATCTCTTCTCCATTGTTGCTTGAGGATCCAAGCTGTGGACTGCAGAAGAAGATCTCAGGTTGTTGGTAAGCTCCTTCCTCTCCCTCCCCTCTCTTCTTGGTTGTTTTCCCTTCTTCTTCTTCCCTCCCTCATCCATGGCTATAGATGAAGATCTTGAGGAGTTTTTGCTCAACTCATTGCATGCATAGGTTCTTAGCTCGTTTAGGTCGAGGAGAGGTGCCTAAGACCAGTGGTGGGTGTTTGGAGAAGATCCAGCAAGCAAAGAAGGACTTTGGAGCCAAGGATCCACGATCAAAACCGAAGAAGACGACGTTCTACACAGAACCCGCGGGGCGGATCATCACGAGCGCGGGAGCGGCCAGCCGCAGGTGCGGCCCAGCCTAGCCACAGGGGCGGCCATCACAGCCGCAGGGGCGGCCAGCACGGCCGTAGGGGCGGCTCCGGGCTCCAGGATGCCGGACCGCCGCCGGTGCGGCTGACCACGGCCGCGGGGGCGGCCCAGACCGCCGCAGGTGCGGCGGTCTGGGCCGGGGCGCCAACTTGACTCCGCGGCTGCGTTTCTTCGACAATAGGTTTCTCCTCTCCTTCACTCTTCATTCCTTCCTTAGATTTGTTGTTGAATCATGTAGTAGCATGCTTAGGATGGCCTAGAGTAGCTTGAGAATGTCACTTAGTGGTTGTGAACTTAGGAGCCCTTAAGGCTCGATGTAATTGTTGGATATAAGCATGTGAGCATGATGGATCTTCTAGGCTAGTTTGTGCCTCTTTGGTTGAGGATTAATATCTTGTGGAATTATGAAATGTTGAGGGTTGTTTCATGTGTGGAGAGTGTGTGGTGAGTACTTGGGACCTAGGATGCATTCCTAGTTTGAGGGTTAGGTGATCTTGCATAGATCACTAAGAGTGAAGTCTAAGACTTCTTGAGAGTGAGTATGTATTGATATGCATATCTCTTGTGAGCAGGTTGTGGGCTTCCTCCTTAAGGAAGCAAGAGTGTGGTGACTTGGGTTTGGTGACGAGGTAAGTCTCCGGACTTACTTAGCTCGTATTTTACGTATTAGCATTGATGTGTGTTTGGTGGTGTGTGTTTATGTTCTTGTTATAACAATTAAACCGGTAATTAGGACCACCAACCTTATATATATTTTGGCCCAAGTGTATGATAATGGGCGGTGACATTCTGCCTGGCTCTGCGTGAAGTTTAGGAGGATCTCGGCGACTAGTCAGGCGGGTGATATGGTCGGGTGCATCCGTATCATTATTGCCGGTAAGTGGGGACCGGGGCGAGACCACAGTGGTTCTCGTGTCACAAACCGAAGTTGAATTAGAACGGGATACGACTTAATAATAAAAAGATAATAAACCGGACTTGTGTGTTTTGGAGTTTGTATGTGATGTATGTGTTATCCGTGTGTTTGTGCCTTCACCTCTTTTCTAATGCTTCGAATATGAGCTAACGGTTTTAAACCGTGGTTGTAGATGACTTGCAGGTTAGGGATGCCGCCGAGTGAGGTGGAGGATTGGACAGCCGGGGTCTCCGTACATTATAGGACGGGGGCGTTTTTTGGGTTATGTTTCATATCGTTAGTTTGTGGATGTTGTTGTACGTTTTAGACTTTGTATTTGGGTTATGTTGTTTTGAGGACTCGGCTGAGTTTCCACTTTGTATTCGTTCCATTTCGGTTTCCGCATACATTAAAAACATTTTGAGTTTTCGCCTTTATTTGTGTCTTGTTGGAAAGGTCCGGTGAAATTGTTGTCAAGCTAAGGGTCGGGACCCATTGTGAGGTATCGCCCGTAGCATCCCGAGTCCCGCGGATTTGGGGTGTTACACGCCGCCCCTGCGGAAGTCGTGCCGCAGCGCCAGCGCCAGCGCCTTGCCTGCATTCCGTGTCATTGCGCCTGCGGCTGATCCCTGCCGCGCCTGCGGGTTACCTGTTCCGCTCCTGCGTCCCTTGATCACGCAGGTGCGTTTTGTCCCGGGACTACCTATAGTAAGGTAGCTCCTTTCCTTTCCTAGTATGAGGGAACTAGTACCATGCTAGGTATCGTTTTATGATGAGTATGATATAGATATGCCAGTTACGCCTTTGAGGTTTACGAGTTGGATATTATCCTTATGGATCCCTTAGGTCTAGATGTGACCCCTTTGTGTGATAGGAGTTTGATATATATATATGTATGCCTTGTATAGGCTGTGTTGTCCTCCAGTTTGGAGTGGACCTGAGTGAGAGTTGATCGTAGTGATACGACTTCTGAGATTGAGGTAAGTCCATAGGACTTACTTAGCTGTCATCCTTATATTGGATGTGTGCTTGAGTGGTGTTTGTTATATGCTTTATAACATGCTTTATGATGGTCACCGACCTATGTTATATTGACCGTCCATTGTAGTTGCTGTGACAACTTACCTTTCATCCCGTAGTGGAGTTTGGGAAGTTCTCTGTAAGCTAGTTAGTTCTGGTATACGGGAAGGGCACCTACCACTCCATATGGTATACGGGAAAGTACGCTGATACCACTCCAGCTAGCTATTGCACGCAGAGGTGAGGGTTATATATATTCCTCGTGTCACGTATATTTATATATACCGATTTATATACTCTTGAGTGTTTGGACTTATTAAAGATAATAAACCGGGTAAATGTGTGATATCATGATGAAGTGTTAATATTATTGATATGTGATTGTGCTCTAGCATCTTCTTATATATGTGTATGGTTAGCTCACATTTTATACCGTGTTGTAGATCCTTTGCAGGTTAGGAGAGCTGCAGAGTGATCCAGAGGGGTTATCTGCTGAGGGTTCCGGACATTGGGCGTTATCGTGGGATTTTGGGTTATTATTATTGTACGGATTTCTGTTTAACTTTGTACTCAGCAGTACTCTGTATCATCCTTTTGATATGTATATATATATATATATATCAGTTTTATGTTTTGTTTTAATCTATTGGTGTCTTGTTGTAAGATTCAGTGAACTTGTTGTCGGGCTAAAGTCAGGATCCATTGTGAGATCCTAGCCCAGTAGCACTCCGAGTCCTACGGATTTGGGGTGTTACAAAGTTGGTATCAGAGCCCAGGTTGACAACAATGGCACTTGGCACTTGTAATCTGCAATAAAGTTCAAACAGATAAATAAACAGAACCCGAAAGGGGTCTGACTTTTCAAAAGGTTTTGGTTTTGAAATGAGTTCAAATGTTTTGGGATACCGTGTACGTGAGTCATCGCCCCTCTGAAGATCTCGACAGTATAGATATATATATATATATATATATATATATATATATATATATATATATATATATATATATATATATATATATATATATATATATATATATATATATATATATATATATTCTGTTGTGATTGATTTGATATATATCTATACATATGGCATATATATAGCCTTCTAAGTTAGGTTTACGTCTTCTGCAGATTGTTCAGACTAGAGCCTTACCTGCAGTTAGACGAGGTAGAGGTAGATCCCCTCTAGGTAGAGGACGGGGTAGGACTCCTGCTGACGGTTCACATGCGGGAGAGATACATGAGGAGGTTGCTGAGAGCGTCGTTCCTGAGACTGGGAAAGGTGCAGCTGAGAGATAGGGGGCACAGAGAGCCCAGTCTGGTGAGTCTGATCTTGTCTCCATGGGGGATCAGAGTTCCGAGCTTATATCCGACGAGTAGAGGAAGCTGCCAGAGCCGGTAGACGTGCCCCAGATTTACAGGCACAGGAGGGACCATCTGAGAGGTCCCACACCGTTACTCAGGTGCCAGCTGTACCGGTACCTGCTGCTGAGATTTACAGAGCACCGGAGGAGCATAGAGGGCCTAAACCAGACACTTGGTTGAAGGCTTTTCATTAGATGGGTGTACCCCCTTTCACTGGGAAGGTGGGGTTAGAGGTTGAGCTCTGGATAGGGCATGTAGACTCAACTCTGGAGTCTATTCGATGTCCAGCTGACAGACAGATCGAGCTGGTTCAAACTTTATTCCGGGACTTGGCACAACACTGGTGGAGATCAGTACGAGGTCAAGTTACCAGTTATGATCAGATGAGGATGATGATTAGAGAGCGTTTTTTCCCTGCCTCACTAAGGAGGGAGAAATTGCGAGATTTTGTTAAGGCTGAGTTTGAGGATGTACCAGTCTCCGAGGCCATCAGGAGGTTTCAGGAGGAGTTGGCATTACTGGGACCAGCTGCACCTTTTGTCTATCTCTTTTCCCGACGACTGAGGGATAGTACCCGGACCTATATGGCGGGTTTCCACTATGAGTCTCTGATGGATTATCAGGACAGAGCTTCCGATTATGAGAGGGAGCGAGCTGGACAGAGGAGAGCTTCTCAGACCAGAGAGTCTAAGAAGAGGCAGCGTACAGGGCAGACCAGTGGTACTGGTGGTTCTGCTAGTGGTTGGCGTGGTCAGAGACGCCAGAGTCAGCCCTCATCTACACCGGTTGCAGAGAAGGGACGTCAGTGTTTTAACTGTGGTGATCCGGGGCATATGAGGCCCGAGTGCACGAGGCCATTAGTGACTTGCTACACCTGTGGTAGGCAAGGTCACAGAGCTATTTACTGCCGCCAGGGCGGAGCTTCATCTCAGCAGGGTTCTTCCCTTGCCAATGCAGCGGGAGGTGGGCAGAGGCCACCTCAGCAGCAGCAGATTCAGGGATAGCAGAGGGTCCCAGATCGCCCTACGACTCAGGGATCTGCTCCTGGGCCGAGTAGAGGCAGAGGTCGTGGTGGGGGCACCACTAATACCAGAGGCCCACAGGGTCGTGTTTTTGAGTTGAGGAGTGCAGAGGAGTCAGCTACACCTACTTCTACAGGTACCATTTTGATTCATGGTTTACCTGTTAGAGTTTTATTTGATACTGGTGCTACACACTCTTTTATTTCTGATGCATGTGTAGAGCGTCTTGGTTTAGATACAGTTGAGGGGATGCCCTTTATTATAGGGTTACCCGATGGTGGTAGGGTCAGAGGTACCCGTGAGATTCACGGTTGTCCCATTTCTGTAGGGACCCGTGTGTTACTAGTTGACTTCTTTGTCATGCCAATAGAGCATGAAGAAGTCATTTTAGGTATGGACTAGATGGATAGACACTCTACAGTCCTAGATGTATGTAGGAGGATTGTTACCCTCTTTACCGAGTTAGGCCATATAGAGGTTTTCCGAGGTTGAGACCTGGGAAAGACAGGCACAGTTATCATCGCTATACGGGCAGCTAGATTGATTGCACAGGGTTGCGAGGCCTTCTGGTGTTATGCCATGAAGGAGGGGGAGAGTCCAGCATTAGAGGATATCCCAATGGTTTGTGATTTTACTGATGTTTTTGCTGAGCCATCCAGTTTCCCGCCTCAGTGGGGTGATCTGCTGAGGGTTCCGTACACTGGGCGTTATCGTGGGATTTTAGGTTATTATTATTGTACGGATTTTTGTTTAACTTCGTACTCAGTAGTACTCTGTATCATCCTTTTGATATGTATATATATATATATATATATATCAGTTTTATGTTTTGTTTTAATCTATTGATGTCTTGTTGTAAGATTCAGTGGACTTGTTGTCAGGCTAGGGTCAGGATCCATTGTGAGATCCTAGCCCAGTAGCACTCCGAGTCCTACGGATTTGGGGTGTTACAGTCTGTCATCCAGAGTTCAAATAAAACCTAATATTCCCTCGCCAATACAATTAAAAAAATTTGTCAATATCTCCTTACTTTCTATTACTGCTTACCATATAAAAATACAAAATACATAATAGAAAATTAAAATTATTTTCCTAGATTACTTTCTTATTTATTTTCCCCCTAAATTTAATTAGTATATATTTCGAAAGGGAGGAAAATCAAATTAGTTCTCTTTTTTTTTGTTAAAAAATTAGTTCTCATTTTAGTTGAGGTTAACAGATGTGTTAGTGTTTGGATGAGTGAGTGGAAAACATGTTTGATTGATTTGAAGATTCTCTCATTTGGTTGGTTTGGGTAATGGACCTTTTATGGTGGGTAAGGCGACCCTCAACGTAGTCTCTACGAAGGAGGCGGGCTTCGCTTTTGATTGCATTTTCAGATGTAATGTTTAGAAGGATCGAATTTGCTATTAAGAAAAAATTAGCGGTACATCTTGTTACCTGCCTACCTTCTACTTTCTATCTCGATGTAATTAAAATGTTATTAAAATTATATAATTTTAATTTAATTATAAAAAAAATCCTACAAACATTTGTTGTCGTTTTCTTCTATCTTCTTTAAACCTTCTGGTTCTTCATTTCACCCTCTAGATCTCTTACTATCCGGATTGTTATACACTCTTTTATGGTCAATTTCATCATCTACTTCTCACCCCCCGTTTGGTTGTAACTCCGGAAACGAAAACGGAATGAAAATGAATATAGTCCATATTGGTACCTTGTTCATGGAATCATTTCATGTCATTTAATGCAAAATGCACTTGTTTACTCCCATTTTGTTACCATATATGGTATCAAAAATAATCAATTTATACTACAATTACTTCAAACAACAAAGAATGATTCCCAAAAACTTCATGAACATGGGTATATGTATGGACTAGATACGTTTCCATTCCGTTTCCGGAGTTCAAACCAAACGGGCCCTCAATCTCTTATTGGTCTTTACATCTCGAGATTCTTAGTTTTTTAGAATCTAGATAGATGCAAGTCGCAATTAGATTAGTTGTACTTATCCTATGACCATAGCCTAAATCCCTTCCGACCACCGCCTTCGATCAATTCACTCCTCTTTCCCCTCTAAACTGTGTCTAGACCGTTTCACCCTCCGATTTGACAATGTAGGAACCGCTTCCAGATTTCGAACACGGAAACGCTACCATCGGGAGGGTGTTTGTGCATCACAGGTCTCAATTCGCTTTCGTTTCTCGGTCCCCGGTGTCTGGCAATTATGTAGGAGAGCCTGTCGGAGTAATAGCATGCTTGGATTGCTGGGCCGTCTCTATGAAGAGCACATAGTCCAAACCAAGCTATTGAAAAAATAATTAATTTGACCATTGTTGTAGTCAGGACTACAGGTAAGAGGTCGGAGAGAGTCGCCGCTGATTCTTTAGCATTTTGATTTTTGGTAATATAATATTTTCGCTCAAAATTATTGGCAAATATCAAAATTACCAAAGAGAATTAGTAAATAAAGACGTACAAAGCCTTGCAAGCAATTTTAAGTTTACAATTTCTTTTTAGTTAAGCTTCTTTTTTTTTGGATTTATGTTATTATTTGAATATGTGTTTTGGACAATTATTATAATTTGTAAAATTTGAAACCATCAGATATTTGAAGACGACGTGTCCAAGGCCATTGATAAGTCTAGAAGGAAGATACCAAATCCATACCTGAAATATGAAGGAAATTTCCAAAGCTGGAAAATGAACATCACGGGTGATAAAACAGCTAAAAAGCGAATGAAATCCATACCTTCTATCAAAGGAATCTCAAAAGAAGAATAGTAACAGACAGCAAGAGCAGCAAGTGGCGCAAGCCGGAGAGAAGAACTCCACGATTTTTCTGTTCAACATGTAACGCTTCCACTTTTATATATATTAAATAAAGGTTACAACAAACACTGGAATATCATGAAACCAATCCCACAATGGGAACAGAGACTTTTCACTTTTAAATTTAAAATTCAAGAAAAAACTAATGGAGAAGAACACCTATTGTTAAAAGTCATTATCAGATCATCCTCCACCGCAGAAATTGCGGTGAATGATATCATCTCTGCGCCGATCTTCTTTGTGTGTTCTTCTCCATCAATCACGCACCGCCGAACAATTTGTTATATTTGCTTCTTTACTGAGATCTGGTCCTCTGTTTGAGAAGCATCTCACGCAGTTCAGCGACGTCGATCTCGTTAGGACGATTAGCCGGTCTGTAGTAGCCGGTGACGGGGTCTGGTACCCACGCGTTCTCAGCCGCCTCATCTTTAGTGGTTTTTCCTAACATTGCCGGTGCTCCTCCTCCGCTTCTCGCTGCCACCGCTCCTTGGGAAGCCGCTGCGTATCCGCGCCTGCATTTTAATAATTTATTAATCAATACCTGAAAATTAATAATAAAATCTGATTCTGATTTCTAATGACGCATTTTTTTTATTTATTTTAAATTTCAATTCCTCTTTGCGACCATAATCGCAGAGTAACTGGATTCTCTCTTTCAAAGAGGAGAAAACAGAAATAAATTCAGCGTCAATGATATCGTAGAGAAATTTGAATGATTATTTAGAAAAAGATATAAAAATGAAAGATCGAAAGAAGAGAAGATGAAGAAAATGGAGCGTACCGAGAGATAGAAAGAGTGTCGACGATGAGAGCAGAGAGGAACTTAGCAGATGAAAGAGAGGGAGCCATTTGGAGGAGACTTGTTAAAGGAGATGGGAAGCAAAGAGTGTCTCTGTTTGTGGCTAGAAAGTTTGACGCTGGAGATGGACATTGAGAAGAAGGAGGTGGGTTTAAATAGAGAAGGATGCGGGACCCGCCAGTAGGGTTTAGGAGTGGGTCAAAATTGGGCTGCCTCTTTTGCATTTGATGGGTTTGGAGGTCTCGGCTTCTGAAGTGAGCAAAGGCCTCTTCTCTTCATTCTCTCCACCTTTAACCCCTTATTTTATTCTATTTATATTTTTTGTCCCTTTATAATTTCTTTTGTTTTAGCTGCCACTTGTCACTTTCTTGTTCAATGTTTCTTCCTTTTCATTAAGCTCTCCATGTTGATTCATCAAAAATTTAAAAAATGTATCCATGTTTCCTTGTGGTTATCTCTTGCCTCTCAGTTGTGTTCCCCACGTAACGTTGTTGCTTCTGATATGCTGCTACATAACTACATTTATCTCTGTATTCGACATAACAATACCAATTTTGATCGGAGCATCTTCAATTTGATGGGCAAATATAAATATATATATATATATTAAAGTACAGAAGCTAAATATTATAGAAATGATTCGCAAATATATATATATATATATATAAGTAGTGAAGAATCTGTAAATTAGGCGCTCAAAGATACTCATTAACTTTACAAATATGAGAGTGAAAATGAGAATAAGATTCGAGAAAAGAGGTGGCATAGATTTTTAATTGAGTGGCAGTACATTATCTGTAGCAGCCTATCACATACTTTGCGTTATTTTGATCCTGTAAAAACATTTGCAACTGGACGAGTGGACTCCATATAGAATGTCAACTTCTTTCTTTCATCCTCATCTATACCTAAAAGAGTTAAAGGCTCGTTTCGTACGACCAAGTAATAAGAAAAAAATGAAGATCACTTCAAATAGGTAATCTAAATAAATAGATATATAAAAAAAAATTTATAAATCTATTTTAGTTTATTAAACTAATTATATTGTTTTCGAGCATGTTCTGACGACGTATCATCTCGACCGAAATATCAACATTATAGTTAATTATTTAGTGTATATTGATTATTTTTTTACAAAATAATTGACGATGACTTGTGATCAAGATCAACATCTTTTTTTTTCTAAGTTCTATATATCACTCACATTACAAAGACAAAGAAAATTTATAAAATCTATTTCTATTCAACCATGATTTATTCGTGATCAACCCCATAATCATTGTTCTCGCCACTAAACGATCACAACCCATTAAATGCTTTCACTTGGTAAAACATTCGATCAATTCAAACATGACAAAATAACTTTACCGACATCAAGCGAAAATTATAGAAGACCCTAGTATACATTATTTCTTCAATTTCAAAACACTATCTACTACCAACTAGCTAATGTTATCAAAGTGTATTTTAAAAGTTATATATCTACTTCATGTTAGCACACAATTAATAAGAACATATATAAACATTATTTCTACAATTTCTACATATATATCCATAAAATAACAAAATCACATAAAATATAGTAAGAACTTACTCGAATATGCGTTGAGTTCGTCAAATGAAAAAGATTATCACCGATATTGCCAAATTCCACATTATCTTTATTTTTGTACGCCAACATTTTTACATTAACAATTTGATTTTGGAGAAATTTGGAAATTTGAATTTTTGCTGGTAAACTTTGGTAGTCACTATCTGTGGAGGATTAAGGTTCTCACATCAACAATATTGGAATAACAAGTCTAGTATATAAGGTTAGTGGGCTACTCCTCCTATTACCAATTGGTTTTAGGATGGAACCCTGATGGGCTTGTGTGCTGGACTTGGGCCCAACGCGCATATGCGCTCGGACGTGCGATGAACCCCCACGTCCATTCTGACCCAACGAAATCTATCACTATCTACTATATATATCAAGCATCTACTATATATATATACCAAACGGAATTCTACAAGACCCTAGTATGAGTAAACATATTTCTACAATTTCAAACACTATCTACTATATATCAACCGGCTAATGTTAACAAAATGTATTTGAAAAGCTATATTTTTACGTCATGTTAGCACACAACTAGTAACAACATATATAAACATTATTTATACGATTTCTAAATACATATCCGTGTTATATATATAAGTTGAGTCGGTCCCAAAATGACTTACTCTCACAAATATTGTAATAAATTAGTTTGTATTGTGGGGTATTTTCCCATGAATAGGAGAAAACAATATGCATGTTTTGTGGAGGTTGTTTCCCGGTGAACTTAAGGTTAATAATTAAAATAGAGAAAATGAAAGTCAAATATCTCCCGTATTGAAAGGCTCAAAGGTAGCAAAAACGAATGGGTATAAGGAACATAAGTTGAAGTAGCCAAGTAGGTGACCAGGAATGCACCTTGCCCATGTCAAACTATCAAACGTCATTGGAGGTTTCCGGTTCAGGTTGGGATATTTAAATCATCGCAATCCGAAGCAACTCAACGTCATACACGTGTCAAGGCATCATTGTCTATGTGGGGCGGCGCAACCTCTCACGTAACCACATGCATTGCCGAATCTCAGGTCCCAACCACGTGGACTTCTGTGGGTCCAATTGCCTTAAACTTCGTGGTTCTACTTGAAACTAATTCTTTCCCCATAAATCTACAAAACCAAAGATATTTCGAGAAAACAAATAAAAACAAACAATAATAAACAAAGATATTAATGCTGAATATTCATCATTATTGAGATATTATACGCGTCAAAAATGATGCTTGTCACGTCCAACACTCTTTCTTGTGGTGTTTTAGTCTTACAAAACTTGATCGATAACGATGAATCATTTTACTTGAATTTAAAATTTTCTTAAATTCTTTTTTAACAACTTTCATATGTATCTGTTATTTGTTATTTTTACCTAAGATTTTGTTTTTTGTTAATGTTATTCTTATAAAGTTTATTTTTAACTCAAAAAATATCCAACATATTTCCAGTATATTTATTAATATAAAAAGTTTCACTACTGTTATTTGAGAAATACTCTCTCTTTTTTAATTACTTAAAGAAGTAATGTGAAAAAGTCAGAGTCTTATCAAATATATTAGTTATAAAAATTATTTTAAATTATGACTTCTTTTTTTTAAATACTTTTCATTAGCAAAATTATTTAAATTGTGTTGGTAGGTCAGAGAGGATCATGCCTTTATTTAAATGGTCAATTTCACATACTGTATGATTTTAATAACTTAAGTTTCTTCGTGTATTTTTTTCGTAATAACATGCATTACTTACAGCTCTCATTATGTTTTGTTTCAGAACTAATTTAAATATTTAAGGTGTCAACTTCATAACTAATGCCATAAATTTATTTTTAATTAACTATTTAAATTAATATATACTGTATTTATTTTATTGAATAGAAGGAAGGTAAAAATAAAATTTGCATATTTAATGTAAACTAATGGTAAAATATATATTTATATTATTTCATGATTTATAAAAGAAACATAATTTATATTAAAATTTTAGAAAAATATTTGATGGTAATATGGTTGAAAAATTTATAATATTCGTTAAATTTTAAAAACAAATCGTAAAAGGTGTGATTATTAAACCAGTGTAAATTGTGTAATAAATATTTGTATCTTATTTCTAGAACTTCTCCACTTTAGACAATGTTATTTTTAGGCAAAGGGTATAAATTTCCTTATTTTGTTATTTATTTATTTTAATAGATTAAACATATTTCTTTTCTCAAAGTGTTTTATGTTATTATTAATAAAATCATTATGGATGCCCTAACTATACAAGGAGATGATTAAATTGGATTTTGGTATGTAGATACTTGTTATTGATAGAATGGTTGGACTTACAACTAAATTAACGGTTGCTATCGTTTTATTAGCATTGAGTATTTCTCTTTGTCTTTCTGTAATGTAGTTTTCAATGAACGACTCTCTTCTTCTCTCTATTTTTAGGATGTGTAAATCTCAGCAGTGAAAATAAGCCATAACTTATTGCTTTATCTAAGTCTCAAAACTCTAACTTTCAGGGGGAAAAAACGCTATAATTTAGGCAATTTCGTTAAGTTATTTAAAACAAAATTTTCTTTCATAATATTTCTTAGGATTCTATACTATATTGTGTTTGAGGTATCCTTATCGTAAGAATTTCTCTTGTGTTTGCATTCTCGTGTAAACCTTATTGAACCTTGTTCTTCAAGGTATATCCCCTATATCTACACACTTAGAAACTTGATTAAATACTTGTGTGTTTGTGATCATCAAGGATATGACCCAAAACACTAGTTGGACACAAAACTAAGGATTCCCCACAACATACCTATAATAAGCTAGAGCATAAGCAAAAACCATCACGATGCAACAAATGCCTTGCGACAAAACAAGAAAATGAGGCGTTCAATAGTGTCCTCTCTTCATGTTACTTAAATTACATGAAGAAGCCCGAAGAAGAATGGTCCAAGTCGTGTGATGCTTAGAGGGCCCGTAGAAATTGGCATTTCTAGAGGCATTTAGTTAGTTAAAAAAAAATTATGGCAAATATAATATTTATTTATCCTTTATTAGATTAGCTAATTAATTAATAAAGTCTAACATTAATAGATTTAGATAATTTGTTTTAATGCCGTTTATAATCCCTAGCTACAGGTTGTGTACTTTTGAACCGAGCGTAAAGTGGAATCGGTTTTCACGGTCCGGTCGATCCACACCCGAACCATATCCGTCTACGGTTCAAATGTAAGGTAATTTTCTGCCCCGGTCCAAGACCAGATAAAAAAGATGACCTTAAAACAAGAAATTAATTAAAAAAAATAAAAAAAACCTAAAGAAGTCCTATAAGAGAAAGAGCTTAGAAGGTATTCTTATGAAATGAAATTTCGGTCCCCGGGCCATATTTATGCAATTCTGGTCCTCCGGATCGGATCCGTAACATCCGGTCCGATCTAAATCAGATGAACAACTCTAAATCAGATGAACCAATCTTAGATTACCCAACTCGTGTGGAAGGCAATTCCGATTTCTCATTTAAAAGTGTGGGCCATCATCATTAGAGTAAAAGGTTGATACCTTGTTTCACGTCAATATTCAAAACTCTCAAACAACTTGTGTCTACAATCGAGTATCAATAGTAAGTATTGTTGTCATCTGTACAACTCTAAAGGACATATATGTAAGAGCCTTAGTTTTTAGGAGCCGAGCTAGGATGTAGCCGCCCCCGCGGGTCCGAGGTGACGATCCTGCGGCTCGTCCAGTGATCCACCCCTGCGGCTCAGGGAACCGCCTCTACGGTTTTCTGCGGCTGCAGCCGGCTTTGTTGACCCTTTGACCGTGCTTTACTCTCTTTCCTTCCTTCCTTCTTAGTCTTTCCCTTGGCTTGCTGAGCAAGAGTTCTTCTTTTCCAGCTTTCTCACGTCCTTCTTGCCTCCTTCTTTCTCCTTGATCTTGTGCTTGGATTCTTCTTGGTTTGGAAGAGGTTTTGTGTGGCTTTGGTGGATGTTGATGTTGTGTTTTGTGGCTGAGCTTGGAAGCCAGTTGAGGTGTTGGTTTTGTGATCATTCCTTGGATAGGCCACAACAGTGGTAAGCTTCTAGTTTTTCCTTTCTTCTTCTTTGATTCCATTCCATCTTCCTTAGCTTAGGATTAGATGTTTTAGGTGTGTTTTGATGTTAGAATGTGTATGTATATGTATGTGTTTGGTTGTGGAATGGTGAAGACGTGAGTTGATCACGTGAAGAGTGAAAGAGAAGTCGGGGAAGCCCGTCTGCCGCCCCTGCGCCTGGGAGCCGCCGCTCCTGCGGAAACCTGTCACCGCATCCGCGCCTTAGTGTCGTCGCCCCGCGGCCACGGTCCCAGAGCCTGCGCCCGCGTGTTTCAGCGCCTGCGCCTAATGCATTTCCACCCCTACGTCTTTCCGTTCCGCATGTGCGTTTTGTACATGATCTACTTAGAGTAGTATCGATCCTTTCCTTTCCTAGTATGAGCGGGTTAGTAGCATGCTAGGTACGTATATGAGGATAGAATGATGAGTATGATATCGATATATGTCAGTTACGGCTTTGAGGTTTAGTAGATTATCGAGGTTTATAAGTTGGATATGATCCTTATGGATCCCTTGGGTCTAGGTGTGACCCCTTTGATTGATAGGAGATGTGACATCTCATTATACCTTGTTATTAGGTAGTGTTGTCCTCCAGATTTAGAGTTGATCGTGGTTGAGATTACTTCGAGGTTGAGGTAAGTCCATAGGACTTACTTAGCTACCATCCATATATTGGATGTGTGCATGAGTGATGTTTGATATATGCTTGATAGCATGTGATGATTGATTATTACCGACCTATGGTTTAGTGACCGCCCATTGTAGGGTTGTGACAACTTGTCCTGTCATCCCGCTGGGAGACTGGGGAGGTTCTCTGCGGAGAGGCCAGATCTGGAAGTGGGACAGGCACCTACCACTCCCATAGGGTATACGGGAAAGTGTTACCAGATTACCACTACAGCTGGCTATAGCACCGAGAGGTGAGGATTATATATTCCTCGTGTCACATATATTCATATACATGTATATACGATTTGAGTGTTGGACTTTATAAAGATAATTAACCGGGTAAATGTGTGATAACATGATGATGTTTTAATATTCCCGACTTGTGTTTGTGCTTATGTATTATCTTATATATGTATGGTTAGCTAACGGTTTTATACCGTGTTGTAGATCATTTGCAGGTTAGGAGAACTGCAGAGTGATTCAGATGGGGTGATCTGTTGAGGCCTCCGTACACTAGGATTTTATGCGAGGGATATGGGTGATTTTATGATGTACGGATATACGTTTTGGTTTGTACTAAGCGGTCTTTTGTAAACTCTTTTGATATGTATATATTACAGTTTGATATTTGGTTTTAATCTATCTGTGTCTTGTTGTAAGATCCAGTGAACTTGTTGTCAGACTAGAGTCAGGATCCATTGTGAGATCCTAGCCTAGTAGTGTCTCGAGTCCTACGAATTCGGGGTGTTACAATATCCTTTTAAATACCTTTCCAATCTAATGGGTAAAACTTGTCATCAAGATGCTTCTAATCTGAAATCAAATGTAACACTTTGACTTCAATTGTGTTAGTGTGATCTTTGAATAATGCTCATACTTTTTTTCTTTGAAAACTTAAACACACGGTTGAAACACATGTAACTCAAATGAATTTGAACACAAGAGCACAAATAAAATTGTTTGACAATCATCCTTCTAAGGTAGCAATGTTTTCTAATTGTTAACTCTCAATTACAATTGTAACGTATACAAACAAGATGAACAAAGGATCCGAATTAGTTGTAAAGTGCAAGACTCTATGTTTTAATCCATTCAAATCTACCTAAAACCATAGGAGAGGATCTCTAATTATGCTAATATTAGGACCAAAATATAATGCTAAAACAAAGTTAAAAAAATATATCTAATTTTCTAAGACCATCGGTTAATTTATTTAAGTAAAATAAATTGATTGACTAATTAAAATAACTATTTTTCCCAAATAATCCCATAATAAATTTGACTTGATTTATTAACTAAAATATATTAATTTATTAATAATTAAAATCTATCCAAAGCCAATTTTAGAAATTTTGGACTTTGTTTTGTAGGATCACGGTTTTTCGAAGGTCTTCCATTTTATTTATGCCCTTTGTATAAACAATAAATTTGTAATCCTTAGACATACCTTTTAGAATGAGTATTATCGTTAATCATGATAAAGGATTAATCTAATATTGTTTAAGTTGGTCAACATATTAATTTAAGAGAATTGAGAACTTAATATTGACTTCTCCCAACTCTCAAAGTTAAGATGGAAAGAAACAATTAAACAAAAAAACGTGGTAAGACTAGTATTCCATGGGCATTTGGGTGAATGAAAGGGTAATTCGGTGGAATTAATCCTTATTAATTTGAAAGTGGATGATTATTTAAGTGAAGAGGAGAAAAATCGAAGGTGCAAGTTGGTGATGCATGAAAGGGACTCGAGATAGGGTTTTTGTTGATGAGAAGATTCCATGCATGCTCTGCTGATGTCGCTTCCCACTTCCCAACTTTATATCACTTTGACCAATCCATACGTTGCCTACCATTGCGTTTATTGTGATCGTAGGAATTTATAAGTTGTTCTTCATATTTATGTTTGATATGATATTACAATAAAAAGATTTTTTAAATATACATTTTTATTTTATATGAGTTATGAAACGAAAAATGGTAGCATACTTGATTGTATACGTGTGAATGTATTTTTTTTAATTGAACCAATTATAATGTTTTGAGCATTTTTCAACCCAAATAAATAGGTATATAATTTAAGTATATAATTTCTTCTATTAAATTTTTTTTTCTTCTTCTAATTGAACCAATTATAATGTTTTTGAGCATTTTCTGGTTACATTACATATTGACTGATATATCCATATTATAGTTAATTATTTTATTTTTTTGTCAAAATCATGTTTTTCTACAAAATAGTAATATATTTTAAATTAATTGATGAACAATTATTTTTTTAAAAAAGTTATTAATTTTATTTTGTGACACTAATTGCGAGTATAAATATATGTAGGATAAAAATATATAAATGTAGTTTTACATTTGAAATGAGTTTATGTTGGAATGGATGATACCCACCGGCCACCTTTTATTTGTGGAATCAACTTCTTCTATAGAGTTGGAATGAATCATTCCATGAAATCATTCTCATACCGGTTCCAAGTCTTGCCAAACACAAGGTATTGGTATGACTCGTTATGATTTTGATTCCTGATTCTTAATTGTACAAGGGTTATATAAACTTGGAAGCTCTCGGAAACTTTTCGGTCACGGTGAAGACACTTTTGTTAAATGATCAATAATTTTCAATTGTACTAAGGGTTATAGTCTATGAAACACGGAAACCTCTATATAGTGTCGTATTCCACGCCCTCTCGTGTTGGAAACCTCTATAGAGTGTCATATTCCACACCCTCTCGTCTATGAAACATGGAAATCTCTACATGGTACCAAAGGAAGGTTTCCGGCCCTAACCACGCTTCTGCGTAAAGAAACCCTAAAACACAAACTCTGGCCGCGCCGCCATCACCGGCGGTGATGGCGGCGGTAGCTATCCTGATGTGATCGAACTCACTTCGAACACGAGGATCCACCGGCACAAGTTCACACTCAGATTGTAATCGGGGAAATGAAACTCTTTTTCTTTGATTTTTGTGTTTTTGGATATGAAGAACAAATTCTCTCGGCCTCTCACTTTGGGAATCCCTCAACTCGAACGAACTACCCTCGGAATCTCACTTTGGGGTTCGAACCTTCGTTCCTCGGCCTCTCACCTTAGAACCACCTAAGCATCTCACCTAGATGTTTGAAAACTAAGCATCTCACCTAGAATTCGAGTTTTGTTTTAAAGCAAACAACAACTTTGAAAGCACAAAGGTTAACTCACTTCATTTAACTTGACTTCTCTTACAATGGGAGGATACAAGGCTTTATATAGCCACAAAACTCAGCCTAGAAACTCCCTAGTTAAGTGCTAGAAATATCAAAGATTTATCAAAAGAAAATGCAAGAAATACAAGAGTTTGTAACTAGTAAATTCAAAGCAAGTAATTAGCCACACTTGGCTTTATTCTTGGATGACTCATGGAGATCTCTCTTTAACCACATTGACAACACTTCAAGGAGGATATAACATAGCTTGGACGTCCATATTGAAGGAGAAGAGGGCCTTTGAGCTATCTTGGACATCATTCAATACAAGTGTGGAGATGCCTTCAATATTTGGTAGAATATTGACTTGTGGACCATCATTTGATTAACATAATTCATGCATAATATATGAATAATTTGAGCATGTATGTTGCATGAAATAAGCATGGATTGGACGTGCATATGTCTTGCATAACCACCTTGCAAGACTCCATACATGATTGTGGTCAAAAGGTCATACAAGTATCGTAGTTGTTGCATTGTTGGATGATTTTCACCATCTTACTCTTGGAATATCGACTCCCAGTAAACTACAAATTTGTAGATCAGGAAAAGACCTTTGAAAGTAGTATTCATGGGTATTTTAATTCCAAGTATTGCTTCAGTTATAGTCGTTTTACTGAGAGTGCGTAAACCTGACAGCTTATTCGGAGAGAGTGAAAGTCGGCTTGAGTTGGGCATGCTCGGAGCAAGTATTCTCGGTTTGATTTCGATAGGTTTTGGCTCAGTTTTGGGCATGACCTCAAACATATAAGGATTGATTTCAATAGGTGCCGGCTCAGTTTTGACATGGACGGTTGGTGGCAAAGCGATTGGTTCCGGTGTATTGACGATGATTTCTTTTTTGGGGAGGATCACATCATATCCCGTTGGCCAACTGACACTCTACAATCGACTTCTACCATCGAAGAAAAGAAGAGAGGGAGGTCCATCAAGTCATCATAGTATCTCTTCGTTCAAACCCATATCAGAGTGTAATCATCGCTAAAAAAACAAGGAGCAGTGAAAGGAGGTCCATCAAGTCCTCATATCACCCTTTCGCTCATATTTACCCTAGGACGTTAATCAATCAGCGTTCTAGGGCCCAAAATTTACCCTACAACGCTAATCAGCCTACATCCTAGGGCCCAAAACTTACTCTAGGACGCTAATCAATCTGCGTTCTAGGATCCAAAACTTTATCCTATAACGCTAACTCACCTACATCTTAGGGCTCAAAATTTACCCTAGGAAGCTAATCTACATGCGTCCTAGGGCCCAACCTACCGGCGCCATATCCACGCCAACATAATGAGGGGAGGAGTTCCATCAAGTTTTATTGCATCTCTTCGAGTTTCTATTGTTCAAGCTAGGAATTGTTAAATCACATCTCCAACTTCAGGAGTATTTGATCTCCAGGGTCTCAAATGGATTGGCCTTTTCGAAAAAAGACTTGTTCTTTGGAAGGTCTATCTCGTCCCGGATACTCCATGGTTTCACTATACAAGAACTCCCAATTATTCTCTTGAAGCTCATCCTCTTCATCATATCCATCATCCCCTTCACCATAAAAATGCGTAATCAAAATAATCATCATTAACTTCATCAGAAATGATCGGCTTGCCCCGAAATGACCTGGCCCAATAGAGAAATTCCAATTCATTTGGCATTTTGATCCGATCAAATATAAAGCCCCATGGTTGCCATATTCTAGGAGCCCAAACGTATATTTGGATTTGTATATCCCTATATTTGTTAGTTTATCTTTATCCCTTGACTTATTTTTTTTGTGAGTTTATCTTCTTTGAGTTTATCCTTTATATTTGTTAGTTTATCTTTATCTTATTTTATTATTATCTTGTCGTTTTTACTTTTATTATAAATACTTTGTCCGATTAATGAAAGAAACAAGCATTCAACTTACAAATTTATACGGTATGTAATGTTCATCCAAATTTAGTAACAATCTCCATATTATTCGATGCCAATTAGACAAAACGATCTCTTAATTAAGGTAACAACTTAATCTCATATATGGATCGTTCAATTGAAAAATTATCTTTAATATTACCGTTGGTGTATAGTAATCTATTGAATGAGATAAGTTCTCACTTTTTACCGTAAAATTTGTTCTCAATTGAAACAATTATATATATATATATATATATATATATATATATATATATATATATATATATATACTAAATATAATATTTTTTTTTTTTTTTTAATTTTTTTTTTTTTTTTTTTTTTTGTAATATTACTATATATAAAAAAAAAAAAAAAAAAAAAAAAAAAAAAAAAAAAATAATAATACTGTTTATATATTATTATATATATACCTGAGGCAAAGAAAACAATTGTTTTGAGTTATCTTGTAAGGTTATAGTGAGCATACGTGGACGCATGGTCATGGAAGGACAAAGATGAAGAGCCACAAAAACTAATTATGTACCTAAACTAGAATATTAAAACATATACGTAATTAATTAAGTGAGATAATATTTGTAGGTTAGGCCAGTCTGATGTGGTGGAAAATGATGTCGATCCCATTCATGTATTCATGTTAATAATTGGTGTTAGTTTTTGGGGCGAACTCTCTGCTCAGGTTGGCTATATTGCCCAATCACTCTTTAAATTAAACATTAGATTATTACATGATTATGTTTATATTGTATTGTCTTAAAACCAAAAGGAGAAACGTACCTACTGGGCCAAGTGGCCAACTTAAGAAGATGCATGCCTAATTTTGTTCCAACTTTTTTATTTCTTTGTCGGACCAAACATAATCAAATATTTAAAGTTTATAATTACCCTTATAACTAGACTATACTTTCTATTTATAAACATTTTAGATGTGATACAATAACGAACCGAAAGAAAAGTCATGAAATATATAGATATATATTATGGAATAAAATTTAGTTAAACATAATCTTATTACTCTATATTTTTTATATATCGCTTATAAATTTAAAATCATTACAATATTTGGTTTTTCCACCAAGATTTGTTGATTTATAAATTCTAAATATGTCAATAGTTGAATATGAAAACCTACAAGTAAATATAGGATGTAAACAGGAAGATTTTTTTTTTTTTTGTTCGAAGTATAAAATATATTTGAGCTAACTTTTTTTTTATGTGTTTTGAGGTTTTGACCTCCACATCCTCATATGTTGATTTTCCTTTAGTCCTTTTATACCAATCTGGAATTCCTGTCAATTTAAAACAAGCTTCATTTAAATGTCCTTTTTCTTTGCAATAGGAACACCGTCGATCTAGCTTTTTCTTTCGGAAATCTCTCCTGTTTCCTCCGACCTGTCTATTAGGAGGTGATCGATCAACAACCATTACATCATGTATGATGGTAGGTGTAGTTATCTCCTTTTGCTTCTCAGCCTGTAAAACCATGTGATAAGCTCGGTTGATGGTAGGTAAGGTCTCCAGGGCCAGTATATTGCTTCTAATATGATCGAATTGATCACGAAGCCCCGTTAAGAACTTAATTATCCAATTCTTTGATTCTCTCTCAGAAAGCTGCTTTAGAATATCACATTTGCAATTAACAAGTCCTTTGCACAGACAAACAACAAAGCATCGATGGATTGTAATTCATCCCACAATTTCTTGATTTTGCTAAAATAAGCAGCTATGTTATCCTACTTCAAATTACTCAACTCCTTGTACAATTGATATACAAGAGGAGCATTAGACACTTCGAATCGTTCAATCAGTTCACTCCACAATTCCTTAGATAAATCAACATAAGAGAAATCAAGAGCTATGTCTTTATTAATAGAATGTATAAGTCAACATCGAACCATATAATTCGCTCTCGTCCATCTAGCTATCATGTCCTCATCATTACTAGGAATTTCGCAAGATACATCGATAAATCCCAATTTCAGCTTAACACCTAGGGTCATTCGAATGCTACGCTTCCAAGATATAAAGTTAGATCCATCAAACAGAGTAGAGACGAGTTGCATACCAGGATTATCGGATGTGGAAAGATGTAGTGGATCGTTAACATTGCCTCCATAGTTACGATTTGATGTTGAGTTCTCTGGATCGAGCAATCCTGACAGATGAATATCTTGATCAAAAAGATCGAAAGAAGGAATAAGGATGGAGGAAAAAAAATTCCGCTCTGATACCATGTTAATTTATCCTTTTTAATATACGTCGGTCTAAGACGTGCAGGGTTATGCACGTCAAAGTGAACCTTACACACAAGCATTCAGGGTTCTATCCTAAAACCAACACAAGCATTCAGGGTTCTATCCTAAAATCAATTGACAATAGGAGTAGTAGTTCTAGTACTTATATGTTAGGTTAGGTTCACGAATTTCATATTGTCGATGTGGGACACATTTCCCACACTCAACACTCCCCCTCAAGTGCAACTATCCTAGACTAGTTGACACTTACACAAAGCCTTAAGGCCGGCTTAACCAAACGGGCGGATAGCATATTTTTCGCTAATCACAACCCAAACATAAGATAATGGACCCGGACCTGCTCTGATGCCATTTTAACGTATTAAGATGTGAAGAGAGAATTTAGGGAAGAAAATGTATAGAATGTGTAACTGAATCTTTTAGTCTGAACAATGTAGAGAGGGGTATTTATACTGCGTAAACTCTAACAACCTCCTGACCTCCTGAGCTTATTTCTTTCGTATTGAGAATACAAGCCTCTTATTCTATGTAATATGCATATATGTCTATATATACAACTAATTTAACAAACTGTTTCCTAATATTTACTTTTTAAGTGCAAAATTTTTATGGTGTCAGTGAGTATACAACTGGATGTATGAATTTTAAATTTAATAGTTCTTGCATCATTACATAAATGTGTTCTTACAAACTACAATATACCATTACAAATCCATATGTTTAAACTGAAACATGATTTGCATGATCTGATGAACTTAAACATCCATCATTCATACTGCTCAAAATCCAGAATTTGCAACCAACAAATGCTGTAAATTTCTATTAAAAATTTAACTCTAACACCAACATCATCCACAAAGATAGCAACTTGAGAGGAAGACAATTAATGGTCCATAACAGACTGGAACCCCGACGAAGTCACACTCGTGATCGATTTTCGAGGCTCTATTGCATCAACCGGTAGAGTCACATGCTGCAGCGGTACAACTTTTGAATCTATGTTACTAGTTGTCGATATGAATATCGATCTCTACATTGAGTACATTCTAGTTGATTGCAAGTAATAACATTTATATAATATTGTATTAATTGGAAGAAACTAATGTGTTAAATATCTATATATTCTTGTGGACATAGATTGTCAATATTGGTTTACTTACAATATTGACAATGTGAACCATGCGATGCTGGTAATTCTCAGCTGAGCGAGGAAAGAACTACATTTCCATGGTGGTAAATCTCAGCAAAGAGTTCTATCAACAATTTCTATGACTACAACTCTTTGAAAATGGGAGTTCTTAAAAATGGAGAGAACAGTCAATCAAACAAGAGAACAATAGAGAAAGATGAAGCATACCTCGTCGCCGGTGGTCTTGTCGGAACCAATTTTCCCCGCCGCCCTCCTAGGTTCGTTGGAGAATTCATGGTGGTGAAAAATAAGAACGACGACGGACTAGATTTCTCTTGTGTTCGTGTTTTGTTTTTTCAGCAGGGGCACGAGTAAAATCGTAATTGATAAATAGAGGTCAATCTCCTTTACCTTTGTAATATAAGGTTATTTTTTATCCACTTTTAATCTCAATCTTTATCTTCAACCAAACACCTCTACAAAATATATTCTCAAATTTCATCTAAAATAAACCTCCATTCATCTCCGTCCAAACCCACATTTCCTCTCAGATTTCAACCATTTGTAATTCAATAATTTACATTAAAATACTTATAATAATAGCTTTAAAACAGGGATGGGTTCAGGTGACATGTAGAGTCATGGGTATTGAACTGTCTACCGTATTCAATCCGCTCTACAATCCGTCATCCGAATTTTACTGCAATATCACCCGAATTCTACTGGTATGATTTCATATCCTTGCAGGAGGAGTAGTATATCACTAAACGAGATGGGAGTCATTTTAACAGCATAAGGACGAGATGGCGTACATTATCGGTCCAATAGGCCCAGATGAGAAAAGTGGGCCAGATCGGCCCAATATGCTTTAGTTGCCCAAGCTCAAGTTACGCTTGCCTTCCTCAACTTTTTCAATTACGTTCCCTTCGGTTCCGGCCACCGAAGGGGTTTCACCGTTGTGTTTTAAGCCTTTCACTCGCGGGAATCGAACTCAGTGAGCAGCCATGGCGGAAGAAGCGAATCCTGTTAGCGATGTTCCTCCCAATCAGACCATTTACATCAATAACCTCAACGAAAAGATTAAGCTTGATGGTAAATTTATCCTTCTCACTCTCTCTTCTATCTGCATTAAACCCTAGACCTTCGTATCTCGTTTTTTCCCCTTAAATTGAACCGTTGGAGGTGGTTTTTGATTATTTTAGAGTTGAAAAAGTCGCTGTTGGCGGTGTTTTCTCAATTCGGAAAGATAATGGAGGTATTGGCATTCAAGACGTTGAAGCACAAGGGCCAAGCTTGGGTTGTTTTTGAGGAAGTCTCTTCTGCCACTAGCGCCCTCAGGCAAATGCAAGGTTTTCCCTTCTATGACAAGCCCATGGTATGTCTTTGGTAATATCAACCTTATACTCCCCATCCCAATTTACAGGAAGAACGAAAGCTCTTGGTAAACTGTAATCTGGTAGGACAAACTTGCGGTTAAGATGTAGATGCTGCGGAATTAGGCTTAATTTACTCTGATATATCTGATGTGTATTCTACAGTTGGGAAAAAGTCTTGTGATGCTAGAAGCTGATCAAGCTGCTGTACAGGAACTAAATCTTAGATTAAGAAGCTAAGTTGTTGTCATGTATGAAATGTATAAGGGAATTGGACAGAATAATAGATTTGGTCCTTCGAAGAAAGAGGGAATTTTGCAGCTTGATTGGCTTCATACAGCACCTTTATGACGTTTCTAGCCTTTTTCTTTTTTATTAGAGCATGGAACCAGTTTTAGCAGTGGAGGCCATCAAATTGGTTAGTACATTCATCATTGTCTTGGACTTGAAAATGATGAGACGTTAATATAGGGTACCATTAGTAGCTTGCCTTTAACTAATTGGTAGATTATCTGGTCAAGCCATGATGCATAGGTTCTCACTTTCATATGGAACAGTCTGTCTCAACTGTTCATGGTATTGGTTTGAAAGATAAGAAATGATCAAGGCACGGTGCATGAGTTTTTCTTTCTTATGAAATCATGTCTGTATTGATTGTAATACCAGATATGGCAAAGCATTTTTTCCAACAATGCATCGTTTGATTCTGGACAGTAATATGGTTACTACTTTGCTGCAGAGAATTCAATACGCAAAGACGAAATCTGATGTAATTGCAAAGGCAGATGGCTCTTTTGTTCCGCGAGAAAAACGAAAGAAGCATGATGATAGAGGTTACTTCTCTTTTGTTGCTATTCTGTTAACTCACTTTTTCTTTTTATTGAATGATATAATCTGTATAGAGATACCAGCCTTGTCTCTGCATTCTAGTGCTGATATAACTACCCAAACAACATTTCCCAAGGATTAACTATCATTTGTGGGAAAAACCTGATCAAGAACTATGCTTTTAACATGGAGATGAATTTGCTTTTGGGTTCATTTTATATTGTCTCTACCATGCTCGAGGAAGTATGTACCATATAAGTATATAACTCAAGTAAAATATCTGTTTAGGTGTAAAATGTAAATCCTAACATGGAATTGGGAATATGGTTGTTTTCATGTTCCAGCGGTTTCTTTTTATTTTAATCTATGTAGTCCTGCAGGACACTGGTAAATAGTTCTCTATGATTTCCTACTTTCATTGTTTGATATTGTATTGTAGAAATGAGCTGATCTATTTAAGTGCAAGTGCTATCACGAGCTACATATATGATCATTGTCATGGTTGCTGCATTTTTTGTCTTTATTTTTTGGCAGAATGATGCTTAATTGTTTTCTAAGGGTTGCATTGCTTGATAGTGTGTTGTAATATGGGTTAAAAAGAATGAGGATATAGGAAGAGTTGTTAGCAATAATGAATTCAACTTGGCTTTGTGTATTTTGTTCTTGTAGGCTATTTTCATGAAAGTAATATCATTTATGTAGTTAAGAATTTTATTCATCTTCTCATCCATATTACGTGTTTGAATTAAACTAATTGTCAATTACTGTTTGGTTCATATGCAGCTGGGAAAAAGAGAAAAGAGCAAATTGATCCGAATCAAGTTGGAGTCAGTCTACCTTATGGAAATGTATATGGAGCACCTCCTGTAAGTTTTTTTTATCTGCACAATCTAATTAATGTTTAGTGGAAAGGACCATGTCAGATTTGAAGTTATTTTCATTTGTCAGTTATTTGCAGTCACTTGTTGCTACATAGTACTCAACAAATTACAAGATCTAAGTTCATTTACATATCAATTTAGATATCATAAAGATTTATTTTTAAATCTTGATGATATAATATAGGTTTAGAAGGGAAATGCTGTAAGCGGGCTACCATGTCTGCTTCACGTGTATATGTGTTTTCATTATGTGATGCTTATTTCACTTGAATATCTGCAGATATCTCAAATGCAATACATGGGAGGTGGAGCAGCAGTTCCAGAAGCACCAGCTCCCCCAAACAACATCCTATTCGTTCAGAATCTCCCTCACGAGACTACAACAACTATGCTACAAATGCTTTTCTGCCAATACCCTGGTTTCAAGGAAGTACGTATGGTGGAAGCGAAACCGGGGATTGCGTTTGTGGAGTATGAAAATGAAATGCAGTCAAGTATAAGCATGCAGGCACTCCAGGGCTTCAAGATCAGTCAACAGAATGCCATGCTCATTACATATGCCAAGAAGTAACTTTTGGATGGGATTGTTTCACTTGTGAGAGCCCTGCATTTTGTTAGGTGTTGGCATGATGTAATCTTGTTCTCATTTTTAAAACATAAGATTTTCTCTAGCCGTTCACACCGTTCAAGTAATGCAATGTAGAATTTAAGTTTGTGCTGTATTTGACAAATGAGGTTTTCTTTTGTTCGTATTTGACATATTAAATGAGGTCTTTTGAATATACTGTAGGGTTATATATTTAGGAAACAAGTAAAGGGATGAAGTGAAAGTCTGAAATTCACTTCTTCTACACCACTTTCGGCATCAAGTAAGCTGAACACAAAATCTACCAATAATGAGAGATCATACAAGTGTGTATATTTGAACAATATATTGTAGATTTTCTCCCCTTTTATATTTTGGAGATTGATATGGGTTGAAGTATAAGCCTCATATATCCTAAATAATTTAAAAGACCTACTATAGTATATGGAGTCAAGATCGAACACATAAAAAGTGATATTTAGTTTTGATAAATTAATTAAGAAACAAAAATACATAAATAAAACAAATATGTACATAAAGAAAATAACGTAAACTAAAACCTGAAAGTGAAGGTAGAAGCTCAATAGAGTCGATCGGCCATAAGGAGAGTCGGGTGATCTAAAATGCAAATCTTAATCAGAAATAATTAAGTAAATAACTAAAGACTAAATCAAAGCCAAATGTACGTGCGAAAAAACCTTAGTAAGGTCAGTCAAACTTATTGATGTTTTGCGAACGACCACCTCAGGAAGTCATGTAAACAATAAGAGGAAATAAATATGAAATTTTGGTTCTTTATGAGATTTGAAACCAAGTAATTTCAGGGAGAAAAGTAGAGTACAAGTAAGTAATAGATAAAACAATTTCAAAGTCCATATCATCGCAACACGCACACAGGATGGAGCTCAATTGTCAATTGCACAAGTAAATGTAAGTCTAGGTGAGAGACAACTTCATCCGATCTTCATGTAACTGGTTAGATAATGAAAAAAATTGTTTAAATATTAATCTAAATTAAATAATTAAATAATGAGTTAGTTACAAACGACATAAATATAACTATTAAGCTATAATTATTATAAGCATATAATAAGCATTATGTGGTGATATCATGTACGTATCAATCGCAACATTATTTTTTTATCAATATAACCAAAAATATTCATTTATATTATCTAAAATATAATTTTGCATAAACCAACAAAAAATAACTATGCAATAAAAAATGAAAAAATTACTCTTATAAAAAAGTTATTTTTTGTATAAAAAAAATCCTATCGAGTTTTGTATCAAAAAACATAATTTTAAAAGATGATCTTTCCAAAAACAAAAGTATTTAGAAATTTATCCGTGGTGATTTATTATGACTTATAATATATATTAAGTCATATAATAAATTATTATTATTATACCATGGTTTACTTTTAAATAATATAAAAAGGTCGGTTAATAAAGTGTAATTTTAAAAATGTGATATTCTGAGACAAAATCCTTTTTTTTAAAATTATCAAGCAATGTGCTCTTAGGAGGCGCACGTGTGCTAAGACATGGGCTCGGTTTAAAGTAAACCGTTAAAACGCCGGTTTGGCCAAACCGGCGATTTAGGTTTGGACGGTTTAGGTTTGGCCGGTTCAAGGTTTAGGTTTCAGTTTGGTATTTTAGAAAACCTAAACCGCCGGTTTGAACCAGCCAAAACCGTCGGTTTGGACCTTTTCCTACGTATTTTTTTTATTTATTTTTTTTATAAAAAAAACACAACGGCTCTAAAAAGAGCCGTTGTGTGCCAAATTGCAACGGCTCTTTAAAGAGCCGTTGTGTGCCAACGGCACAAATGTGCCTCAACGGCTCTTTTAAGAGCCGTTAGGGCATTTACATAAAAAATAAATAAATAAAATAATTTATTACCCTCACCCACAACCTATCCTAATTTCCTATAAATACCCAATCCTTCTTACTCTAAAAATCACACAATCTACAACTCATCTTCTCTACTCTCCTAATCTCTTATTCTCGAATTCTCGAATTCTCGATTCCTCGTATTCTCGTTTTCTCGATTTTTCGTAATGGCAAACCCAAGTGATCAAATTCCCTCTTCCCAATTCTTTCCTAGCACCCAAGAGAGCGAAACACAAATGCCCTACAATCCCGAACTTACCGAAGTTCCAAGAAGAAGTCTCCCCCCTCTAAAAATGCTTACATCCAAAATATTTACGAAGCATTACACCAAAGGGGAGCCGGTGAACGATTATTGTCAAGTGGCATGCAACTATTGCCCGAAGGTGTACAAGTGGAAGGTCAAGGGCGGCTACGGGACATTGCAAACACACATGGCAAACGTCCATCCGGAGAAGCTCGGGATTTCACGGGGACAAACACAATTGTCCCACGGGTTTACATCTTCTACCTCTCATTCTCCTTTATTTACATATAATCATAGTGAAGAAAGTTTAGGATTGACCGATGTTATTTGTTCACATTCATTACCGTTTTCTTATGCCGAATATGAAGAAGTTAGGGAATATAACACTAGATATCTTCAACCTTCTTTTAAACCAACTTCTAGGAAAACCGTTTCAAAATTAGTAACTAAATCTTACTTAAAAAAGAAAGAAATTTTTTTATCGAATTTGGCAAAATTTGAACATAAATTTTCTATTTGTAGTGATATTAATTTGGAGTACACAATCACAACAACATTTTTACATGGGCATTACTTTACATTTTATTGATAACGCTATGCTTTTGCATAAATATGTTATTGGATTTCGGCATTTCAATCAAAGACATAATGCACTAGGCATTGCAAGCATGATTAAAACGGTTTTACAAGAATATAATTTACAACATCGAATTTTTTCATATTCTTTTGATAATGCATCCGCAAATACCTCCGCCGTAAACCATTTGGTTGAGGATGCGGGACAATATATAAAAACTCCTTATACTCATCAAAGATGTGCATGTCATATTTTAAATTTATGTGTTCAAGATGGACTTAAGGTTTTAGGAAATATGCTAACCCCAATCAAACTTGTTATTGATCATATTTGGCACGACTCCGATTTAAGAAGAAAATGGAGAAATTTATGTTTAAACAAAAACGTTCATCCTATTGCTTTTTCAAAAGATGTTGGAACTCGTTGGAACTCGACTTACAAACTACTTAGTGAAGCCGTACGTTATAAAATTTTGTTACAAGAATTTGCTTCAGTTCACGTACCTTGGTCAATTTTAGATGATGAAAATGTTTGGGAAAGTTGTTCCCATATTTGTAATGTTTTAAAAACTTTTAGTGATGCAACTAATACCATGAGTTGCGTTTACACTCCAACATCTCATAGATTTTTAGAAATTGCTGTTAACGTTGCCGAAGCTTTTGTAAAATGTTTTAACATACCTTGTCTCATGGATTGTATGCTTGATATGAAAGATAAATGGCTTAAATATTATCAAGACATTCCCATGATTTATCTTGTAACCGCCGTTTTTTATCCTAGACTTAAAATAGATGGTCTTTCCGATTTATTGACCGCTTATTATGATTGTTTGTATGTAAACTTAACACAAGAAAATTAAACATTAATGTTCCTAACATTGTGCAACAAGTTAATACCGAAATTGGAAAATTACTTAGTACATTTGAATCAAGTGCTAGCTCTTCTTCTACCGCACCTAGTCCATCTCCCTCTTCTACTAGTTCATCTTCTTCTCTTTCACTTGCACAACAAATTTTTGCTAGAAGAACAAAAACACCTAGACATTTATCTTCAAATGCGGAATATCAAGATTATCTTAACACTTGTTTTGGTTTTGATGGTAACGGTGATTTTGATATTTTGGATTGGTTGAAGAGATTAGCTCTCAAAATCCAACCTTAGTTAAAATTGTACAACAAATCATGGCCGTGCCCGTATCAACGGTTGCGGTGGAGCAAGCATTTAGCCAAGGCGGGAACATTTTCGGTCACAAGAGAACTCAATTGAAGCCTGAGAAGTTGGAGATGCAAGTTTGTATTCAATATTGGATAAATGCGGCTAAGCGGAAACAACGGAATGCACCGGTGTACGACTCCAAATCGGATTCCAACTCTGAAGACGCTGGCACTACTTCCGAGCCCGACATCGAAAGGTAAGCGGGGTTAAAAAAAACTCGAAAGTCCGAAAAAAGGTAAGTCAAGGTAAGAGAACTACGTGGACTTTGATTCCTCTTAATCCCGAGAGGATACGTAGGCAACCGGAAAACCGGTTCAAGCCCTTTATTTTTTTATTTATTTTTTTGTTAAATTGAATTTATGTTTCTTTTATTTAATTGGTATAAATTTTAATTACTAGTTTCTATATACTAAGTTTTTTTTTATAATAATTTTTTATTTTTACATAATATAAAAAAAAATTAACATTCAACACATATATTTAAAAAAAATAATTAAATAAACCGTGCTAAACCGGCGGTTTAGGTTAAACCTAAACCGCCGGTTTTAGGTTTAACGGTTTGGATTTAGGTTTGACCTTGTAATTAAGGTTTGGGTTTAGATTTTAGATTTAACGGTTTGGGTTTAGGTTTGGGTTTGGGTTTAGTTTTGCAACCCATCTCTACGTGTGACTCGGAATTATACACGTAATTAAGTAATTTGACATGCATGAGTATTTTTATTTGTAGATATTCCACCGTCTACACGCACTTCAAGAAACACATGTAATTTGGCATGGATCAAAACTGTTAGCGTGGAAATAATACCGTCCTAATAAAATACATATAGCATATTTTATTTTAAACTTATATATATAAAGTAGGATTTATACAAATTTGAATAAATTCTGTAGGCTATCCACGTTGGTAGTTGTTGGCCATGTTTAGTTAATTGCTACTTAGGAGAGAAATTTGTTTTGCTAGAACCAAAAATCAGACCATGATCTTAAATGGTCTCATTATTCATTGTGTAAATATTATATGAGAAGATAGTAAATGAACTGTGATTATTGTCGTGGGTGATAAATTAGTAAAATTCTTAAAAAATTGTGGAAGAGAAAATAGTGAAAAAGTGATAAATATATATATAAAAATATATTAGTCTCAATAAACTATTGATCTGGGTTTATGAATCATTCTTTTAGATTAATGACTTGTATATACAAAAGTATAGCTAATTAGACGGCCTTGTAAAATTAAATGGTTAAATCGTGAATTTTGAAGTTGAGTAGAAAGACGAAAGATACAAGTAATTATATCTTAAATTCATGAAACAATCTCAAAAAAAAAAAAAATAGAATTGAGTATTTGTTTCACTTATTGTTACAATATTATGTAGTGACGAAGACATTTCAACTGATTCCAACCGAAGCTTACGTACGGGCCAACGACCATATATGTAGAGAGAGTGAACGAGCTTATACTGTGAATCAAGGGGGGACCGGTCGGAAAATCAAGAACCTTACCGGCCGGCGAGCCTAATGTATATAAGAGGAGGCTAGGTAGGAGAGGAGCCCGTGGTGGAGAAGGGGAGCACGTGCAATTGCAAAGTAGAATAGCCTTGCACGTGCCCTGCTTCTCCAACAAGGAGCGACTCACCAATATATTTACTTACATTATCAGCTACCTTGTTGGAGCTAGTGTGCTCGCTTGCTCCTATTTATAAGCACAACATATATAATTAATATTTAATATTATATTGAAATTGATTGAATTCAGAGCTATGCCATGCCCCCTACCTCGGCCCATATGCCATCATCTCTCTCTTTTTAGGCATCCCTACAATTGAAGGGGTACCCGAACGTTGTAGGGCAGTACTCGACTGTTTATGTGAAATTGAAATCCAAGGCTTTGTTTATATTTAGTATTACTTCTCGGGAGGTCTTACTTTTTCATCATCTTCTCTTGCAGAGGAGGCCAAAATCATCAACACAAGTACACCTAATGCCCTAATGCCCTAATGACCTATGCCTACCTACATAGCATACTTACGTAAACCTCTTTCTCTGCCATGGGAATATTAGATCGTCCACGCCACGCCTACGTCACTTCTCTCGGGATCGATCACAGATTTCACCTCTTTTTTTTCTTTAATCATATTCAAATTTCATTATGCTGTAAAATAATTTACATGCTTAGTAAAATGATGCATGCAGTGCGTAATGATTTGTTGAGATGGAGATAAAAAAATGTAAGATGAATATATATAGATTGAAAGACAAGAAAGGGTTAGGGCGTAGAGGATGACTTGCGCTTTTTTGTATGTCAAAGTTGATATGGGCTTTGCGTGTCGGCCGGGAGCATTGGGTGAACATCAATGCTTACCCTTACCCACCATATATATATATATATATATATATAATATTTGGTCTTTGTGCTTGTGAAAAATTTTGAATAATTGGAGATGAAACAAAAGAACCTAAAGTTTGTGAACAATGTGCAGTCGAATTTGGTGATTCTCGAATACGAAGGTATCAAATGGGCTAATTCGAGTCGAGAAGAAAAAAAAATTGAACTAAAAATATTTTCAGTAAATATTCATTTTCCTGAAAAAACAGATTATATATATATATATTCATTCTACCGGAATTGGAGGAAAGCATGGTAAACATACATCAATTGCGTCTACCATTTTACCAACATATCACATACAATTAATGAAAATGCATTCTTTACAAGCTAACATTTATGTATCTTTTACTTTTCAAGTTTTACTATCATAATAATTTACATGCCGCATTTAACACAAAAACCAATATCTCACATTTTCAAAACATCCTACGCATGGGCCTTATTTACTTATTTTTCTGTCAATACTCAATACTCCGTAGCATGCAAAAGTTTAAATACTTAAATACCCAACTAGGTTTGCAATATTTTATACAAAAATCTTTCTTTACTTTTATATTACAAATGAATTATTTGATTTGATGCAACCATACCCAAGTGAATTGACAATTCCAAGATTTTACAAAATGACTGGTTCTTATAATTTAGAGAATTGTACGTAGAGATGGAATACAAAATAAATTGTTAAAAATTAATACTTCAAAATTTTACTAAATAATTAGGATTTTTTTATAAAAAAAAAAATTGTACCTTTATAATACTTTTTAATAAATAAATTTAGAAAAAGTCACATATAAAACCACTTTATAAACCTATTTCATCAAATGGAACTACTTATATTATTTTCTAGGCATATATCTTTCCATATTGACTGGAATACAGCAATTGAACTTTAATTATTTATTCTAATAAGTTATAAATTATTTGTTTTTCAAAAAATAAACATTTAAGCCATCAACTAAGTAATTTAACTGTATTTCATTATCTTTGTGGTAAAAACTAAAGCAAGTCGATAGAGACACGGTCAACATAATACTATTTGTGACATGGTTGCATCCTAACTTAATAAAAATATATAACTAGGACGCATGCGAATTAACTACACCCTAGCTGAACCTCGGGAATTTTCCCTTCTTTGCTCCGTCTAAACTTAATCCGAGCTTCAACACAATTCAACTACGTCGAAGCTCAAGTTTTAAACTCTACTCACAACGACAACACCACGTAAATAGTAATTTTTGATTGTGTAAATAGCATTTTCAATAGGAATGACTAAAGATATGGTCAACAAATTACTTTCGATTTCTGTCACGATGGAATAATAGAAGTGAAGCAAAATAATATAAATATTTCATTTTAACGAAATAAATTTTATAAGGTGGTCTGATTAAAAAATATTATTTCTTTAAAATTATGTATTATAAAAAGGTTATTTTCTAAAAGAAAATACTAGTAGTCATAAACTCAAATTTATTGTAAAAGTTTATTTTGTATGTATAAATATTTCGAAGGTTATGGGGGATGTGATTCTCCCCTAATGATACATTTGCTAATTAAGGACTCCCTCCAACGTTACACTCGATCTTGTGACGTTGAACACGGTCCCATCCCTATCGTTTTATTATCTCTGCCCTTGGATACAACTTTGATTTAAACTTTTGTAGTTTGTGATTGTGTAACGAAACTAATTAAGTTGATATATATATTTCTTTAAATGATTTATTTATTGTATTAGAAGCACGGTACATATGTGTAAGGACCGTGGAATTGGTTCTAGCAATGCAAGGAGTTACGATCCGAAAAGTTCAAGCGTTAACAATATCTTCATTCTCCAGCAGTTGCCAACGACTTGTTTTTTATAGAAAAAATGGTCCGAATCGAAAAATACAGTTCAGTCTTTCGACGTAATATTGTTGGACCATTTTCTCATATTTTTTTAGAAAAAAATTATTTATACAGTCCGGTCCAATCCAAGTTTGAACGGAACCGGATCGTATTGAATTATATAAAAAATATATTTTTTTAAAAAAAACACCAATAACGGCCTGATTCGGAGTTTACATAATCCGGCCTAAACATACACATTTGTCTCACATGATTTCTTGGGTCAATTTTATTAGATCACCAAGGGACAGATTTTGTCACATTGTATTCCACCGAGCCCAAAAACCTTGGATGGAAATAAAATTAAGTGCCTCTGTGATTTGTGGATGTTGTTGATATATAAAACTTCACAAAAGTTAAAAAGACCACGAAGTTTTGGAAATTTGTGGAAAGGTAGTCTTCTTAGTCATACTTAACCGATACTAAACCACTTTGGTTGACTCCCTGACGGAAACTTGAATGTTTTCAAATACTAGCTAGAACTATTATATGTTCTTTACCTAGTAACGAGGTAAGATGTTAAAGTATCGGTCAGTTAGTTTATGCAATGTCTTTATAAATTAGTTTTTAAGAAGTTTATGCAATGTCTTTATAAATTAGTTTTTAAGACGGTTGTAAAGAGATCGAAGGTTTGAGACTTTGAGTAGAAGATTATGGTTCTAACATCGATAATATTGAAATAATAAGTTTACTATATAAGTCAAGTGTATTACTGCTCATATTGTCAATTGATTTTAGGGTGCGACTCTGCTGGACTTATGAGCTGAACTTGGGTCCAACGCGCATATGCGCTTGAACATGCAGTGGACCCCCACTTAAATACCTATTGCATAGAACTTCCGTGGGAGTGATACGAAGAGAAAGGGGTTTGCACCTCTTTGGACGTCAAAGGTGATGGATTCAGTGATCTCGTCGCATGGACTTCATTAAGGTGATTCTATTTCACCCTACTTGATTATTTTATGTGTAGTTTAGGGCGCTTAATGATTTTAGGATCAGATCCTTGTTGTTGTACATATCGTCTCACATCTATTTGTTTCCACTTACATCCTTGTTTTTTGCAAAAAGTCCAATTGTGTTAGGATGTGTTTTTGCACATGCCGTCTCACACCTTTGTGATTGTCATATGTTTGTTTTGAAGGATAGAACACAAGCTAGAAGGTGATCCAAGAGTGGATAAATCATGAAAAGATAGGGTCCAAGGTGAGTAGTCATTATGCGGGTGAAGTTGGATGCTGTTTAATGGGGTTAGTTCTTGAAGATGTTACAAAGTTGAATCTACATTTTTTTATTCCTTCTTTATAAGTTATATTTCGTGTTATTTTAATAGGGTTGTCTACTCAGAGACTAGAGTCTACCCGAATATGGGTGATCATTGATCTCGATTTAATATAATTTGATGTTCCCGTTAATATAAAAGTTTGTGGCTTTTAGAAAACAATGTTAATAAGGGTGGTTTTATGAAATTATGTAAAAAAAAGTGGCACCTTTATGAAATAGTATTGCAAGGTCATGCAATGATAAATGATTGCGCAAGAAGAGCATAGATTATGGATGATGTCAAGATGAAGAATCTTTGGTATATATTTTTTCTTAGGCATGACATAAATACAAAGCGTGTGAGGATGGGGAGAAGTCTATATAATTCCAAGCACACATGATGCATTCCATTGACTTTAACCTCAGCAAAAGGAACAATAACCAAACAAAATAGCCCTTACCAATTACCAACACTCAAACGAACAAGCCAATCTTTGCGATTAACAATAATCTGTGTAAAATTAAGTTGATAATCTTAATCATGCAATGATGAGCATTCAGAAATAAAACAATGTAATAAAAGCTATTGGAAAAGGGATATGACGAGTTTTCTAAATTTCTGCCCAATATGTGAGAAAAGAGAAAAGGATTAGGCATGCTTTGCCCAATGGAAGACCGAAACAATGGATTTCCTATAGAGGAATGCTGCAATTTTCGATGTTTTATTTCTTCCTTACCCTATTTATCATTCCTTTTTTCTATTCTCTTAAATTCAAATTGAATAATTCTCGTATCTTGTACAAAATTTATAAAATAAGAAGAATGCAAGAACGATCAACAAATTTAAAACTATATAAAAGTTCGGTTGTATTTATATTCTAAATTTTAAAATATCAAAAAATGTATATAATAATCATAGAAGTCGAATAATGTTAGACCCAAATTTTATGCAAATATTCATGTGTAAATTTTATCAACGTAAAAAAAAAAAAAAAACTAAAAAAGGAGATTTAAATTATTTAGTGTAAGTATTTTCTATAAATTTCATAAAATACAATATTTAAAACAGGCATTACTAGAAAAACGGATAATTACGAACGTTTTTTAAGCGTATCTAGACAATTAAAAATATCCATAAATTAATTCTCGACACTGATGCAATGTGTCGAGTATTCTCGACGCTTTTTGTGCCGACAATTCATACACACTTCGCCGCTTTTGAAAGTCAAAATTATCGACGCTTTTTTATGTCAAAAATTGTCACGCTTTTGTATGTCAAATTGAGAGTCGAATTGTCAACGCTTTTTATGTTGATTATTGCAACTGTAGCCGGAGTGTCCATTTCTACTAAAAGCATCGAGTAATAAATCATTTATTTATTCGTGTATAAATTATCATGTCTACATAGACGTTTAAAAGCGTCAACATTTTTAAAATTTTCTAAAAAAAAGTTCAATATTTATCTATGACAACTATATTATTGTTAAAATAACACACTAGCATTATCATCATCAAAAACAACTACATGTCTTGTAAGAGTATTCATCAAGCATGTCATACTTCTATCAGGAACATTCACTTGATCCAAAAAACAAAAATCGATGGATGAGCATCCAAATACATTATCCAAAAATTAAAAAATAAAAAGAGAAAAGAATAACAACACAAATAACATTACTTCAAGAACGAAGGTATTAAACAACTAAATCAAACTCTAACATACCCTCCAATACACAATACTTTTAAGTGTTCGTTTGGTTGGAGTAGTAAAATAAAAACGGAATAAAATCGGTTAAGGGAAAAAAATGAAAATGAAAATAATTAGATTACTTTCATGTATAAAAAAAACCCTCTAAACAAACATAGTTTTTAATTGATTCAGAATCATTTCGTTACCGGAAATGGTTCATAGTAATACCAAACGAGCCCTAAATTCTTTCACATTTATTTATTTATCTTATCAACTGATACAATAGATTGTCTATCAAGAAATGACTAGGAAACAATTCCATGTTCACTAATCAAGTATGACGGTTCATATAGTAGCAACATTGTAGAAATTAACAAGTTCTCTCTAGCGTAGCTTTATATCTACATAAGTTTTATACCTAACAACACACAAAAAAGGACTACATTTGAGACGAAAAGAAACTTACATAGGTAACTAGACTAGCTTTAGGCATAAAGATTAATACAAACTTATGCATACATTATATTTATCTATGCTTTCTACATTTATGGGTGAAATGACTGATATTCGGTAATAATCAAACACCAATATATAACATGCTAAGTTGCACGATTTCATTCCTTCATATGCACCTGTCATGTAACATTTCATGCCTTTTTTTTGTCATATAAACAATATTTACATACTTTTGATAATTCAGATTAGCCAAATATCTCTTACCAATATCTTTTTCAAGCAATTCAAGTGTTTTATATAAGTGATCCTCAAAACAATACAGTTATAGTGTAGATTAAAAAGTGTAGATTGAAAAGTAGTAGAATTGACACATCGTGCAATACATAAAAGAAGTGATTGTTGCATATTGGAGTAGATATTTAGAGGTGAACTTTAGAAGTTCTTCTTACTTTGACGAGAGCAAGAGTTTAAAATGAGATTACTATTCTTGATTACTAAGAAATCCAACAAACACCATCACGCTACCTTACGAACTCCAACTGAGGATAAAGAAACTAAAGTATCGCCGGCCTTCCATTTTCATACCAAAATTTTAAAAGGAGAATCGAAAAGACGATTCCTTTTAGTAAAGCTGTGCATGCCCAATCCGTTGTCTCATGGGTGAGGTAGTAAATTTTAGTATGGACATGGAAGTTAAAATTGAAACAAGTTGTTCGAATAAGGGTTTTTGATTTTAAGTTGAGGAGACGACGAGTTTGAGGACGTGTAGCCAACGCGTTCACTTGATAATTTTAGGATTTTTTTTATAGGAGCAATCATTTAAAAAAAAAAAAAAATTATTATAGACGTACATGCAAAAAAATGAAGTCACTTAATTTATTTTTCTACATACTCCGGAATCCGGATCGAATTTTTGTGATTGTTTAAAAAATACACTTTGCCGTATGCCGGATTTTATTTTCTAGCTATCTCCCGCCCTGCGTATTCAGTGTTCTGTTCCAATCCCCACAAAAACAAGGCAGCTCCAAATTTCAGTTTTTACTTCTTCATGGCGAATTAGGGTTTCCTCCGTTCTCTCCTCCCACTGCCCAATCGCAGCAAGGCGTCGGGCCTGGAGTGATAGTCTAAGGAAAAAGGGCCTTTGCTGATTCACACTGCTCGTCCAATACTTCCCATGCCACTAGCCAGTGTGATCGATTGGGAAAATGTTGCACGAAATCTTGATGGCACTGTTAGGTTACACCGGCGATCTGATAATCGATGAGCGCGAGCATCCAAGCTCGCTCGGTATCTTATCTCCCGACGCACCGGTCTCTTACGACCGCACCTTCAAGCTCGCACCTGATATCGCGTTCATCGATCCCAGTGACAGGTTCTTCTCAAATTCTCATAATTTACCACTGAGTGGTATACATTAATGAAATATGTTTTCATCTCTTTGTATTTGGTTGCGGGTAATTGCAGAGATGTAATTGAGAGAACTATTACACTAGGGTTTTACTATCGAGAGCTGGACCGGTTTGCCGCAAAATCGCGGAATTTGAGTTGGATAAGGTCACCCTGTGCGTCGCCTTTATCAAGATGTGACGAGATTTCGAAGAAGAGTGTACAGAATCGGAGTGTGTATAAAAGGGCAATTGCAAATGGGATTGTGGAGATACTTTCGGTTTACAGGTCTGCTGTGCTGCAAATTGAGCAGAAGTTGTTGGCTGATCCGGTGCCTATTCTGGCTATGGTTACTCAGGGGCTAAATAAGGTTCGAATTTATTTGCTATAACTAAACAGTGAAGTTTAGCTCATGTATTCTAATAAGGTTTGCAACTGTGTTCCAAAGTAGAATACCACATTTATCACACCTAGGGACAGTATAGGTTTAATTAACTTGATGAAGTCACTAATGTTGAAAAACAGTGAGGTGTATGAGTACAAATTGAGCAGAAGTTTAGGGAAGGATGGAAGGGCTTCCATTGGAGAGTGAAACAAAACACAAGATTTAAAGCTCCTATGCAGTGTGAACAGAAGGCAAGGCTTTCATTGCACTGTTGCTTGTTTATAAATTAACTAGCGACTTGTAGGCAGGTGCGAATGATCAGCATTGAAATCCTATTAAAATCACTATGAGATTATAAAGCTATAGTTTTGTATTACAATGAAATAATATTTGTGCCTGTATAAAAATTGAGGGACATCAGAATACCGTCAGGCAAATACCTTCCTTTGATATTACCTAAAAGCAGACTAGTACTGTCGCATAATCAACATTGGATAAGCTAGGAGAACCTGAAAGAAGGTAAATAATGGATCATCCAATATAGAAGGGTAAGTCATAAGGTCCTTATAAGAAGGGTGTAGAAGGATCCATCATGAAGGAATTGTTAGAAGAGATCTGTATACCGTTATGTAATTTTTATTGGTGCAACTGCAAGCATTTTAATAACTATATGTAAACTTCTTAATGGATTATTATTCACTCTTCAAGCATTTACATTATGTTGTCAAAATTTCCTAGGAAACTTGATTTTTAAGCCTTTGTAGTTGATGTGTTTCTTTTCCAGTTTTTTGTCATTCTGCCACCTCTTCATGAGTTGATTTCAGAAATTGAACGAGATGATGTTCGCGGGGGTCAACTTCTCAATTTGTTGCACAAACGATGCCACTGTGGGGTGCCTGAACTGCAAACATGTATTCAGAGGTAAGAAAAACGAAATTCCTAATTAGCGATGGTTTTTTATATTATGCAAAGGTGCTAAATCTCTCTTTGGTTAGGCTAGCTTCCTCAACCTTAATATTTTCTTTCGAAGAAGTGTATTTCTTGATTATTATTGATATATAAAAAGAGATAATTAATTCAGGAATGACAAATAGCTGTACACATTGAATGCCTGGTGCAGTGGAGCCATAATTCATACTTACCATTGACCATGGTCTTTAGATATATGCTTTTATGTGCATAAGATATGAATCTCTTATTTGGTTAACCTATTCACGGTTTCAAATTGTTCAACTAGGTACATACTTAGTGCTATTATATGCATTCATAATGAACACATTGCTTCTAGTTAAGATGACTTAATGCTACTGGGTATTTGTTTGTTTGAAGTTTACATCTATAAAAAGTGGTAATATACGGAATTAGTACTGTCACTATCAGGAATCAGCTGCTGCAAGAAAAAAACTTCTAAAAGAGGAAAACATTTCGTCTGAAATGATGACTTGTCAGAAGCCTTGGAAAGGAATACATAGTGATATATACACATGAGTACTCTTACTCTCCTATACTTTATGTGCTTGCACTTTTATGAAATTGACAATTTTCAATTGATAACTTCAAGTATGTGCTTATGACATGCCTAAGAGTATATTTACCCATTGATGCAATTCTGTGAGGCCCCCACTAGTGTGTACCTTTGCGGGTGTTTTTCCGTACAATCCATATCAGATTTATTTCTGGCACATTGTTTCTTAATCGATTTAATCTCTGTGTATTTTGCCTTTTTCTTTCCTTCAAGCATAGACTGCTTTGGCATGGTCATCAAGTGATGTATAACCAACTTGCTTCTTGGATGGTGTATGGGATTCTACAAGATTCACATGGAGAGTTCTTCATCAGAAGGTAGGTATCATAGTTTCTACTCCATTCCCCTGTTCTGAAAGCATCTTTATTCAGTTTTCTTGCTAATTTTGGACGAGCTACCTTTTTTTTTTTAATACAAAATTCTAATATGGTTGAATCTTAGTAAATCTTGGCTGATGTCCCTTCCATTATGTCACGGAAGATCCCACCAGCATGCAAACTTCACGTTGCCCTAATTGTGATGAAAATTGTACATAAGCTTGTATACAGCAGATGGGGTTATTTTTTCTTCCCAGGGTTTAGGAAGAGTGAAGCGGATGATACTAGTTCTCCCTTCCACTCTGTTTCGTAAGAGTCCACAGCATGATCACTTCATTTGTTGAAATCACCATAGTGTGTTGTCAAAGAAGAAAAAGCTATCTGGATGCAACAGGAGAAGCCTCTGCACAGCCTCCTCTATACCCAGCCTTGTGCTCTACTAATCTTCTATTAATCCTCTGCAGACCTATTTTCTGATGTTAACGTTGTTTGCAATTCCACCTAATAAATGCAGTAAAATTCTTACTATTGTCATTGTATAATATGCAAAAATCAATTACGTTGCTTCAGTTCATTTTCACAGACATGTCAGTTGCTAAGCAAGTAACAAGAATATATATTATGGTTGTCATTGCTGAGATGAATAGACTGTTGAAGTGTACTGCATTTAAGAGGAATGGTTGTTTTACATCTTTGATGTTTTTTCCCTCTTGTTCTATATGGAGACACAAACAATCAGAGGATTATGTTTTGAACCTCAAATTAGAGGATCCGTAAAGTGACTTCAGTAGGTGTAACAGTTCTCTCCAGATGTCAAATATTTTGAGCTAAGTTGTTTTAACCTGCAAGTGTTAGTGTGTTTCCCATAAGCCATAAACTTGAATTTCATTTTTTCCAGGCAGGAAAATAGGGATGAACATCAGGAGTCAGCAAATTCAGATACACTTGGCAAATTGGCACGATTGTCTATTGATGATTCATCACTAACAGATTGGCATTTGGGCTTTCATATATCACTGGTACTTTTGATGTTCCTTTGTACTTTTGATCAATGTTCCTTGGAAATCTTTCACAAGATAAATCATTAGTTTTATAATAAAAACGAACAGGATTCTTGAGCTAATTAGTGTTAGGGCAACATAATATTTTTTTTAATTCCAGTGCGTTGAAATGACAATCTTGTGAAATATTAGTTGAAGGTATGCTCCATGCTGGATGGAATTTTTCTTAAATGAATTGCATATGTCAGATACTGATGCATATCTGGCTGTGAAGGATATATGAATTGCAACTACAAATTTGTTTTCTAAGTTGCATTTGAGGTGGTCTCACCGTCTCACTCAAACTATCAATCCTACGTTTTTTTAATTTTCACGATTTGTTCACATTCTATTCAGTTTGTTTGAGCTTCAAGTTTCATATTCTACCTGTTTAAGCAGGATATGCTTCCAGAATATATTCCTATGCGTGTTGCGGAATCCATTCTCTTTGCTGGTAAAGCTGTCAGGGTTCTCCGGAACCCAAGTCCTGGGTTTCAGTCACCGAATGACCAACAATTTCCTAGGCAATCCCAAAAACTCCATGGTTTCAACACCCGTATGTCTCATCGTAAAGATCTTTATGAAAATTTTGTTTCCATTGGGGAAGAATTGCTTCCACAGTCTGATGCTGATAAGATTGAAGTTCTGTTCCATGATCTGAAGGTATCGTTCTGATTTATCGTTTGCTTAGGTGTTATTTCATATCTTTGCTGTTTCTGTGAAATTGATCATGGTTTGGTGGTAGCCATCTAATATATTATTGCTGGGAATGTATCCTGATTTCTGCATTCCAACACGGTCTCTTCAGGAATCAACTGAGTTCCATAGGAGGTCATTTGAATGTGCTATTGACTCTATTCGTTCTGTTGCTGCCAGCCATCTTTGGCAGGTATGTTAAAAATAACTTCCCCACTCCTATACTCCGATTCCAGCCTTAGTTTTTGTACCCCCTGCCCCTCCTAATTCTTGTGCCATAATGCAGCTTGTAGTTGTTCGTGCTGACTTGAACGGTCACTTAAAGGCCCTCAAAGACTATTTCCTGCTAGCAAAGGGAGATTTCTTTCAGGTAAGCGATAAGTTGGTGCCTTGTTGTCTTGTTATTTGTTTAGCTTGCATGCTATATTTGGTGAAAATGGATATAATGTGTATGTGCGTAGGAAGGTGATAACAAAATCGCCTACCATTAGTGTATGTGTGCATAGGGAAAAACCTATTTATTGGCAACCCACTGGCACCAAGTTTGGCTTTCTAAAGCATCCTATTAAGGATAGGAGACCTCCTCAGCTTAGTGGGGCTTATATCCTTGCAGTTTTCTGAGACACAAACGGCCTATTCACTCTAGACAGGAAACATCCTCAAGGCCTCAACTTAGTGGGGCTTAGATCCTTGCAATTTTCTTGGATATTACAGCCTATTCACTCAAGACAGGCAGCGTTGAACTAGTTCACTAAGGCTAAAGAAAGGTCTTTATTTAAATCACAACACACATTCAAAAAATGGATAAAGTTTTGTATGGAACATTGTCTTTTTCAGCACCGCATGATTTAAATCAACTGATTCTCTGATCAACAATTGGCTGACATAATTAGCAGAAAGATATACTGTGCTGATTCTTCTAAAGTTCGTGTTGGTTCACTAGTTTTATGACCTATGGAAATCGTGTCCCCCCCCCCCCCCCCCCCCCCTTTTCACTTCTGAGGTTTCATGTGATGCTTAACTCTCTTCACTACTGAGGGATGTTTAGCTTCCTTCACTTCTTTGATTTCAGAAGTAAATGATCATCGTCTAGTTTGCATTGTTCAAATATTTTCTCGATTTCCTCTTTTTTTCTCTCCCCCCAGTTCCTCCCTAGTGTATTAGAGCTAAAGTTCACACTGCTTAATAACAGGGGAAAGTGAGGAGAAGGATTTGTAGATGGAACCTAAACAGTGATATTTTCTGCTACTTTTAGTTTGACATTGAATTTTTTATTGGCTCCCTTTAAAAAAGAGCTTCCCATGTTTTTGTTGTCAGTTATTCAAATTATATAGTATGCTTAGTCTGTTAAGAACTCAAGGTATCATTTGTAAAACCTTATAGTTTTTGTTACTTACTGCAATACTCACCGTCTCTCTATGCCAGTGCTTTTTGGAGGAAAGCCGCAGTTTGATGCGTTTACCGCCTCGACAGTCCGCTGAAGCCGATCTTATGGTGCCTTTTCAGTTGGTAAGCTTTGTTATAGGAACATGTCTAACGTTTTTCATTCTTCTTGCACTAATCCTTCTGGTCCTTTCAAGTCTATTGTCAAAAGACTTTCTTTGGCCACATTATTGCATTCAGCATATATCTCCTCAGTGTTTAGAGACAATATGTCACCAAGGACTTGGGGTTGTAAGAGGGAACTTGACTCTCTAGATAAAATCCAGCAATTGCCTTTTAAACTTCCCATTAATCATCATACCTGATGTTTTTGCTGTTTGTAAAGAGTGGGCCACTGCAGAATCTGTGACGTGTTCAGGAATGGATTTGTATCCCTGCATATCAAAAACATGTAGTGTATTATTCTTCGAGGCTTACAGTGGTCTTCACTATTCATGGGTGGTTCCCTGACCAATCTGCAACCTTGTAGGTTTTGGATTTCATTTTTTTTCTTTATTTTCTTTGTAAGAGTATAGCAGCTTTGCAGGTCCTAATAATTATCCATGTAAACTAACCCCAGCCTAGAAGTTGTATTATTACTTGCTTAGTAGGTCTACGTGCTGGTGCAAAGTGATGTGTAGCATAATATGTGTCGTTGACTTGTTGTCGAGTGCAGTAAACTCGATGTGTACACATTTTTGTGGGAATTCCGTACTCAGTAACAGATCACCTAACATGTTGGTATTGTGGAACACCATAAAGATGTGCACTTTAATGTCCTTGTTTTAAGAACTCTCACATTTCTATCTTTGCTGGATTTTCTACAGGATGTTATTTGAACATATGAGCATATAATGTGCTTATTACCTAATTACTGGGAGTGCAAAATAGTTGATTTTTCTTTTTATTCAGGCTGCCTTGAAGACCATCAGTGATGACGATAAATACTTTCCTAGAGTATCCTTGCGGTTAGATCTCTTACCTGCTATTGTTAGGTGCCAATTCTATTAGGATGTATGCTCCATAATTTAATCTTTGTTGTGGGATCTTGCTTCTACATATGGTTTCTTTTTCTTAAACTGAATCCCTTTTTCAATTACTGCTAGGATGCCTTCGGTGGGGGTGACAGTAAAAACTACTCAACTTGACTTGGGTAAATCAAAAACTTATGCTGATGGAAAATTAGCTGCTATGTCGTCAAGCACCTCTTCCGAAATATTTCTTGATGGATGGGATGAGATGGCCCTGGAGTATTCAGTTGACTGGCCCTTGCAGTTATTTTTCACCCAAGAAGTTCTTTCTAAGTAAGACTTATATCCTAATATCCATCAATTTAGACTTGATAGTTGATAGCAAGTTTAATAGTCACATGAAGTGTTTCTTCCAGTGTTCAATTCTTTTCCAATTTTCATATTCTGTATATCTCCTGCGCTGATTTAGGTACCGCAGAGTCTTTCAGTATCTGCTTCGGCTTAAGCGAACACAAATGGAATTGGAGAAATCTTGGGCTGCAGTGATGCATCAAGATCACAGTGACTTGGTCAAGTTTCGGAGTGAACGCCAGAAATACTCTGGATCGAAGCAAAAGAGGCAGTATGTTAGGCCAATATGGCGTGTCCGGGAGCATATGGCCTTCTTGATCAGGAATCTCCAATTTTATATCCAGGTGACCTAGACAGCAAAAAAGCCTTTTTCTTATGTGTTATTCATGGGAAAATGATACCCTTCCCTACATTATAGAGAGGCATCAGTAGTGTTGTCTGCGGCTGTGTTTGTGACCTGATTATGTGCACTGAAGTTGTGAACTTTGTGCAAAGTTTCATGTAAAGTTGTTTTGTATGACTTCTGATCAACTAGAATTGATACTCATCATGCGAATTGGGAAAAAGGTGAAAACTTGAGTAGTCATAAAGAAAGGTATACTTGTGTCATCATAAGATAGTTTTTCTTCTTATCTGTTCCAAAATTTTAATTTATGTAATGTTAATTTAAAGGAAGATCTACTCTTTGTTCATCTTCATTTTTCTAACAAATCTTTTGGAGAACATCTCTGTCTAGAATAAGTAGCCGAATAGGTGTGTAAATTCTTGACTCTTTTCTATTTTTTTCAAAATTTTATTTGGCGACCTTGTAACTTCAAAGCATCATTCTCCTTTTTAGGTGGATGTCATTGAATCTCAGTGGAATGTCCTGCAGTCTCACATACAAGAGTCGCATGATTTTACAGAGCTTGTAAACTTCCATCACGAGTAAGTAAGAATGTTTCAGTTTCCACTAGATTCATATAATTATTTTATTCGCTAGTGATTTCTGTCAGACTAGATATTTAAAGAGTTGTGAACGTTTGCAGGTATCTCTCAGCCTTAGTTTCTCAGTCTTTCTTGGACATAGGCTCAGTGTCAAGAATTTTGGATAGCATAATGAAGTTATGTTTGCAGTTCTGCTGGAAGATTGAAAATGAAGAGAATCCTAGTTCTTCTGAATTGGATGTAATAACTGAGGTAATGTCAGCTTCTAAATTTGAATATGTATTTTTGTTTTAACCTAAACTTGTAATAATATCATTACAAATAGGGCATTTTTCCCACATTGTGATCAATCAATTTACTGACAAGCTGACAAGCTGACAAGCATGAGTACAATTATTTTATTCGCTATTTTAACTTATATGTTTTGTTTGTTTTTCTTCTTCCAAGATCACTATTGTGTACTTGACTTAGGGAAGGGGGAGTGTTGTGAAAATAATACACAAAGATGGATGGCATTTGCCCTATTTTTGTTGCATCTGTTCATTTTCAGAGACAGACTTCCAATGTCCTTCATTATGATCAAAATGAATGAAAATGTAAATTAGCATCAGGGCTAGCCGCTAGTGTATGTAGTTGCATCCATCCTTGTCATACAATTTCTGATGGTATCATGCTATACGTGATGTGAAGTTTCTACTACAATGTAGTTCATGCATTTGACATTGAATGCATTCAATTGCTTTTGTATTTACCCTTTACATTTACTTTTTTTTTTTTTTTATGCTTATAGCTACCGATATCATTATTATTTGGCTGTGAAGTTAATCTAGAATCATATTCCAGGAATTTAACAAAAAATCGAATTCCCTGTACACCATATTACGTAGCAGCAGACTTGCCGGCAGTCAGAGAGCCCCTTTCCTGAGGCGTTTTCTTTTGCGTCTAAATTTCAATTCCTTCTTTGAGGTAAATGTTGGGTCTTTACCATTACCTTATTCAATTGGATGGCTTTTAAAATTGAAATGGTAATTGTATTTCCTTTTGAATATTCTTCTCATGCTATGCTTGGTACTCAATTACAACATAGTATATGATTTCTGAATTGAAGTTTGATATTCAGCAGAACTAAATTATTTTTGCATTTGAGCCCACTTGACATTTTTTAGCTGCTGGTTCTATAAAGTTATGGTCTTACATAAGTTTCTGTGGTTTTCTTTGAAGCCGTTTCATTTCTGTTTTTATATCTTCTGCAACAGGCAACTGCAAGAGGTGTGCTAAATGTTGTTCGGGCACGCCCATCCTTTCCGGTGCTACAAAAGTAGCAGAGGAAGAATTTAGTTTTTGCTTGTTAGGACTGTAAGGGTGTATCTTTTAGTAAACCTAGGAAATGCAAGTGAAACTAATCAAATGCAATAACTCAGGACTGACAGTTAGAGTGATGGTTGGTATTATGGTAGGATATTTGTGGAAAGTCTGTTGCCCGTCTTCATTTATGAGAACATCAGGGTTTGGTGTTTGACCAAAAGAAGAAAACGAAGGGTGGAAAAGGCTATGGTTGATAGCTCAATGTTTAATCTTGATGCTTGTTTTGTGTGAAGTTAAGGGAGTATATAGGACAAGTACGAACGTGTCGATTTGGTCTGTGAGAGGTCAAGAGCGATGCTGTAAAGCTCAATTTGTTTTAAGGCTATCTTGCGGCTTTGAGTTCAATACTGTTGATTTATTTTTTGCTATAATGCATTTTGCTGACAGGGCTTGTTTGGATGCATACCACGTTTTCGTTTTATAAAATACATTTCATAGAAATGCATCGTATCAACAACTTGTAAACGGTTCATCAACCATGCATACCACCAAAATAAAAACTCAATTGATGCCCTCAAATAAAAACTCAATTGACAAGAAAATGTCTGATACCACCAAAATAACTACACATTTGACATTGTTATGCACTTATGCTGTAATGGCCTTATGACTAAAAACAACTGTTAAAATTACAATTCAAATTACAATTCCCGTGGTAGAGGGTTGCAAATGATGCTCTAGAGCTCCTCGAATCCATCTTCATCACCATCCTCTTCAACCCTCTGAAATTCACTCCTCCAAGTCTCCATCTGTAAGGTGACCCATATATATTAGATATTATATGCAGGTTATGGTTGCTAGACATGATAACAAGCGTGAACATATATAATTGACAGTAAATATTAGAAGATTTTCACACAATTTATATCCAACCTGTGCATCAGAAAGCCTCAAATGTTCTGCAGAAAAGACTATTCTTTCTGGGTCTCCTGTGGGCACTTCCCGACCCAAACTTCTGGCTATTTCTTCATAGGCAATCACATTGATGCGAAAGCCATGGGTAAGGAAGGTCTTTTCCATCCATCCGTCTCTACTAGCCTGCAAATAAAACACGAGGTTTAGTTAGATGGCTACACCAGAGAAATCTGATATCAAATCCTTAATCAACTGCTGCTAGCGTCACCTTCGTATCAAATTCAATTCCTGCAAACGAAGCAGGTAATTCGCCTACTAGGATAGCTCCTTTCATGGCTAAGCTGCTGACATTGAACAAAACATTCTCCAAGCTTGTCAATGACATCAAGGGCAACCCCTGAACAACAAGATGTTTACTATTTAACATTGAGTTATAAGAATTGAAAGTATAAAAGGAACGAGCGTTTAAATGCAGATTGCTTACCAACCTGGAGAATCCACACACTTGGGCGATTGCCATTGAATCCTTTTCTGTACAGCTCTTGCTGAATATCAGAAGACTCAAGTGGAACATGGATATAGAAGCAGGATTTAGGAATTCTAGCCCCAACATCTATTGCGTTTCTTGAGTTTGTCGTAGGCATTGCAAACCCATGAATGAGCCACAAATCAGTCACTTATCAAGTAAACTCATTCTTCTGAAGAAATCTCAGATGAAAAAATAAGGGCTAGTTTATTTAGACAAATATATCACCACTATATGTTCCTACTGCTACAATCTATGGGTTTCAAAGCGAACTGTTCACGGATCCATCACAAAAACATGCCAAAAGGAGTTTGTATAGCAAATTTTGTATGCGAAATAATTGTCATCACTTTTAGGTGCGGCTCGAGCTTCTCATTTGTTGGGATACAGTGCAACTAAAGATTTAACACTGAATTTGAATTCATCAGTTTACAAATGAAGACAAACCTTTAAGCTTTAGAGTAGTTTCTGAATGAACTTTTCCTGGTGAAATGTCAAATATGAGGGTAGAATTAGGCCAAGAGAGCCTGTATGGCCGGGTGTCCATGCCATCTGTCAGCAACACAACCTACAAATGGATTAATTCATGTAACAATCATCATGTTTCATAAGATTCAAGAAATTAAGAGGGTGTTAGATTGGTCTATACACAGGCAAATAGATACCTGTTTAGGCCCATCCACATCTCTGGTTGCACTGAGCAATTTATCATCAATAAATTTGGTAGCAAGGCAATGGAAGTGGATCAAATCCCGGACATCAATCTTCGTAACTGGAGGAACCAAACAACCCACGTATGGATCCACGAAAAGTGGTTCTGTAAATGCACAAATTTAGCAATCAGATTCTTCAGTAACAAACCCAGAACTTGCACAAGAGCTGTTCGACGAAATGCACGCTCAGTAAGCAAAAGAAAATATACAACAGAAATGCATTAAACCCATAGCTTGCCTGGTCGATGGGTCTCGAGGTAGCGAAGGGTGGCGTAATCAGAGGCTGATTGTAGCAAAGAGTCGTATTCGCCTTTGATTTTTGCTCTTATACGTCCGATTCCTTTATTGGCAGCGCCGACGGGAAAACATGCATACTGCGGAAGATGGGCGGTAGGTAGAGGCGCGAAATAGGGGAAGGTGAAACCCCGTAAGCATTCCATGGACGGATGGGTGACTTTTTCAAGCTATCAAAGTCCAGAGACAAGAAACTTCTGCAGATTTTTTGAAATGTATAGGTAATGATGAATAGAAAAAAAGATTGAAATGCTTATTGCCATTGTAAAATGTGCACTATGCATCAACTACTGTTTCCAACCAAACCTACCATACATGGACCAAAATATCTGCAAATTGACCAAGGTCTTTGGAATTTAAGATTAACCAGTCAAATAACACTTGAATTCAATGTAGGGATTGCTGCGGAAATAATGTAACTAAAACATATCATGTTGAATTTAAAACGAGATTGCCCCTCTGAGCTCTTTGCTTTGATAAATTAGGGTTAATCTGACCAAAGAAACAAAGATTCCATACAGGAACACAAAACTAGAGCACCAACTGTCCCGAATTTTGAGCAAACCAGTGTCAACAAATTAGATATTATGGCTGAAAACATGAGAGCCATGAATGAAATCCGACCTGGAGAAATCTTGCGACGAAATCGAAATCAGGGCTAAAGGGTAATGGAGCAGAGGAAGCACCGGACATGTTCCAACTGCTTCTTCAGATGGAGGAGGCAGGAGAACGTCAAAGACGATGATGACGAGAGGTGGTCTTCTTATTACGAATAAACGACTATCCAACAATTTTTATCCTCCCAAAAAGAAGCTTACGACAAAGAGACCCCCGCAATCTCATTTGATTTTCAATGTAGGGGTTGGGATACTAGTTATAAACATTAAAAAATGTAACAACAAAAAGCAATAAAAATACTATTCATTTTATCTTACTCGGTGTATAACCATGTGATAAACTACTATAAATTGGCTTTCAAAATAATTCAACTAAAAGAAGAATACAAACTCATACTGGCATTGCAACTTTGAACAACCTAAAAAAAATATCTAGGATGTCCGATAATAAATGGGAGAGTAAAAACAAAGACATCTTCAACAACGTAATTTTGAAATCAAGACACTAAATAACAAAATAGAAAGTATAATCTCTATCACAAGAAGTTCAAATAACATTAATAAAATCTAATCTAAATGCTAAACCAAAATACATAATGCAATCATTTATGCTTCCTAAAAGTATCCATAAAGAGTTTGCCTATTCAGTAGAACTTTCTTTTGGAATAAGGGGCCGAATTTCCGTCATCTCATTAGTTGAGATTAATTTGTAAACCATAACACTAGGGAACTCAAATAAGCAAAGCAGAAGATATGAACAAAGTGCTACAAATGAAACTTCTATGAAAACTAATGTCTGAATCAAAAAGTATCTAGGTCTAAGTCATTGAAGAAATTATCGCAAAGTATCGGGCACTACCCATCCAATATCAGATCTATAATACTCCCATCTAACAACTTAAGCACTTCTTTCCTTACAACCTTCATGATGGATGGGTTGGTTGAGTCTTCTTTGAGCTACCCTAGATGAGAGAACACATCATCAAGAGGAATCTTATGCATGCACATCGATGACCTTATACTTGTAAAATCATCAATACTATATCCCAATGCTTTGTAATGAATTGTTAGTACTTTCAAAAGATTAGAAGTCTCAATTATGTAAGGGAAGTACTATCATGTGTTATGATAGGTAGATTCGGGACCTAAGAACTCATACCTGAGAGTGGAAGGAAGATGTTTAAGTTCCAATTACGGAATGAAAGCAATCATATGCGACACAAAATTCTCAACATATAACACTAGACGAACATGGTCTAGACACACCATGTACATGCCCGTGTTCGGGGCGTGTGAGGCTAAGTATCGGCTGTGCACATGTCATGTGGTGTTATACCTTTTCCCTTGAAATTCAACCAATTTGTTGCATGGGTGGGACACACTCTAGACATGAGTTGTGTCAAGGTAGTACATAAGGCGTTTGAAGTGACAACTTTTTAGAGAAAAAAATGTATGTAATATTGCACGGGTGTGACACACTCTACACATGGGCAATGTCTTGGCGGTGCACAGGGTGTGTGGGCATGTGGCCTTTTGCTTGAAATTCCTCCAAGTTATCGATTTTGTTGAGGTGTGTGATGCACCGTGAAAAGTTCCTTAGGGCAACAAAATCCTTCTTTGTCTCAACTTTGAATATCTCCTTCACTCCAAACTCGTGAAGGGTTTCGAAAAAATGCCATAATATTTTCTTGAGCTCGTTGGAGGAAGATCAATGCTGGAGCGAAAAGAGTGTCCCCCTCCATATCCTGCACACTCTTAGACAAACAAACCTCCAATGATGGATCATTATAAATCATAGTTATCATACATTCCTTAACACTTAAATCAATGCCATGAAGCAAACACAATCCTCAAAAGAAGGTTGTTTCAAAACCTTTGTGAAGTTTTACTCAACCGTTTGCATAATGAACCTGAATTTCAACACATCATGATGTGAGCCCGCCGAACTTAAGCAACGAGAGTGGTGTGCCGGCACCTAGGTCATCACCACCTCTCACTCGAGCTAGAGCTCACATGCTAGGAGAAACCACATTGATCTACCATCCTTTTGGAGCTCCGACATGTTGGTCCGACCTTGAACACAAAATGGTGAACATGCTTAAGGCGATTTAAGCTTCCGGTCCCGGCTCGTCTTGATGGACCTTATAGTTGTATTTTATTTTGTATGTAATAAGTGGTCATGCTTGACTTTATTTCATGATATTTTCATGATATTATGGAATAAAGAGGGTTGTTTAATACAAGTGAAATAAAATGTTCACTTGCATTAAATTAACCATTCAAGAGGGTGATTACCACACTTTATGTTGGGTTTTTGGCAGCCACGTTTTGTCTCTTGGAGCTTCCAAATGGCCGGCCATTTGATGGTCTTTAGGCTCTTTGTTTTCTTGCTTTTAAGTGGTGAAAGCTCTTTGTTTTTCCTTTGCTTAATTGCCCCAACTCTTGAACTTGTAACCCTTTAATTGTAACACCCCAAATCCATAGGACTCGGAGTGCTACTGGGCTAGGATCTCACAATGGATCCTGACCCTAGCCTGACAACAAGTTCACTGAATCTTACAACAAGACACCAATAGATTAAAACAAAACATAAAGCTGATATATATATATATATACACATCAAAAGGTAATACAAGGTACCGCTGAGTACAAATAAACCACACTGTACAACAAAAAGGTCCCATAACCCCGATAACGCCCCAGTGTACGGAGCCCTCAGCGGATCGCCCACCCTGGATCACTCTGCAGCTCTCCTATCCTACAAAGTATCTACAACACGGTATAAAACCGTTAGCTAACCATACACATATATAAGAGATGCAGAACACAAACACACATCAAATAATACTACACACGTCAACATGATATCACACATTTACCCGGTTCATTATCTTTATAAAGTCCAGCAATCAACTCGTATATATATCCATATAAACATATGTGACACGAGGAATAGATAATCCTCGCCTCTGGGTCCAATAGTCAGCTGGAATGGTGCCTGAAACACCTCCCCGTGTACCCTAAGGGAATGGAGAGTGCCCGAACCGTTTACCAGGTCTGGCCTGCCTACAGAGAACCTCCCAGACTCCCGGCGGGATGAAAGGGCAAGTTATCACGGTCCTACAATGGGCAAGCAATATACCATAGGTCGGTGACCATCATAACGCATGCTATAAAGCATATAACAAACACCACTCATGCACACATCCAATATAGGGATGGCAACTAAGTAAGTCCTACGGACTTACCTCAACCTCGTAGTCGTCTCAACTTGATCAACCCTTAACTCAGTCCACTCCAAACTGGAGGACAACACGGCCTATATAAGGCATACCTATATATATCAAACTCCTTCACACAAAGGGTCACACCTAGACCCAAGGGATCCATAAGGATCATATCTAACTCGTAAACCTCAAAGCCGTAACCGGCATATCTATAACATACTCATCAACATCCGATACCTAGCATGCTACTACCGCTCATACTAGGAAAGGAAAGGAAAGGAAAGGATCTACCTAACTCTAGGTAGATCCGGGACAAGACGCACCTGCGTGAAACAAGGGACGCAGGGGCGGAGCAAGCAACCCGCAGGCGCGGCGGAACTCAGCCGCGGGCGCGGTGACAAGGCTGCAGGCAAACGCAGGCACGGCGCAGGCGCTGCGGAACGGCTTCCGTAGGGGCAGCGGCTTTCAGGCGCGGGGGCGGCGTCTGTGCAGAACGTGAACCCGCGATTCCTCTTCGGCTCTTCTCGTGATCAAATCACGTCTTTATCATTCCAGATTCACACACATGCATAAACATACACATTCCAACATCACCCTATGATCAATACATCTAATCCTAAGCTAAGGAAGGAAGAAACAAAGGAAGAAGGAAGAGAAGAAGGAGAAGAAGACTTACCACTGCTGTGGCCTAACCAGGAACTGCTCACCACTAGCACCTCAGCTGGCTTCCAAGCTCAACCATGCACATAGCTCATCAACAACCACAAAACCACACAAAACTCTTCCAACTCAAGGGAAAACCAAACTCAAGCTCAAGAAGGATGAAGGAGAAGCAAGGAGGACGTGAAGGCTAGATTGGAAAGTGAAGAAGTAAACCCTTGCTCAGCAAGGAAGAGAAAGAAGTAAGGCAAAAGGGTAAAGCACGAGTCAAAGGAGTCAACAAAACCGGCTGCAGCCGCCGGAAACCGCAGAAGTGGGTTTCCTGGCCGCATAGGCGGAACAACAGAGGAGCCGTAGGGGCGGCCTCACAGACCCGCGGGGGCGGCTAAGGATCAACTAGCTGCCAAAGACTAATGCTCTTACACCTCACCCCCCTAAAAACAAGTTTCGTCCTGAAACTTGTAAAATCCTCCAACCACTCGGACTCACAAGCCGAGGTACAACTCTCTCTATAACCTCAAACATAAGCATGGAGGAAACCATCGACTCCAGCACAAACACTATCTAGGGCATAGAGGAAAACCATCTCTAGCCAACCAACATCACACTAGCAGGGAGGAACGAACCATTTCCAGCTATAAACAATCGCACTAGCACAACAAGATCTAATAAGATCACACATCATATCAAGCTAGTACGAAAATAAACACAACATGGCATATAAGCACATAAGCAAACACTCACCAAGCTAGCACTAAGATCTACTCGGTGATCCTACTGGTGCATCTAACTCAGCATAGAACTCTGGATAGTTCCTCTGAATACTATCCTCAGTCTCCCATGTAGCCTCATCAGGTCCTCGTCTCGACCACTGTATCCTCATCATAGGAATGTCCTTCGAACGCAGGCGTCTCATACCTCGTTCTAGGACTGCAATCGGATGCTCAACAAAAGTGTGGTCCGGCTCGACCACCAAATCATCATAACGCACAATATGTCTTGGATCTGGTATGTACTCCCTCAGCTGAGACACGTGAAACACAGGGTGAACACCCTCTAATCTCGGAGGCAAGGCTAATCTGTAAGCTGCGCTCCCAACCCGATCCAGAATCTCGAACGGTCCGACATATCGGGGGTTCAACTTCCCCTTAATGCCAAAACGCCTAACACCTCGTGTCGGGGACACTCTTAGCCACACATGAGCTCCAACTCTGAACTCTAGAGGTCTACGCCTCCTATTTGCATAAAACTTCTGACGGCTCTGGGCAGTCAGCATCCGCTCTCGAATCAGTGCTACTCGAGCCATATCATCCTGAATCTAATCAGGTGCCAAGCCACTAACACTGCTCTGCTCATCCCAGCATAATGGGGTACGACATCTCTGTCCATACAATGCCTCATATGGGGCCATCCCAATAGATGCATGCCAGCTGTTGTTGTATGAGAACTCAACTAGTGGGAGATGATCCGTCCACACTTGTCCCAAATCCAACACACAAGCTCGCAGCATATCCTCCAGGGTCTGAATCCTCTCTGACTGACCATCTGTCTGAGGATGGAACGCAATAGTGAAGTGCAAATCCGTCCCCAAGGCAGTCTGAATCTGCTGCCAGAACCTCGATGTAAATCGTCCATCTCTGTCAGATACGATCGTCCTTGGTACACCATGGAGTCTCACTATCTGCCTAGTGTACTCCTTTGCTAATCTACTCACCGGCCACATCTCTCTAATAGGAATGAAACGTGCCGTCTTCGTTAATCTGTCCACTTTGACCCAGATGGCATCAAAACTCCGGCTCAACCTCAGTCTAGTCACAAAATCCATGGTGACGTCCTCGCACTTCCTCTGTGGAACAGGAAGTGGATGGAGCTCACCTTCAGGTCTGCTATGCTCTATCTTGACCTGCTGGCAGGTCGCACACTGTGCCACAACGGGCTTCAGCCCTCCCCACCAATATAAATGTCTCAAGTCCTGATACATCTTACTCGTACCTGAATGTACAGAGTAAGGTGTACAGTGAGCCTCCTGTAATATCCTCTGACGTAAATTTGTATCAGTAGGTACACAGACGCGACCACGGCGTCTCAAAACTTTATCTGCTCCCAGCAGAAACTGGGGTGCCTCATCCCGGGACATCCTCTCTCTGATCCTCCTCAAGGTCGGGCAGGTTTCCTGCTTCTGTTAGATCTCACCCAACAGATCAGGAAGAACCTCTAAAATACGCAGCTGGGCATCCTCATCAGGAAACTGGATGTCCAACTCTAAACCAGATTAGATCCCTCTGCAACTGATGCTGAACTGTCAGCCTCGCAATCGCCTGCTCTCGAGGTGTCTTCCTGCT